>JANUWF010001121.1:600000-907624 GCA_026120185.1 Voacanga thouarsii
GGGTCGAGCAACCTAGATAGCAGCACAGAACATGGAATTGGAGTAAAATATAAGAACAACATTATGCACTACTTACGTATCACCATAACGCTTGATTGTGTTATTATCCACGTGCTGTGATGTAACACTAGCTACTGAAGGGTGCACTAGGGATGGTAATGGGGGCGGGCCGGGCTGGGGATTAGAAATCTCGGCCCCGCCCCGCATAAGCCCCCATATTCCCATCCCCGGCCCATCCGCGACAGGAAAAGGCGGAGATCCCCGCTCCTCGCCCGTCGGGGATAAAACAATCCCCGGTCCCGACCCAACGAGGAAACAGGGAAGTGGGGGCCCGTTTGGGCCCAAAAATAATTATAAAGATTTTTTAAAAAAAAAATTGCCTCCAATAAATTTTTATTCAAAATTTTTTAATCATATAGAAAATTTTTTTGGTAGTTTCCAATAATTCAAGTATTTATCATATCACTAAATTAATAACAGTAAAATTAATAATTGATAACTTTTTTTATTTTTCCTCTTCTTTTCTATTTTATTTTATTTTATATACATATATAATCTACCTTTACATACATATATAATAAATATAATCTACATTGATTTATATAGTGTGTGTGTGTGTGTATGTATACATATCAATATATATATATATATATGTATGTATAATCTATATAATATGTATACATATACAACACATATATAATTTACTTATGTGTGTGTGTGTGTGTGTGTGTGTGTATTTATATAATCTATTTAAATATACATATATAATATATGTAAAGTGGGTCGGGCGAGCTGGGCCAGGGGCAGGGGTCATGCAATCCCCATCCCCGCTTAAATCGGGGAATCCCCGGCCCAGGCCGGGCCAGGTCCCTGGTTTAAGCGGGAAAATTGCCATCCCTAGGGTGCACTAATGGATTGGGAAACTTAGCACCCTACTAATGCTGTCCAGGATTGGTAGGCTTAGTAGGTGGACATGAAGTAGATCGTACACCTCCAACCACAAAAGGACAAGAAATCTCTAGTGTATGTAGGGAAAACCCCAGCTGTTCACCAGCTCTATTGTTGTCCAGGGGTATCTGGCTGGGAGCAGAAATGGATGTTGGCTGGTGAGTAGAAGAAGGCAACACATCAGGATGACTAGAAGAACGAGTGGTAATTGGAGTTCTAACTTCTAGAGCATAAGATGAAGGTTGCCCCATCTCTGGAGTAGATGTGTATGAACCATAACTCAAATGCTTCTTTCCTCCCTCTAAAGCTATATCGGTCCATTTGTACAAAGTCATTGATCAAGTTAATTTTGTAATAATAACAACAAGTCATATGACAATAATCATGTGTTTTCGATACTTAATTAAAAGAAGAGAAGATGAAGATGACAAAAAAATGACAAAGAAAAAGAAGTATGAAATATTTATAAGTATGTAGCTTGTAAAATAAAAGAACTTCTTCAACAAATTCAATGTTTTGTTCTATATATAATGCCAAAAAAATCCACCTTTTATGGATAACAAAGGATCAAAAGAAGGAGTGAGGGTAGAAGTGAAGTTGACATTAATAAGTTAGGCACTTTTTAGGTAACATGTGCAAGGCACTTTTTTACAAGTAAAACTAATGAAATTACTAACCTCTTTTGATGTTACAAACAATAATTATTCTGAGTTAGCATCAGACACATACACTTCACTAATGTCATCATTTTCATCATTCGTTTCCCAATCAGTCACTCTTTTATCCTCTTCGTGACTTGAGTCATTCTCTAATGTTGTAATAAACTCTACTTCAGTAGCCACCACCTCCTTTTCACTAGAGTCATGAGCTAGGGGACCAATGTCATCTCCTATACATATGGATTTTGCTTCAACTTCATCCACATCTTCTTGGTAGTCTTTGTCAACCAATGGTACATCAATTACATGTCGTGCTTTTGTTTTGCATACAGCTAACCAATCACACTTTGGACTTTTACTACCAAGATATGAAGTAAAGTATACTTGCATAGCTTCATGGGCCATCACAAATGGATCAAATCTAGCATAGCTTCTCTTGTTATTAACGTCAACAAGCTTATATTGAGAATGCACTCTTGTACCCCGATTGGGTGGGGTAACAAACCAATCATATTTAAAAAGCATGGCCTTTTGGATTAGAATGCCAACAAATTCAACTTCGATTATTTCTTTCAAAATTCCATTATAATCATTCCCAAACATCCCATCTCCACAACCTTTAACACATACGCCACTGTTCATAGTCTTCTTTCCGTCCCTATGGCTATATGTGTGAAATTTAAACTCATTTACAAAGTAACCATTAAATGATTTTACTTGCAATGAGGCTCCCGAAGATATATTCTTTAGGCATATGTTATCTTCTCTATTACTTGGATCCTGAATCTATTTAAATGAAAAAAAATTAAGCACATAATTGGCAATGTTATATCAAATAATCAAACACTTTGTATACATGGCCAAACTTAAATAAGCCTTGAACCATGAACTAAACTCATTTTGGAATCTTCTTTCAACTTCATGGTCCATTAAAATTTGTGCCAAAGACCTCACATGCTACTTGAATTTGTTGAATCAATCATCACAAGTATTATATCATATTAGCAAGGTTTTTAACAGTTCATTTATGATCAAAATCGTGTATGTATGTATGTATGTATGTATGTATGTATGTATGTATGTATGTATGTATGTATGTATGTATGTATGTATGTATGTATGTATGTATGTATGTATGTATGTATGTATGTATGTATGTATGTATGTATGTATGTATGTATGTATGTATGTATGTATGTATGTATGTATGTATGTATGTATGTATGTATGTATGTATGTATGTATGTATGGTTGCACCTCCTCACAATTAAGTAAGATGTAATTGCGAGCAGCACTCAATTCTTCTGTTGTCAAATATCGTATTTTTAACTTTCCAATTGGCATTCTAGAATTGGCACAAATTGACAAGACTTGTCCATGAACTAGAGCGTCTTTGTCATCCACATCATTACGTGCTCAAGTAGTATGTCTTGTTTGCAAGTGAGGCTCAAAGTAATAGGAGAAAATTGAAGATGCTTCTTCAGCTAAATATGCATTACCAATTAATCCTTCAACTTGAGCCGTATTTTTTACTTTAACCTTCAAATGATGCAAGTACCTAAATGGAAAGATAGTCATGTAGTCAAAAACTTATATTTGTATATGGGGTTGAAATTTGATACATTTAAGTCCCTTTTACATTAACTTCCCTTTCAAATGGATACATCCATCTATATTGAACAAGACCCACCAACTTTAGCTTCGTAAGGCAAAAGCACAATTAGATATTCAATCAAATCAAAAAATCCCGGTGGAAATATTTTCTCCAGTTTGCATACTAGCAGTGCTACATCTATTTCCAGTTTGCACATATAAGTAACCGACAACTTAGGAGCACACAAATCCCTATAGAAGAGACTTAACTCGGTCAAAACACTCCATATATTTGTTGGAAGCAATTCCCTTAGTGCTATGGGAAGTAATCTCTCCATAAACACGTGACAGTCATGACTCTTCAGGCCTGACATCTTCAAGTCTTTCAAATCAAAACACTGAGAAATATTGGATACATAACCATCAGGAAGTCTCAATTCTTTAACCTACTCAAGCAAAAGTCTCTGTTGTTCTTTGCTTAAAGTATACCATGCTTTTGGTATAAACACTTTCCCATTCCCTTCCCAGCTTACATAAAGTTCTAGGCGATTGCAATACCTGACCAAATCACGATAAGCCTTTACGTTATCTTTGGCCTTTCCTTTAACATCCATGACAGTGTTCAACACATTATCAAATACATTCTTCTCATTGTGAATCACATCTAAGTTGTGACTAATAAGATCTGTGCGCCAATAAGGCAAATCCCAAAATATACTCTGTTTTGCCCAATTGTAGAATTCACCCCTACTATCACTCTTCCCAAGCTCCGTTGCAGTCTCAATTATCTTTGGATGATTACAAACTCAGTTCCACATTTGGTCACCGGAATTACGTGATGGAGTTGGTGATTTTTCCTCACATTTGCCTCTCATAAAAGACATGGTGTCCCTCCTAAAAGGGTGTTCCATTGGCAAAAATTATTAATGACAATCAAACCAACGTTGTTTCCCACCATTTTATAGTTGGAATGACTTTGTTCGCTCCATGCAATATGGGCAAGCAACTTTCTCTGTTGTACTCCACCCAGTCAACATGCCATGTGCAGGCAAGTCACTGATGGTCAACTAAAGGGCTGCCTACAAATGAAAGTTTTGTTTCTTTGAAATTTCATAAGTCTAGACACCATCAAACCATAGCTGCTTCAATTCATCCATCAATTGTTGCAGATACATGATGCGTTAAGTTTGGGTATATAAAATCATCAATTTTAAATTCATCCATTAATTAAATTTTAATTAAAACATCAATCTCAAAATACGCATGTGAGCAACTATATTCATCACAAGCATAGTATAGGGAATTGATGGATATTGATCCTCAAAAGAAAAAGTACACAATACTCACTTTTCATTCATTCTTTAATTGACCCAATAAAGTGAGAAAATAATAAAAAGAAAAATAAAGAAATATATACAACTCAAGGATAGAGGTTTATGTGATTTAGACAATTATCCTAGAAACCATGATAATAAACCAATTAGCAATTCTCTCAGGTAATTATTATCTTGGCATCATGAATGAATATAAAGTAAAATTCAGTCGTTTCACAAGTCATGATTCTTACTTAAATAAATCCTACTTCGTTTCCCAATCCATGGAATACTATATTTTGATCAAATTAATAGACTTTCCAATCAAGCTAACATAACCAAAACATGCATTAAGCTCAATTCCTTATAAGTATGAAATTAGTTAATAACCATTTGCTCGAGGTGAAATCAACTAATCTTTGATCACTTAGTCCTATAACCTTAGCTTCGTCGCTCAAATCTATCAAGATTAGACAAATACGAAATCAATGCAATGAAACTCCTAACATCGTCGTCTCAAGTCAATTAGAAGAACTCACATCAATAACCAATGAAATCAAGTAATCAAACACCAAAGATAATAATTAATTAATCAAAGAACTAAATTAACTCAAAATCATAAATCAAAGAATAATAGCCAAATACAATTAAAGAATTCAAGTCATCATTGTTCAAGAAAAAGAAAATAAAAGAAAGAGATAAATACTCATAGACAAGCCTTTCAATTTTCAGTAAAAACCCTCTCCAAGAATCAATACTCCTTGAGTAATTCCTCTAGAGAAAATATTTGCAATACACTCTAAAAAATATGTCTAACTCTCTACATTGTGCACACTCTTTTTCTAATGTAATTGGCCTTTATTTATAGTCTTACAAAGTCCCTAAAAAATCCTAAATAAAGAAGAAGTAATTTTCTAAAAATTCAAAACAAAAAAGGATTAGTAATTTTCCTAATTCAATTCTAAATAATAATAATAATAATAAAGAAGTCCACTGCTTTCAATTTGAAAATTTAGGCTTTGAAGTCTCTTCTTGTCGTATGTACTGAAGACCAATGTTTATTTGAACTGAAATTGGCTTCAATTGAGCCACACCACTAAAGCCAAAAGAAATTCCTTTTCTGCCAAGCTATGACGCCGATTTCCTTTTGCCATGCCAACAAGACACCAATAATCCTCTTTCTTCTTGCATCGGCTCAGTTGAGCCGCAAACCACCTAAGCTATTGAATTCATTGAAGCCAACGAAACTGTCGAAATCTCCTTTTGCTGGCCTTCTTCGTTGAATACGGGCCACTGAATTTGTTCCTTTTTCCTTCTTTTCCTGATAAACTTTTGTCATTTGTTTGAAGCCATGAGCATTTTGAGCCAATGTTTCCTTTTTCTTCCCAATTTCCAATTGCACTTTTGTTCCTCTGTGTCATTCAATTTTTTCTACAAAACTCTATGTTTCCAAGATCGGACCAGTGCCAGGTCCATCTTCTTGGCCTGGTATTGGGTCTGTTTTGAAAAATTATACAATTAGCTCTAAATTTTACCTATTTTTGCATAAAATTACAGAAAATCATTTTTATAAGTGCAATATCTGTTAGGTATCTCTCGCATATCATATATGGCGGAGCGAAAAAATAAAACAAGATACCACCTCAAGATCTGCATATGTGTGGAAAACAAGATATAAAGAGAACAAAGGTAACAAATTTTTACCTTTCTTTGATCGTCTAAAGAACAAAAATTTCCTTCTTCAAGTCGAGGCACAATCCAGCAATCCTCTAGATCAAACACCACGAGAGTTGAACGCCCAACCACTATAATCATAGTGTGTGATTATCTCTAGCAGAAATCCACATGGAGGACCACACTCAAGCATCAAGATTTTCTGTGCTAGCAGAAAACAACAATGGCGACTAGGGTTTTTCTTGGTTGCTCAAGAACCACGAGAGAGAGAGAGAGAGAGAGAGAGAGAGAGAGAGAGAGAGAGAGAGAGAGAGAGAGAGAGAAGATGGTTTTGGAAGTTGTTTTGTGTGTCTCTCCCTCTAGGAATTTCGTGCATATCCTATATGTCACAAAAATATTACCAAAAACGGTTCATTCAAAAATAGTTAGAATTCCCTAATTATAATTGGAAACATCAAATCCTCACAATTACAATTTGGACCATAAATTTTAACTAATTATAATTTGGCCACAACAACTTCTCTTTCTCGCAATTAACCCCACCACATTATCAAATAACATCTTGAATATATAATCCTCTATTGTGTGTGACCTTTTAGGTTTCCCAGTCAATTGGTAACGAATATAAATTAATCCAAACGTCTTTGAGATTAATAATCCATAATTAATTAGAATTAATCATATTAATTCTAATAAGGATAGGTTTCTAATTGATCAGTTAATAAACTCATATTCCCAGATCATGAGCAGTATCTAGCAACACATCATGACCACTAAAAAGTCCAGGAAGTCAATTGGCTTGACATGAACCCTTCAATAATAAACTACAGTGCAATTAACTCCTTTCACCATACAATATCTCATTCGATTTGGAGTACGAAATTAGTGTTAACACCCTCTAGAATATATTAATTCTGGCCCGAATATAATAGTATTTGTACCAAAAACCCACTACTCTAGATGTTTATCAATTGGAAATGCTTCCACTACACAGTCGTCTTGGCCAAGGACTTGTTGAATAGTAATTCTTACAAGTGGCCGAGAGATATCCGCTCTTACTATTAGAAGTGGTGAATCCTTTATTGACCCTCTCAACTACTTTCATTTACCTCACAATGTACCCACTATCCATCCCATAGGCAGCCCACAATCTGGCTCCAGAGATTGAAATCAAAGCACAATGCTCAGCAAACAAAGTACCTTGGAGATCTCAAATCTAAGGATACTTGTACGTTTGCTATATTGAGATTATATCACTAGCACTAAATAGTTATCCATATGATTATCTCATAGCTAGGTCATCCAATGAACTTGTTCCATTAACAAGCATCCCACGTGTTAACTTTGAGTATCTCAATACTCACGGATATGAGAACCACAACCTGATCAAATCAGGAAGTCTAATGCTAGTCTTAACGCATTAATGATGTGTTGTCTCATTAATACAATGACTAGGGACTATTTAAGTACTAACACTAACTATACAGTGTAGTAGGAGTTTCATATTATGATTTCTTTAACATAGTATTGTACTATGGACTTTATCTAACATTTATTTTACACAAAAGTAAACAAAAGAAACTATGAGATAAATAATGCATTTTATTAAAATAAAATGTGTCATATACAATGTACAAATGATTACCTCTAGGTCATAACACTAACAAACTCCCACTTGCACTAGAGCCAATCATTCATGTATCTAATACCGAATGACTTGACATGACAATCATGTTTCTTTTGGGATAGTGCTTTTGTAAGCGGGTCAGCAATGTTCTTATCCATGGGAACTCTCTCTATCTTTACATCATTCCTATCTATGATCTCCCGAATCAGATGATAGCGTCACAATATATGTTTGGATTGTTAGTGAGACTGTGGCTCCTTTGCTTGTGCAATGGCTCCGTTGTTGTCACAATACAAAGTTATTGGACCAACAATGCAAGAAACCACACCCAATTCCATCACAAACTTCTTGATCCAAATAGCCTCCTTTGCTGCTTCAGAAGTGGCTATGTACTTAGCTTCTATCGTAGAATTGGCAATAGTCTTTTGTTTGGAACTTTTCCAACTTATTGCCCCTCCACACAACGTAAACATGTAATTCGATTGTGATTTGAAATCATCTTTATCAGATTGAAAATTGGTATCAGTATACCCATTTAGTTTCAAATCACCTTTTCTATATACTAAGAACATATCCTTAATCCTTCGTAAATACTTCCGCCTAATAACCCTCACCAGGGTCAGATTTGTATCTACTCGTCAAATTGAGAGCACAAGATACATTAGGCCTAGTACATATCATACCGTACATGATAGATCCAACTACCAAAGCATATGGAATCTTAATCATGTGATCACTTTCAACTTATGACTTAGGAGATATCGACTTCAAAAGGCTTACACCATGTGACATAGGTAAGAATCCCTTTTTGGATTGATCTATGCTAAACTTCTTTAGCATTTTATCTATGTATGTAGACTGCGAAAGACCTAGCATCTTTTTGGATCTATCTCTATAGACTCTTATTCCAAGAATATAGGTTGTTTCTCCAAGGTCTTTCATGGAGAATTGTTTGGACAACCAAATTTTAACCTTTTGCAAGATAGGTATATCATTTCCTATTAGCAATATGTCATCTACATAAAGCAATAAGAAAACGATTGCACTACCACTAACCTTCTTCTATACACAAGGCTCATCCATGTTTTGAATGAAACCAAACTCTTTGATTGTTTCATCAAAACGGATGTTCTAACTCCTAGAAGCTTGCTTAAGTTCATAAATAGACCTTTGCAACTTACACACCTTTGTGCTATCATTGGATGTTGAAACCCTCAGGTTATATCATATACACTTCCTCAGTCAAATTACCATTTAGGAAAGCTGTTTTCACATCCATTTGCCAAAGCTCATAATTATAATGAGTAGCAATGGCTAGAAGTATCCTGATGGATTTTAACATGGCTATTGACGAGAAGGTTTCATCATAGTCAATACTATATTGTTTATGATAAACCATCGCCACTAGTCGTGCTTTATATGTAACTACGTTACAATCTATGTCTATTTTTTTTTCTTGAAAACCCATTTGCACCCAAACGGTATAATTCCTTTGGATGGATCAACCAAAGTCCATACTTGGTTGTTGTACATGGAATCCATCTCTAACTTCATGGCCTCAAGCCATTTGCTAGATCCTGAACTGTTCAAAACATCCTTGTAGGTAGTAGGCTTATCTTCTTCTATGAGAAATACATCATTATGGTAACTAATGAGAAATCCATACCTCTCAAGTACCACACGCATCCTACTAGATCTACGAGGATCTTGTGCATGTGGTGGAGTCCATTGAGATAATATTCCATTATTTCTAATATAACTTAGAAACTCTTAGCTCAAGTATTCTCCTCCTCGATCAGATCTTAGAGTCTAAATACTTTTGTCAAGTTATTTCTCTATTTCATTCTTGAAGTCTTTGAATTTTTCAAAAGCCTCAGATTTGTATTTCACTAAATACAAATACCTGTATCGTGAGAAATCATCGGTAAAGGTTATGAAATAGTTATAACCTCCTCTTGCTTGTATTGACACTGGGCCAATACATCAGAATGTATGAGTTCTAATAACTCCTTGGCCCGTTCTCCTTTTCTTGAAAAATGATTTTTAGTCATTTTACCTAGTAAACAAGATTCGCATGTGTATTATGATTCATAATCAAATGACCCTAAGTCACCAAGCTTGTGTAACTTAGAAATTTGATTTTCGTTTACATGGCCCAAACGATAATGCCATAAGTAAGAGGTGTTAGAATTATCCGTTTTAGGTTTCTTATTGTTTATATTGAGAACTAGATTATCCAAGTCTAGAACATTAAACCATTAACCAGAGTCGCTGAACCATAATGAATATCATTCAATGAAAAAGAACAACATTTATTCTTAAATATCAAATGAAATTCATTTAAGTCTAAACATGCAACTGAGATAATGTTTTTCATTAATATTGGTACACAATAACAGGTTTGTAGTTCTAGAATTAATCCCGAGGGCAGGTTCAGCTTATATGTCCCTACAGCAAATGCAGCAACTTTTGCCCCATTTGCAGTACATAGGTCCACGTCGCCTTTCTCTAGCCTTCTATTGCTCTTTAGTCCCTGCAAGTTATTGCACAAATGAGATCCACATCTGGTATCTAATACCCATATCTTATTTCTAAAGGCAGTATTTATCTCAATCATAAACATACCTGGAGTAGAAGTATAAGTTCTTGTAAGCTTCTCCTTTTGTTTCTTGTCCTTAATGGTCTCTAAGTAGGCTTTGTAGTTGCGCCTCCAGAGGCCCATCTTCCCACAATGATGGCATAGGCCCTTGATAGCTACGTCCTTCTTCTTCACATCACCTTTGGGCTTCATGAGATCCTTCTTCTTTTTTTGAACTTTCTTATTACAAGAAGATTCTACCATTAAAACTGCATTGGAATCCTTCTTCATGAAGGACTCTATAGTTTTGAGAAGATTGATCAACTCAGGAATGGTATACTCAATCTTGTTCATCTGATAGTTAATCACAACTTGTGATTAACTATTAGGCAAAGACTCAAGTTCTAGGAATTTCATGCATATCCTATATGTCACGAAAATATTACCAAAAACTGAGAATTCTAAAACAGTTAGAATTCCCTAATTGTAATTGGAAAAATCAAGTTCTCACAATTACAATTTGGACCATAAATTATAACTAATTATAATTTGGCCACAACAACTTCTCTTTCTCACAATTAACCCTACTATGTTATCAAATAACATCTTGAGTATATAATCTTCTATTGTGTGTGACCTATTAGGTTTCCCAGTTAATTGGTAACGAACATAAATTAATCCAAACGTCTTTGAGATTAATAATCCATAATTAATTAGAATTAATCATATCAATCATAATCAGGATTAGTTTATTAATTCATCAATAAATAAACTCATATTCCCAGATCATGAGCGGTATCTAGCAACACATCATGACCACCCAAGAGTCCAGGAAGTCAAATGGCTTGACATGAACCATTCAATAACAAACTATAGTGTAATTCACTCCTTTCACCATACAATATCTCATTCGGTTTGGAGTACGAAATTAGTGCCAACTCCCTCCAGAATATATTAATTCTGGCCCGAATATAATAGTACTTGTACCAAAAATTCACTACTCTATATGTGTATCAATTGGAATTGTTTCCAATACACAGTCGCCTTGGCCAAGAACTTCTCGAGTAGTAATTCTTTTAAGTGGCCGTGAGATATTTGCCCCTACTATTAGGAGTGGTGAATCATTTATTGACCATCTAAACTACTTTCGTCTACCTCACAATGTACCCAATATCCATCTCATAGGTGTCCCTCGATCTGCCTCCAGAGATTGGAATCAAAGCACAATGCTCGGCAAACAAAGTACCTTGGAGATGTCAAGTCTAAGGATACTTGCACGTTTGCTATATTGAGATTATATCATTGGCACTAAATAGTTATTCATATGATTATCTCATAGCTAGGTTATCCAATAAACTTGTTCCATTAACAAGCATCCACGTGTTAACTTTGAGTATCTCAATACTCAAGGATATGAGAACTACCGCCTGATCAAATCAGGAAGTCTAACACATGCTAGTCTTAATGCATTAATGATGTCCTATCTCAATAATACACTGACTAGGGACTATTTAAGTACTAACACTATACAGTGTAGTAGGAATTTCATATTATGATTTCTTTAACACAGTATTGTACTAGGGACTTTATCTAACAGTTATTTTACACAAAAGTAAACAAAAGAAACTATGAGATAAATAATGCCCTTTATTAAAATAAAATGTGTCATATTCAATGTACAAATGATTGCCTCTAGGGCATAACACTAACAATATCAAATAGGAAGGAATATGACTAGTTATTGTATTAAAAGTGTCTCAAATTAACGTCAAATAACTAGGAAAATAACGATGATTTTAACCCCTATCAATACCCCCACACTTGAATATTTACTTGTTCTCAAGTAAATACTTAAAAAAAGCACTCAAAATAATTTATTTCTTCTCATATTCCTCAATAATAAAGTCATAATTTTTTTCCAACCTTAGATAAAAAATTATTATTCATTCACCCTTTAAAAACCTTTGTAAACTCATGCATTAAATCAAATAATCCCAAAGCCAAGAAAGTTAAGTTAAACCAGCTTATATCTAGTACAAGAAAATTATTCCACTCCTCAAGCAAACATAGATAACATAAATCATACAAGTTAAGTCATTTAACCAATTCAAGCATTATAAACTCAAATTTACAAAACTCGAGCTAGTAAAACAAGGAAAACACTCCACTCTTCTTTTTTTATATGACTTTAGAAATTGATAGCCTTAAGTGAATGGATTTCTCTTCACACACCGTATTGGCCCCCTTTACAGTCATCACTCATCATTTTTTTCTCACAAATTCTTTCTTTCTTTCTTTGCTCTTTCTTTTCATTTTTCCTTTTTGCCTTCGGGATAGCCACAAGAGAGTGTGATACTTCTTTGTTTCTTGTCTTCCACTCACCATATTGGCCCCCTTTTCAGCAAATGGTCTCTCTCTTTATCTTTTAGAGATAAAAGCATATATTTTTTTGAACTCAACATTTTTTTCATCTCAAAGCTTTTCTTTTCACTCAATTTTTTTTTTTTTACATTCCTTATTCAAAACTCAAATTCAAGCAAATTTTAAACCCATAATACAAGAATTAATTAACAACTCTTCTCATATTTCATCACATCATCCATATTCAAACTCAAAGAATAAAACAAAACTAAAATACCAAATATAACCAAGGTTAACTTAAATTCTCAAGACTTAGAAAAATCCAAATTAATACACAAGTTTACCTTTTAATAAAAATCAAACCATAATGAATGACAAATCTAAATCCAAAGGTAAAAAAGAAAATCATAATTCTATTATAGACAAGTAAGCTCAATTTAGCTCCAAATTTTTTAACTTTCAATTTTCAAAATTTTCAAAAAAAATTTCTCCAAGATGAGCAAAATGGTTGTCCAAATTTCAAATTCCAAAGTAACCCAACAATAAGAAAACACCAACATAATTCATAAAAACAGGGACCAAGAATATCACCAAACCACTCCCCCACACTTAAAACTGGATAATGTTCTCATTGGCAAAAAATAAACATAAGAAAGCATCTCCAATGGGACCAAAAATGATATAGGGGTAGAAAGTTTAAACAACACTCCCCAAGTGCAGATTAGCTCCAAGATAAGAGAAGTTCATCCTTCAAGGTGTTGAAAGAATTATTGCCAGCAAAAGAAGCCTACAAAAAGAAAAATGAACACTCATGTAAAAGCCTTAAAAAGAATTGAATGAAAACAAGATAAAAGCTCAATAAAAATAAAAGGAAAAAAGAATAGAAGGTCAAAGCCTCTAAGTCCTCCTTGAAGTAGAGACTCCAAACAGGCCTCCAGATTGTCCAAAACGGATAGCAAAATAGACCGCCACGACCTCCAAATAGATCACGAGGTCCTCCATGTTACAACCAACCACACTTTGCAAACGGTTCTTTTTTCAGTGAAGAACGTTTCCAAACTTTTGATGCTCAAGAAAAAAAAAATAAGGAGAATATCCAACGTAGATATCAAAAGCACAATTTTCACCAAATTTAATCAACAAAGCCAAATATCACAAGGAGGCTCAATTGTCCAAGATTTCCATATTTGCACAAATTCCAGAAAAATACATAGATGATGTTTAGAAGCAATCACAAGACAAAAGAAGAAATAACCAAATGAAATAAACCACAAAGAAAGGAATTTAGGGAGGGTGTCAGTACTTTACATGACAAACAAGAGGCAAAAACAAGAAAAGCAAAAGAAAAAAGAAAAAGACAAAATAGGAAGAATCTGGGAAGAAAAGAAAAGGAGTAAGGAAACAAAGGATTTTTTTTTGCTATCGGGTAGTTCCAGACTAGTGCCCGAGCCATTTTTTGGCCTGGCACCAGGACAACTTTGGCCCCAAATTTTTTTTAAATAACTAAAAACTATCCTAATTGAATGCATGACCACGGTACATTTAAAACAAGAATTCATAAATTAAATATTAAACTAAAATTAAAAATTGTAAATAAATAAATAATATAATATAATAAAACAAATTTAGTCCGTCTAAAATATCGTGTCAGCAAAAGTCCAAACCTAACAAGAAAAAAAGTTATAATTAACTCAAAATTATAGACATAAAAACTATCAAATTCAAAATTCAATTAGTACACATATTTCACATTAACATTAGGTTAGTAAAATTAACTAACTAAATATACAATGTATAAAAACATACCAAGATAAGTTAGTAATTATGAACATGTATATAACTATTTACATATTTCTTTGGCTAAATCAATGAAATCTAAGCTTTCATGATATTGTTTTCCGAGAACGGTGGCAAAAACTTGATGCGTTAATTTTTGGTATATAAAATTATCAATTTTAAATCCATCCCTTAATCCTGTTTTAATTAAAACATTAATCCCAAAATACACATGTGAGAATGTATACTCATCGCAAGCATAGTATAGAGAAGTAACGAGTATCGATCCTCAAAGGAACAAGTACACACTAATCACTTTTCATTCATTGTTTAACCGACCCAAAAAAGCGAGAAAATTAATAAAAAGAAAATTGAAGAAATATATACAACTCAATGATGTAGGTTTATGGAATTTAGACAATTATCCTAAAAATCATGACAATGAACCAATTAGCAATTCTCTAAACTAATTATCATCTTGGCCTCATGAAGGAATATAAAGTAAAATCCAATCGTTTCACAAGTCATGATTCTTACTTAAATAAATTCCACTTCGTTTCCCAATCCATGGAATCCTATATTTTGATCAAATTAACAGATTTTCCAATCAAGCTAACATAACTAAAATATGCATTAAGCTCAATTCCTTAAAAGCATGAAATTAGTTAATAACCCTTTGCTCGAGGTAAAATCAACTAATCTTTGATCACATAGTCCTATAACCTTAACTTCGTTGCTCAAGTCCATCAAGATTAGACAAATATGAAATCAATGTAATTAAACTGCTAATATCGTCGTCTCAAGTCAATTAGAAGAACTCGCGTCAATAACCAATGAAATCAAGTAACCAAACACCAAAGATAATAATTAATTAATCAAAGAACTAAATTAACTCAAAATCATATATTCAAGAATAATATTCAGATACAATTAAAGAATTAAAATCATCATTGTTCAAGAAAAAGAAAACAAAGGAAAGAGATAAATAATCGTAGACAAGCCTTTCAATTTACAATGAAAACCCCTCCAAGAATCCATGCTCTTTGAGTAATTCCTCTAGAGAAAATATTGTTGATGGACTCAAAAAATATGTCTAAGTCTCTACAATGTGTATACCCTTTTTCTAATGTAATTGGCCTTTATTTATAGTCTTACAAAGTCCCTAAAAGAATCCTAAGTAAAGAAGAAGTAATTTCCTAAAAATTCAAAACAAAAAAGGATTAGTAATTTTCCTAATTGAATTCTAAATAATAAAAAAGGAGTCCACCACCTTCAATTTGAGAATTTAGGCTTTGAAGTCTCTTCTTGTCGTATGTACTGAAGACCAATGTTTATTTGAACTGAAATTGGCTTCAATTGAGCAACACCACTAAAGCCAACGAAATTTCTTTTCTGCCAAGCCATGAAGCCAATTTCCCTTTGCCAAGCTAACGAGCCACCAACATTCCTCTTTCTTCTTATATGGGCTCAATTGAGCCGTAAACAACCCAAGCTGTTGAATTCACTGCAGCCAACAAAACTGCCGAAATCTGCTTTTGTTAGCCTTCTTCGTTGAATACAGGACCACCGAATTTGTTCCGTTTTGCTTCTTTTCCTAATAAGCTTTTGTCCTTTGTTTGAAGCCGTAAGCCATTTGAGCCAATGTTTCCTTTTTCTTCCCAATTTCCAATTACACTTGTGTTCCTCTATTTCGTTCATATTTTTTTTCTGAAATACTCTATGTTTCTAGGATAGGACCGGTGCCAGGTCCATCTTCTTGCCCTGGTGCTGGGTCTGTACTAGAAAATTATACAAAAATTTTACCTGTTTTTGCATAAAATTACAAAAAAAATGTTTTTATAAGTGAAATATCATATATAAAGGAATATGATTAGTTATTATATTAAAAGTGTCTTAAATTAACCTTAAATAACTAGGAAAATAACGATAATTTTAACCCCTATCGATACATATCTACTTTTTTATTAGGATTCTTTGGCCCTGGTATAATGATTGTCAGAAACATCACCGAATTCTTTATACACATCTATGGAGGCAGGTTGTACGGAGTGTTAATAACAAGCCACGATGAGTAATAGTTCCCCGATATTCCAAATGGTGCAAAACCATCTATGCACAGTCCCAGTCTAATATTCCTCACATCGTTTGCAAATTCAAGATAAGTTTAATTAAAATGCTGCCAAGCTTCACCATCTCTATAATGATTCATAACACCTTTCTCAGTAGGGCTCTCTACTTGCCATCTTATGTGTTCTACAATTGTTTTGGACACATAAAGTCTTTGCAACTAAGGTGTAATCAGGAAATAACTACATTTGCTTAAAGGAGATTTCCTTCTACTGCTTATTTTTTCCCACCTTCTTCCTACTTGTGTAGCGAGGATGACTGCAAAACTTGCAATCTCTCCTATTAACATCATCTTTCCAATAAAGTATAAAACCATTGGTGCAAACATCAATCTTCTGAACCGATAACCCAAGTCCGGTAACTAACTTCTTTGTTCAGTAGAAGTTACAGGGCATCCTGTTCCCTTGGGGCAAAACTTCCTTCATTAATGTCTTGACTTGGTTGAAGCATTTCTCTGACATGTTATTTTCTGATTTAATATTCAGTAATCTCGATACTACAGACATGAGTGAGTGGCTCGTACACCCTTCCCATATAGGAGTATCTGCAGCTCTCAACATATTATAAAATTTCTGAGCATCAGATTTAGGAGGTTTTTTAATAGTATGGGAGGATAGATCTGGGGCAAAACTTGGCCCTACTACATCTATTATCATTTTTCGATACTGATTGGTTGATCTCAAAGCATCTTCATCCACAGATGCGTTGGACGTGTGTGTGTCAAATTTTGAAATTCTTCGCCATGACATGTCCAATTATAATAATCTTTGGTAAATCCCTTTCTATACAAGTGCAATTTGATTTTCTCTGCATATGATGATGCAAATTGTTGCACTTTGTGCAAGAACATCTAACTTCATTAGGATTAGTAGATGTTGCTACTATTAATAATGCATATTGAAGAAATTGATCGACTCCCCAAACAAATTCGGTTGTAATTCCTTTAACACCAGTCACATGCCGATTATACAACCAACTCCTATCCTCCATCAAATTTTATAGAGAAGCAATTTGGGAAAACAAAAATATTTAGACGGTTTTTAGGAATATATTATACGGATGCAATCGAACATGGTTGCAAATTGCTTCACCAAGGAAAATCATTCAAGAATCATATTCAATAGGGATGGGTAGAAGCCAAAGATATAGGATGAACCACTTATTTCAAGGTTCCATTATGATGGAGCAAAATACATTCTATGAAGAAATTTTTAGCACTATAATAGGTCTTTGGTGTAGAAATAATTGCCATAGAGTTGAATAGAGTGGTCATTCTGTATTGCTTAGTTAAAAGTTAGAGGTTTCCATGAATTTTCTGAGAAGTTGTTTAATCAATATTTATATCCTAATACAGCAAGATTGTTAGTGTTTTGAAATATCCATTCTAGTTCATGAACCTAATAGTGGATTTGGGGCCAATATCAGGTTAAAACTGAGCTTCACATACTTTAAAATAGTGTTTGATTCGAGGTTGTTAGTGTACAAGAGAAGAGCTGTAAACTAAGGATATCTACTTCTATTGATGATATTTTAAACTGCCATAGTGGACTAACTTTATGTTAAAAAATGAGGTCTCATTCTACAGCCCATGCATGAAAGACATTTGAGTACATATAGACACTAATAGAAATCAAAATGTCAGTAAAAAGACAGCACATATCACAACATAATACCAAAATATTATGGAAAAAAAAAACTCATTCAAATTTATGATGCTTACATTAGATACTAAAAAAGTGCCACTCATGTCAAAAGTACACACAAGAAAAAGGATAAACTCTAACCTCTGTTAGGATTGCGAGGAATGAACTCAACATACAATCTCAGTCTGCCAATATTTGAGAACAGAAGAATGGATAACTTAAATACAAGTTAAACTAGTCTCACATGTTTCTTCGAAATAAACAAAATGAAGTTATCTAATACATGCAAATTGCACTGATATAAATTTTCAGCAGTCTAATTTAAGCAAGGAGTAGTAGCAGTAGTTAATCTGAACAATTTAAACAAGAATAGTGATTAATGAGGTATATCTTCAAAGAACTATTGGAAATCTCATACAATAAAGTTTTCATCTGTCAATGAATTTTTTGAAACTTATCCCATCTGGCTAAACTAACTTTATCCATCAAAGTATCGTTCTTTTTCCATATATACACAATTGCTGATGAAAAGGCCTAAACCTAAAATGCTTAGAAAGTGTTAAAATATCCCTAGAATTTTGCCTATGGCTATGTAAGTTGTTGAAATATAGTAAGTAATTCACACATTAAATCAGTGTGCTAATATCACAGAATTCTTTAAAATCTGTTGGAATATTTAATCTCCATAAATTAAAAAGAAACAAGCAAAAGGATTGCTTTAATCAATTTAACTTTTGTTGTTAAAGCTGGGACCAGTAGCTGATTAAAATAGAACAGTAGCTGAACCTTTTGACCGTTAAATGATGTACTTACCAATTCATTAAACTAAAAATAAATTCCTGCATTTTACTCATTTATTAATTAGCCTTTACAGCTGGAAGGAGAAAAACTATTAAAAAAAAGGCCTGAACAAAAAATTCAGAAAGAAAAGACCAGTCTTTCAAGGTTTATCTTGTTCCCATAACTGAAAGTGATGGAAAGATTAACAATAACTTCAGGCTACAAGAGGTCTATGATAATCTTCAATGTCAAGCCCGAACTCTGAAGAATTTACTACACAAGATATTAGTAAGAAATAAAATATTCTACCATTTTTGGAACACATTATTACATTATCACTATTTTCCTAAGTTAGCCATTCAGTCTAGAAACTAACACGTCTCTATGAAAAATAAAATTAAAAGGTGATTAACCAAATAGTAGAGTTTATAAAAAAGAAAAGCTGATTTAACTCTTGTAAAAGAAGACTAAGGGAAAATGGCCAAACTTCTCTAATTTCATGTTAAAGATAGTAGACAACATTCCAAGAAAAGGACAGGAATTCCATTTTCTTTGCAATTCATAATTTAGCAATGATGTTGATTGTAGTAATTGCAGGAAAAAAAAAACTAGAGATTGAAAAGAATACTCAATGTATTCACAAATTTCCAGAAACATAATGATTCACAAGGAAGGCCAAAATTAGGTGAAATGAGAAAAATAACTGGAAAATGAGCAACTGGAATTTTTCTTAAGTCAAAGCAGACACATGCACAATCACAAAGTAACCTAAAAAGTAGAGATGTATTACTACAAATGTGGTCAGTAGATGTGTGTAGAATATAGATTCAGTTAGGATCACTTTCAAAAGTAGTCACTTGAAAATTACATTTTGAAAAATCAGGTATTAACTATGAACTTTCGTATAGTAGCATTTGAGAGCATCTCAATGTTGCTATTCCAATCAATCAAATTATTGATTACCTATAAGGATCATATTTTAAGTTCGTAAGGTAATACCTCATAATCAAAACATCAAAGACATACTATATCCCATCTTTTCTAAGTCACTAAGAAACCCCTAAGAATATTTGGATTTCATATTCTAACATGCTACCTAGTTAAAAGAATGATGCCCTTGCTGCTTCAACTATGCATTTTACTGAAGAAAGAAAACTATGGCTAATACATAAAAAGTGAACTCATATTTTCATTAGAAGTCCTTAGAACATTTTAAAGGGCACAATCTAGCCATCATCCTAGTCCACCAATTGAAAAAATTACATTTTTTGGTAAAACTTTTAAGGTTTTCCTAAGACAATGAAACCAAAATAGATTATTCTTTAGCAATGATCCACCGTGAGTTTGGAAGGATGATTCAAACCTGATAGAAGCATATAATCTTCTATCTATAGTCTCTGTGATTCTGCATTGGTTAAAAAAACATAATATACCTTAGAGGGGGGTGAATAAGGCATATGGAAAACAATTTCAAATCTTAAAGATCTTCTAAAACTTTTAAAACAAGAACAACAAAATCATATTGTCGTGCAGCTTTAAATGAACTACCAAAGAACTTTCAAAAACTCTGCTAAATGATGAAATGAAAATCTATAATTGAGATAGGCAGATAAGGCATAAAAAATAGTCTCACTCAATCAATATAAAAGTCTTTGATCAAATAAATAAATCCAATAAGGAGTATGATGCTTTCAAGTTAGATGAGCAGTAAAAACGCAGTCATGAATATCAGAATAAATGCAAGAGAATAGACTCAATGATTTATAGTGGTTCGATCCTTAAATGATCTACATCCACTACCTCAAATTCTCACTTAAGGATTTCAACACCATCACTAAAACCTTTTTCCCAAATCAATGGTGGTAAGCTATACCAATCTTACACAAGAGGATCACCACACTTGGTTTTATACCCAACCTCTTAAAATACAATAATTAAAGCTCACTCCAATTGGATTTTATACCACAACCTTGATACATTCAAAAAAGAAGGTTCACCCCATTGGGTTTTACTCTACAACCTTGAACATTAACCAAAACAAGGCTTATCCCAACGGGTTTTACACCACAACCTTAATACATAATAAATCAAGGCTCACCCCAAATGGGTTTTACCTTCCCAACCTTGATACAATTTAGAATAAGACAGAACTTACAGAAATAGCTCACAAGTTTGAGCAAATGTGAACAAATAAGCTCCAACAGCCTTTCACCTTTTGAACAATTCAATTTCACCTTTAAAGCACAATGAAAAGGAAGATTTTTGTTTTCTAAAGTATAAGAGTGTTGCTAAGAGAGATAGCAAAAAAATCTTGTAGAAAATCAGGTTTAAATGGCTTTTATATAAGTGAAAAGTAGGACAGCAACGGCTAGTTAACGACTAGTTTTCGCTGTAGTTTTGCCAGCGTTTTGGACTTAAGTTTTAGATGATGGTGCATCCAAAAGGTAAGTCCAAAATGGCACTTTTTCAGGAAGAATCAATTTAACACTGTTCACAAGATTTTGGACGAATCTTTTAGTTGCAAAGTCATCTAAACTACTTAATTCAAAATTTTGAGATATAAAACTTTGAAATCTTTTTGTTTGTGTGCTTTAATGGTAGAAATAAAACTGAATCATAAGGTAAAGAAGACATAGGAATTTACAAGAAATACCTTAATAACGATTTCTAGTCTAAGGTTCTTCCATAATGATTTCTTGCTATGCAATCTCTTAAGCTTGGTCTTCTACTTGATCACTCATTCTTGGATTCCATTGCTTAAGAGTTGCTTAGCAATCCTATTTGCATGCCTTGAAAGAATCTGGGTCAAACATGTCCTATCAAATATAAATCACACAAGTTAGTCCTCATCAATGTTTTTCATAAATCAAAACATAGGAGAATGCCCTTAGGGCTAACAATCTCTCCCTTTTTGAGTGATAACAAACTTGATAGGATTGTGATATAAAAACAATGATATGTACAGTACGAACATATTAAATCGAGAGAAATAAGAATATTTTTCATTGAAATGAAATATCTCATTGTAGGACTCAAAGCGTGCTTATGAGTTTAAGATAAAGAAAATTAAAGCATATACTCATAAATATAGCTCAATAAGCCTATAGCCCAACCTACCTCCATATCCTCATTCCTTCCATCAAAGGACTATTCCACAAGAGAATAGCCACAAATAAAACTCACGAAAAAATGTATAGATATGTACATAATGAGGTATAGAAGATGAATCATAAGATGTAATACTCCCCCTTAGTATGTGCATATATGAACACAAGATATAGAGAGCTATGAAGTGCATTTTAAAAATAAGGCTGGATTCTAGAATTTTGGACTTCCAAAACATACATCTAAAATAAGGTAAAATGAGACAGAAGCTAATCTTTTAAAAACTCATTTTTGGACTAGTCTTTTAGATTAAATAAACATGGGTCCAAAACTTCCCCTATGTATATGCAGGGTAAAAAATTTTTTACAAAGATAGATAATAAGTTTTTAATCCAACCCAGTTTAAGAAATTTTCTGTGCAACCAAAGAGAAGTTTTCATAAGCATAAATATCCTCATCATCTGAATATTTAATGAAGTGCATATCACAACCATAGACAAGAAACAAATCATCAATCTAAGTTAAAATTAGTTGGAATGTAGAATGAACTCATACACATACTTCAATCTCCTTAGTCCATAACAACAACAATAAAACTACATAGTCTCTATCAAATCACTACAAACAATCATAATTCATCTTTAAGCCATATAAATTTATAATCCTCATAAGCAGTTATAATTATAATCTATATTTATAAAGGCAAAGACCAATGAAAGAGATATAATGAAAGCACAAAAATGCATAGCACAATGTTTGATCAACTCAAATCCCAAAAATGTATTTCACAGAATCACAAGCTTCTAAAGAAATCATAGTCTCTTCCCACATCATCTCCTCTTAGTCCATAGCACATTCTCTATAACCGCATCAAATTCACAATCCCCCAACAATATATTTCTCAAGTCATCAATTCACAATCCCTATTTTCTCCCCCATTGTCATCAATCAAAACAATAGTAATAACAATAAGTAACATAGAAACAATCAGTAGTGCTTTGATAGTAATATCAGGAGAATGCCCAGAACAGGGCAAGCAATAAACAACATTGACAATAACAATGAGTAGTATGCAGCTAGTAGTAATATCAGTTAAAGACTAAAATAAGGAAATGCATGAAAATATAGTGCAGAGAGTAGGAAGTTTTGCACGAATAAAATTGTGTCATCAGAATAAGAGTGGGTGGAAGAGATTATCATTCATCGGTCGTTATGTGCCATATCTCATGGAATAAAGATGGTTGTAGGCTTAGCATTGATGCCTTTCTTTGAATATTTTCCAACAATTCTACTGAACTTGTTTTACCACGACATGCTTCAGCTTTCAGCCAGATGGGCTGTCAAATGCAGTTGGTTTGTTTTGCTTGGAAGCTTCCTTGGGTGCATCAGTTGTTCAACAGTGGACTCATTTCTTTCTAGTTCTCTTGTGCGCTCTCCATCTTTGGCTAAATATCAGTTTCTTCTTATGTTCAAGGAATAATAGGTTAAGGTTCGAGCACGAGTGGAGAAGCTTGTTCAGTCGAATGGACTTCAATTTTATATTTCTTTCCTTCTATATTTGTTAGTCTATTTCCTAAATTTTTGTTCATTTTTTACTTCTGCAATCAGACTATTTTAGCTTGGTAGATAGCAAATTTAGATCATCTAAAATACTCTATATTTTTCCACTTTCCTAAGTTTTTTGCTTCCCTTTACTTGTTGTCTCCCTTTGAAATACTCTGCATCACAATCTCTTTTTTAGTAGCCTCTCTAAGTAATATCCCTTGATTATCCGCTAAAATAGTTCCTATTTTCTCAAATGAATTTCTATTGTAGATGATTACTTTGCAGTGCTCAGGGTAACCGTAGTCAAACCAATGTTTTGTTTGATGTGTTCCGAGATTAAGTTAGCAATTTCACAACCAAAAATTCAAAGCTAAAGCTAATTTATTTTCCTTCTGATTGATCCGAAATCAACACTTATTTGCAGAAAACATATAGAAGTCTTATGACCAAAGATCAGTATCACCACGGTTGAGACCATGCGATGTAGCAATCACTCCATTCCATTTAACCAGTTGGCATTTCAATCACTTGAACTTCTAAAGCTCTTGGCACCAATAAATCTCATCTCAAGTCGACTAAAAAATCAGAATTTTTTATTTCAAACAATTATACTCTACTATCTCAAAAAAAATTATGTTCAACATACGATGGTCAAACTCGAAGTTCATTTCTCCAACTCTAGACATATACCACTGCTCAATAAGCCTGTTCACTGTTTTCTCATGTCATCCTTTTCATAGAATTTTCAAACCAATTTAGTGAAGTTTTTCATTCACAAATAATAAAGGCCCCGAACCACTAATTCAGACAAACCCAGAATGCACTCATAATTTAAACATGCCTCCGTATCAACCCGATATCCAATGATGATAGTCCTATTTCTTGACAACAAGTTATTAACTTTAGATTAACATTTTAAGTCAAGGAATCGGAGTACCCGAGTGTCCATGCTTTCTTTTTCTGGAGGTTGTTCTGATAATGCACTTTAAGGAGTTAGTTCATCAATGGCAGCTCACTTTTCCATCTTCTTCCTAGATATCAGTCCGGCAGTGACTGAGTTCCTTTTCATTACCTTCTTTTTGGCTTTTTTCGCTTTTAGCTAGGTTTCTTTACTGAGTTTCAAGGAATTTGCCCATGGCAGACAAGATTGAAAGTTTTGATTCTTCTAGTTTTTATCGAGACAATGAAGGCCAAAGGAAAGAGAAAAGTGCTAAGGTAAATTACAACTTTTTGAATTTTTTGAAATGAGAAGAAGATTCAAATAGATTTGAATTCTTTTCAGGGTTTACAAGGTTTAAAAAAGCACAAGTATAATTTAGTATATTTGAGAAAGGTGATTTCTGAAAATATGTAAAGATATTCTGATACGAAGAGAGAAAGTGTTGCGACTAGAATAAAAATGTAGGAATTTTTTTAATTAAAGGATTTGAGCATTTGGACTCAAATTGTCCATCCAATTTCCTAGTCCAAAATACATTTCAAGTACTGCATGCAATATCTCCATCCAAAATCAGAAGATCTTTAGGAATTCTGCAAGAATAAATAACCAATCTCTTGCAAAATCATTAGATACATAATCTGATCATTTCCAAACCTTTCCTCAGATTATCAAATCATTCTTTAGCCTATAGTTTGTGAATTTATCTTTTGAGTAATTCCTTGGCATACTTGTCTTTATTTAGGAAGATATCTTCTATGGTTAGCTTTCTTTGAAGACCGAGGAAGAAGTTAAATTCTCTCATCATACTCATTTGAAACTCTTGCTACATTGTCTTGGCAAATTTCTTGCATGAGGAATCATTAGTAGCTCTAAAAATAATATCAGCAACATGTATTTGCACAATTAAGATATCATCAGAATTTTCAGATTTGATAAATCATGTAGTATCCATTAAGCTTCCTGAAGAATCTTTTGAAAGAAGAAAACTACTAAGACATGGATTGGAAAACGTTCATGAATAAAACCTGGAGGTTGCTTCACATAAATTTCTTTTTAAATAAAACCATTTAAGAGAGCACTATTGGCATCCATTTGATAAAGCATGAAGTTTTTGCATGATGCAAGGACAAGTAGCATTCTAATGGATTTAAATTAAGCAACGGGAGCAAAAGTTTCATCATAATCAATGCACTCTTCTTGATTGTGTAACACCCCACTACCTAGGCCCGCCAGGGGCCGGGGATGTCGCCCCGTCCAAAGGACAATGGGTCTTTATAACTAGGTCACACGAATAAAATAGCGGAATAAAAGTAGTACTTTAACTTAAAATTTATTACATCCCAAGAATAAATCCATGAATTCCCAAAAGAAAAACAAATCCATAAATAAAATTATCCACTCTCAACTCCCCAAAGCAATACATAAAAATAAATGACAACATTCTTTTCCAAGGCAGACAACACTAGCCACTCATCCCCATAGCAGAATCGACTTGAAATCATGGTAAAAAGGTGATGAGACAGAAATCTCAGTAAGTTCGTGTATGTTTTAGATGTTCATTGAAAACAGTTCGTGGATGCAAAGTGTGAAATCTTTATAAGAGAAATATTGGCAAGCAATAAACATTAGTCAAAAGCAAGAGTGGTGTTTTGGCTTTTCCAGCCACACATAATCCATAAAAATCAACCACTCGAAAGAAAGGGTTATGGGTTACCACACGTTGGGCCCTATAACCAGTTAGAATGCCGACATTTTGTGCAGAATAACAAAAGGTAGGTGATCGGTCTACCGGGTAAGATACTCCTCCTTCTCTATACCCAAACAACAACCGGGTGTCCATTCTGGCATAACACAGTCACTTGACTGAAATAAAACTACTAGCTCAGACCAGTATGACTAAGTAGTACTGATGTTTCTCTAAGTTGAGCTTATCTTTTGGAGGTGGCCTCCTGCCAGAAGACTCACTCTTGCTCTTCAAAACTAGTACTACTAGCCTACCCCTATTCAGTACTCAACGTAACGTATCCCCCTTTTGGGAAAATGAACATAACATAGTTCCACTTGAAAATGGCAATTAAGGATTTCCAAAGTCTTTGTCAAAATCAGTTTTAGAAAGAGTTTTGAGTTTGAGTAAATCTACTTATTGATTTCCAAATAATTTGTTTAACTAAAATAAGAAAGGAATCAATCCTCAATTTCCTTTACAGAAATGAGTGTCCATGCACTCTACATTTGGCTTGCCATAATAAACATTTTGCATCAAACAAGTTTTATATATGAGCTTATTTGATTCTTGCTCACAATAAGAGGTCTCCAACAACAGACCTAACCACACATGGGGTAAATATAAACCACAATCAAACTCAAGCCAAAATTCACTTTCTCAATTTAAAACCAACTCAACTCACTACTACCATAATCCTAGTGTCCCAAACTTTAAGGCCAAATAATAAAGGAAAAGGGTTTATAAGTTAAGGCTAATCTGATATTTAAAATAATTAGTGTTTTGGGAAATAGGTACTAATAAGTTGAAGGTTTAAATCTTACTAAGAAAAATTTAGAGTTTATTTGATGAAGAGCCCTAGGCGATATTAGGTAAAATAATGATTTATTAATAATTATTTGCTAGAAAATAATTGATAACTAAAATTAGTTGAAAATAAATTTTAATGAGTCTTGATTGAAAGATAATAGATAAACTTTAATAGGTTTTGGTTAAAAGATAATAATTAAATTTTAATAATAAATATTTTACTTATTATAATTATTTTTATAAAATGCTTTAGTTGATTTCATCATTTTATATAATATCTATATATTTTATTTTTCTAGCAAAAGCTATTATTTATTTGACTAAAATATTCTTATTATATATAATAATCCAAATCTACCCTTCCTAGGGTTCTTCGAAATTACTAGCCAAAAATCATAATATTAAATATTTATTGAAGAAATAAAATTAGCTTAGGGACAACTAGATCATGATCATAATTCTATTGCTAACCACAATCATGAACATATTCACCCCTTCACATCATCAAATCATCCAAATCATGAATATAAGCATAGATCCAAATTTACTAAGACATGATCTAACCTTTACTAGCATAAATATAACCATGGCTTTAATAATCACAAAAGAATATAAATCATATTCATCATAGATGACATAATCTCTAGCATACTTAATCATGGAGGCATGCATTAAACCCTAAAACACCATACATTCAACCAAGATAATCAACTCATGCATAAATCTCATCTCCATCATATTCATACATATATTCGTCCTTCAATCTCAACTCATCACAATAATACATACTCAAATCCTATTCATAATCCATCTTCTATCAACATCATCCTAGAGACATGAATCTAGAATTTAAAAGGAGGGTTAAAAAGGCTTACTTGATTGATGAATACCTTGAAGGAGTTTCGAATGGATCTCAACTCCTAGATGACTAGATCAGTCCAAGGAAAATGAAGAAAGCATGGCAGTCATTCGGCCAAGAAGGAGAGAGGTTCGGCCAAGAGAGAGAGAGAGAGAGAGAGAGTCCATTAGCATGTTTATTCATATACATATTCATTAGAGATCAAATATTAGAGAAGATGAAGTTGTTAGAACAAACCTACCTTGAAGGTGTTCTTGATCCTTCACAAAAATTCTGGTTTTTTATCCAAAAGAGCAAGTTGGATTTTGGAGTTTGATGTTAAAAATGGTATGGATGGACTCACAGCAATGAGTAGATGAATTCTGGAGTTTTTATAAGAAGTTTGAAGTGATTTGGAGGGGTATTAGGCGAAAGGAAGGAGTAGGTGTTCTTGGTGTGCTATGTGTTCTTAAAGGTTGAAGAGAGTAGAGAGGTTTTGATTTGAAGCTGCCGAAATTCTGAAGGATTAGGGCTGGCCGAATTGTTTTTAGGGTTTTGGTAGATGATTTTCTGGTTGGAAGGGAAAAGGAAAAGCTAGTTGTTGAAATCCTAAAATCAAATTTGGAAACTAAATATAGCAAGAATATCTTTGATCATTGCAGAGCTTTTGGGAAGCTGCTATGGCCGAATTGCTGTGCAGTGTTTCTGCTGGATGAAAGCTGATTGAAGAGGGGTAATGGTGGCTGAAAAGATGGAGTGAAATGGTGAAGAATAAGTCTGGTTGTTTGAGAAACATTTTATGGAAGGTTGCTAAATTAATGTTGCTGGAATTTTGGTATCTAATCAAAGCATGATTGCAGAGATTTGCTGGAGAGATTTTCGGGCAGCCATGTCTAACTTTATCTAATCATGGCTATTTAAGAGTGATTTGTGCAGAAGAAAGCTGAAGTTTTGGCCAGGGATGAATTAGGAAACAAAGTTGGAAATTTTCCTGTACAGAATTTTCGCAAGGTGCTGGAATTTTTAGACAGTTTCGGCTGCCATTTTCCAATCAGCTTGCAGAGAGTTTGGAGGAGATTTCAGGGGTCTTTCAAGGCTGGTTTCCAGCCTTCTTTATGGAGAAAAAACGTGGCTAAGATTCTGGGCAAAAATTGAAAGAAAATAGCTTGGTTTCGGACCTCCAAAGCTGCAAATTCAACCAGAAATTTCTCTGGTTTTGCACAACATTTGTGCCGTCCGAAATTGGCCAGAAAAATTCAGATCTCATGCTGATCAAAAGGCCATTTTCTGGAAGCATTTGGGAGGGAATAATGGTTAAGAATTTTGACACCTTGACGGCACAAGAAGCTGGAAATATTTTAGTTCATACCATGAAGGAAAATGAACCTAGCTAGAGTGCAATTTTAGAAGGTTCACTAGAGGGATTTATTCTCTTGGAATCTCCCACATCTCTACCACATTTTCAGACCATAAGATGTCTTTCACTAAGACATTTTGAACCTTCAAAGCCACAGCACTTTACTAAAATTTCTAGAATGAAATTGGCTAGAACAAATTTGACCAATCTAATGAATTGAGAATTAAGAGAAATTACAGATCAAGAAGAAATGAATTCTCTTAGAAAATTTTAAGTAGGCACAAGAATAGGATTAGAGTACTCCTATCATGTCTCCCATAGGACAACACCTTTACCCTATGCTAAGGTACTTAAGGCCGAAAATACCCCTTCCCAAGCAAAAATAAAATTTAATCATGCTAAAGCTCCAATGATGGAATTCGAACCCAAGACCTCAAGAATTAATTCCAAAGTTCTAACCACTACACCACAACAACTCTTGTTCTTATTTTCTCTCCAAAAATATTTTTTCTATTTAATCCTCAAGCTATCTCCCTATTTTCTTCTCAAGTAAAAATTACCATTTTGCCATTCTTACCTAATATGCATAATCAAGCCCTTGAGGCTATAAAACACTAATCCAAAGCACACAAAATCATATAAAAATATATTTAAACATGTAATAAAATATGATATGCATTCCAACCCCCTTACTCTAAGGTTGGTTCTGACTGGGGTTTCACAGATTGAATCCTTGGGCAACTAATCTGACTTTACTTCTAATAATAATGAAATGCTTATTAAGTTTGTTTTTGAAAAACCCACTTGGTATCAATTAAGGGATGGTCAAGTGGTCTAAGGACAAGCTTTCAAACTTGATTCTTTTCAAATTGGTTCAGTTTTTCATGCGTGGTCATAATCAAAAAAATTCATCATGCAAGGCTGTATCAATTTAATTAGGTTCAATGCTAGAAAGTAAAATAAAATTATCAACAAAATGTTGTTTGATTTTAACTTCGCAGTTAGGATCACTAATGATATGTTCTTTTGGATGGATAGTTTGGACTTCCAATCTTTTAACAGATTCTGATTAGTGTGTTTGATACTTTTTTGCTTACTTTCTTCAAGTTATTGCTCTTCTAATTCCTCTTCTTTGGCATGGTCGTCAAATAATGGAGCTTCATGATGTTCGATGCCATTTTTCTTTGAGCTCCCTACATACTCATCATCTTTTCTAGAGGAATATATGTTAGATACATCAAAATTTACAAGCCTGGATTCTTCTGCACATAGAGTTCTTTTATAGAACACTCTAAATACCCTTTCGAAAGAAGAGATAAAGTCTAAGTATATCTCAAAAAAAATCATCTACTAAAACATGAGCATACCTCTTACCATTTAAGCTAGTGCTCCTTATTGGTTCAAACAAATCCATATGTATTGGCTCAAGAAGACTTAAGATTAAAATCATTTTCTTGGATTTGAAATATGTCTTGGTTTGTTTTTCAAAATGGCAAGCATCACACAATTGGTTTTTGTAAAAAACCATTTTGGGCAGTCCTTTCTCAAGTTCTTTTAATCACAATCTATTCTCAAATCAATAGAGACATGCCCTAACCTTCTATGCTAAAGGTAGCTATCAATATCATATATGAAAAGGCACGTTATATTATATAAGTAAAGGATCATCAAGATATAATACATAGGCATTGCCAATGCGGTTGACAGAAAATGATTTCATTACAAGAATTGTCAATGATAGTGCATGAATCTTTTTCAAAAATAACTATGCAATAATTTTCACACAAAAGACTAATATTAAGCAAGTAGAGCTTCAATTCATCAACAATAATACTTGCATGATAATGATAGAAAATCTCTCACCATTACCTTTACCGGGTGGTTTTATCCATTTTTCTTATCTCGAAGACAAATCCATTATTTTCAGCTTGAATGATATCCATTAGTGCTCCATTTTCCATCATGTGTTCTGAGCATCTACTATCCAATACCATTTCGTGGAGCTTAATTTTTGCAGCTGATGTATCTATTCATACAATAGAAGAAAAGCTTTTGGTAACCAAATTTTCTTGGGTCCTTGGAAGTTAGCAGTGTTTTCTTTGATTTTTCAAAAAGTTATTCCACCACATTCCACTTTCTTTTTAATAAGACATCTCGATGCTAAGTGTCCCGATTTTCCATAATATGTGCATGCTTTGTGTGTCGTGTAACATGAGGCAGCTTTAACAAATTGAGGCTTGTGAATTTTGTCCTTATTCTCATGTCTATATCCTAAGCCATTTCGATTTCCAGCATGGTGTTGAGTCCCAAGTAATTTTCTAGGTTGTTTTTCCCATTTGTAAATTTTCAATGCATGTAGTGAGATCATCAACTCTATTTTTCATGTCATCAAAGTTGCTAAGAATAATTTCAAGCGAAAAGACTTTATTACATAAGCATTTATTTTCAAGTGTTAAACAATTTTAAAAAGCAGAAATGAATTCTTTTTCAACATTTAGACAACATATAGAATCAAGTAAGGCTTTGTTCTCCCTCATCAACTTATCATTTTCGTCTAGCAAGGAATCAGTTTTTGCTTTCATTTCTTTGTTTCTTCTAGACAGCTTTTTGAGTTCATGGAACATTTCAAAAAGTAGATCACCAGGATCATCAACCTTTTTATAATCAAAAATATGTAAATCAAATATGGAATTAGTGGAAGTGGAGTTTACCTCATTTTCCATTGCCATGAAGCACATGTTTGCTTTCTCCTTGTTAGATCCATCACTCTCTTCATTCTCAGACTCTTCTTAGTCCCAAGTCCCAATCAGTCCTTTTCTTTTCTTCTTGTTGTGCTTGGCTTCTCTTTCTTTAGACATTCGGCAATTAGTAATAAAATGCCCCGTACTCTTGCATTTATAGCATTGAGGTTTGAAGGGTGAAGGTTATCCCTTCTCTTTGACAAATTTTCTATCCTTTTTGAAGTTACTCTTCCTAAACATTTTTTTTGAATTTTCTAGCTACCATAGCCAAAACTTCAGTGTCCAGATCAGTCCCTTTTTCACTCTCGGTTTGTTCACTAGTAACATCATCATCAATCGCTTTTAAGGATGTTCCTCTTTGGCCTCTATCATCTTCATCATGCTCTTGAAACTTTTTTAGTTTCATTTCACGGGTTAATAGAGAGCCAATTAGCTCTTCAGTGGCTAAACTATTCAGATTTTTTGATTCTTCTATAGCCAAAGGTTTTGGCTACAAACTCTTTGGCAGAGCATCAAGTAATTTTCTATTTTGTTCCCCGAGGGGGTAGATCTTTCCATAGGCCTTTAGACCTTTCATGATGTTTGTGAAGCGAGTAAACATATCAGTGATGTTTTCACATGGCTTCATAGTGAATAGCTCATAATCGTGGACTAACATTCCCAACTTTGATTCTTTCACTTGATTAGTCCCCTCATGGGCGACCTCAACTAGTCTCTACATTTCAAAGGCTAAATCACAACTACTAACATAGTTGTATTCATTTGTAACAAGAGCACAACATAATATATTAATTGCCTAAAAAATCAGAGTCATTTTCGAAGTATCCTCATTGTCATATTCATCACTTTGTTTGGCACATTTCTACCTTCAACAAAGTTCAACGGAACAAATGGTCCATTCTCAATCAAATTCCACAACTCAAAGTTGATTGGGCAAATATAAATTTTCATTCTATTTTTTCAAAATGTATAATTACTTCCATAGAACAAAGGAGGTCTATTTGTGGAGGATCTTTTAATGTAAGGTAGAACAGTAGTGTTTGCCATATGGATCTTTGCTACAAAGCTGTTAAGCTATGGATAATGTTGACCAATGCTCTGATACCAATTGATATACCTTAGAGTGGGGTGAATAAGGTATATAGCAAACAATTTCAAATCTTAAAGATCTTCTGAAACTTTTAAAATAACAATAAACAAGTGCATGTGCAACAAAAATCAGATTGCCGTTCAGCTTTAAATGAACTACCAAAGAACTTTCAAAAACACCGCAAAATTATAAAATGAAAATCTATAATTGAGATAGGTAGATAAGGCATAAAAAACAGTCTCACTCAATCAATATAAAAGTCATTGATCAAATAAATAAATCCAATCAAGAGTATAATGCTTTCAAGTTGGATAAGCAATAAAAACACAGTCATGAATATCAGAATATATGCAAGAGAATATACTCAATGATTTATAGTGGTTCGATCTTCAAATGATCTACATCCACTATCTTAAGTTCTTACTTAAGGATCTCAACACCAACACTAAAACCTTTTTCCCAAATCAATGGTGGTAAGCTATACCAATCTTACATAAGAGGATCACCACACTTGATTTTATACCCAACCTCTTAAAACACAATAATTAAGGCTCACCCCAACTGAATTTTACACCACAACCTTGATACATTCAAAAAACAAGGTTCACCCCAATGGGTTTTACTCCACAACCTTAAACATTAACCAAAATAAGGCTCACCCCAACCGGTCTACAACCTTAATACACAATAAATTAAGGCTCACCCCAACTGGGTTTTACCTTCTCAACCTTAATACAAATTAGAATGAAAGAGAACTTACAAAAATAGCTCACAAGTTTGAGCAGATGTGAACAAATAAGCTCCAACAGCTTTTCACCTTTTGAACAATTCAATTTCACTTTTGAAGCACAATAAAAAGGAAGATTTTAGTTTTCTAAAGTATAAGAGTGTTTCTGAGAGAGATAGCACAAAAATTTTGCAGAAAATCAGGTTTAAATGGCTTTTATATAAGTGAAAAGTAGGACAACAACGGATAGTTAATGGCTAGTTTTCGCTGTCAATTTTGCCAACATTTTGGAGTCAAGTTTTGGATGATGGTACATCCAAAAGGTAAGTCTAAAATGGCACTTTTTCAGGCAGAATCAATTTGACACTGTTCACAAGATTTTGGACGAATCTTTTTTATGCAGAGTCATCCAAACTACTCAATCCAAAATTCTGATATATAAAAACTTTGAAATCTTTTTGTTTGTATGCTTCAATGGTAGAAATAAAACTGAATCATATGGTAAAGAAGACATAGGAATTTACAAGAAATACCTTAATAACGATTCCTAGTCTAAGGTTCTTCCACCAGGACTTCTTGCTATGCAATCTCTTAAGCTTGGTCTTCTACTTGATCACTCATTCTTGGATTCCATTACTCAAGAGTTGCTTAGCAATCCTATTTGTATGTCTTGAAAGAACCTGGGTCAAACATGTCCTATCAAATGTAAATCACACAAGTTAGTCCTCATCAATATTTGTCATAAGTCAAAACATATGAGAATGCCTTTAAGGCTAACAAAATAGCTAGTTTGAAAGCTCTTGATGTGTAATTTATCCAGACGGATACATTAAGGGGAGGATCTGATAAAGGAAGAAAGATAGCATGTTGGTCAACATGGAAAAACTTACTCTAGGTGACAAGTTAGCTAAAAAGAAGCATACAAAGGTTAATTAGATAGTGTGAGGAAGAGAAAGTAGGGAGAAAAAAGATAGATCAAGTATTAAAGTGAAACAGAAGAAGCCATCAATAATAACCTACTCAAAAAGGGGAAAGCATTGGCTACTCATTCACCAAGTACTATGAATTCTCTAACTTCATTTTACTCAACAATTACATTTCAGAACCACCTTTCTTTTCTTATCCATGAAAAATAAAGTCCCACTTCTTATGGTTTCTTGTAATGAAGTTGGAACTGGATAATTGGAGCCTAAAGATGGAGCTAAGATGGAGTCGATTCATTTGAAGTCCACTTTCCTTGAATGGAAAGGTATACAAACTTAAACTATTTATGCCTAAGTTTTCTGTCAACCTCATCTTTCTTACATCTTATTGATTCTGTACTGAGAGATTATACCACATAAGGCCTTTTAGACTATTGTAGCTACTCTACATAGTCAGCTAAGGTTTAATTTCTAATCTCTAGAGGAAATTTATCCTAACTTTTGTTGATATTGAATGGAACTCTTCTCTTACCCTGCCTCCTCATGTTTGAGTTATAAACAATCTCTATAGCTCACCCTATATGTCTTTTATATATGATAAAATGTAGCTAATTTAGCTAGTGATTTCCTGCTCCAGGGCTAAGATATTGATTGAAAGGACAATAAGATTCCCTGAAGATTAATAAGGCTTGGCAGTCTTACATGGAATAAAGCATATAACTAATGAATGGTAGCTTATAAGTCCTCTACCATAACATTTTGTTTCTTTATTTGCTATTTACCCTATTAGCCAGAATTTACTATGAGATTGTAAAGACTCTAAAATTTTCTATTGAAGAATTATAATGGCAAACAGTGGACTATTAATTGCAGTTGCTGATCAGCTATCAATAGATTCATTAATCAATAGGTAGTGCATAGGAATTACCATCTCCATAGATTTTTTGAAGGCCAATAGAGGAACAAAACAACCATACCAAACCTAGAGTAAAGGGCATTGTGGCAGTGTACCATGAACTATGACCGAGTCATGATATGCATTATGCAAAACTAAATTTCAGTAAACTTGGAAAGGGTTGCAAAACAAGAATAAGGAAACAATTTCAATGAGATTTTACTTCATTCCTTAAAAAAGTACACATATTTCTAAGCAATTTCTGCTGGCCTAAGTGCTAATTAAAAATAGGATATTTGACACTCAGAACAATAGGCTTTCGTTAGTGATGGCAATTTCATTACAGAAGATGATATAATCTTACAAAAATGGAAAGCACAAAGAAAATGCTTAGAAAAAAGGGAGTGAGGGGGGGGGGGGGGGAAGAAATCAATGAAATTTAACACAAACCAAACATCAATTAGATGTCGCCTTATAGTTTATTTCTAAACTACCTACTTCAAGTAAACAAAAAAAAAAAAAAAGATATGCACACTGAGGTATATACATATACACTGATACAGCGGGATAAGGACAGAGACCTCTGGGCCGCCAAGTTTAACACAAACCATCACTAAATAACCATGCTTGCTACCTGGTATCAACCACCCAATACCTCTATACAATCCTACATTGTTTGTGGCACATAAAAACACATATAAAAACTACTTTTATTGTAGACTTCGATTTCACCATCAGGGAACAAGTAAAATAGTCATTTGAATACAGAATTAGACAAATGCCCTACTAGAATACTGTCCAAATGAATTAAGCAAAGAAAAAATGAACTGTTTTGAAGCCCAAATCAATACACTGGCTAAAAATCACACATACTAATTTAGCATTAATGTCGAATTGCATCCCAAGAATAAGTACTGTAATTGGATCTAGTACAAAATGGGCTCTACTTAACAAAGATAACAATGAAAAACCTTCTCTTACTACCATGAGATTCAAATTCCACAAATAAAGAACAAATAAACCAAAGCCAGAAGAAAGAAAGAAAGAGAAAAATAAAAAGTGCTTCAATTTATCACAAATTGCCACGGAAAAGAAAAAGATTGTGACTTCTGAAAGCTTACAATTGCAGCAGCTACTGAGTGCGGATGGTGAATAATCAAATGTTGAAGCAGAAGATGGTGATGCTTATAGCTTTATGAAAAAAGGGACTGGCAAATAAGGATCAGAGTAGGAATTCTAGCCGTCCTACCAACAATTGTAGCTTGTAACTTTTAAGTCTTAGGCTCTATTTAGGAGATTAACCAGAGATGAAGGCAATGGCGCCGGTGAAGTTGGGATTTCAAAAGGAAAGTACACAAATTGATTCTGCCAGAGAAGTCCTCAGGAACATGGTTCATTTTTACTTTAGAGAAGTTACAACTTCGGCTGGCCAATTTGAAGGAGCAAGAACACGGCTTGGAATGTGAAATGAGAGCTGACTACGATGGCAGTGGAGTTTGAAATGAGAGGGAACCTAAAAATTATCTATGGGAAGATGATTTTTGCCTATGTATGGAATGGTCAAGATAGATTTTTGCCCAAAAAATATCAAAACGACATAATTTTAGTTTATTATATGGCAAATCCGTGGTAGATCCCTCATAGACTGCCACAGAATAATTGAGAAATTTATTCTTCCATAGCAGATTGCTACGAATTTACCACGGAATCAACTCAATTGACCAAATCCGTTGCAAATTCATGGCAATTTGCCACAAAATTTCCACGGAATAAGTGTTAATTTTGTGATTCCGTGATTTGCCATGGAACACATAACAAAAACTTAACCCTTTCTTTTTATCACTACTTTGCGTAACATACTTTTTTGTATGCTCTCAATGATAATATAGTTCTTCACAACAATTTTCAATCACTTTTATAGACAAAATAAAATAAAATTATATCATTTCTTTAAAACTTTTTTTTTAATACAAACATCTATTTCGATACTAAAAAATAATGCATCTTATTTTCAATTCCATTTCAAGAATGAATGCATTAGAAAATAAATAAATGAAGATACTTATAAAACATTTTGTCGTTGTTATTTAAAAGGTATGGAACAAAAATTAATACAAACCGATATAATTAATATAATAGAACAAAAAAAAAAGGAAAAAAAGTCCATGGCAATCTACCACGGATTTGCCACGGAATAAGTCTAATTTTGTAATTCTGTGGCAAATACGTGGCTAATGTTTGGCATAAGTTTTTGGCACCTTTTTTTGCTACCAATTTGCAATGAAATATGTTTTTATCGCTACTTGCTACTATTTTCATCTCAATTCCGTGACAAATAGCCATGGATTTGCTATGGTATTTTCTCCCTCGCAAGTTGTTTGTATTTTTCTGTTTCGTGGTTATCCATCACTAATTGCCACGGAAAATTTTTCGTGGTAGATTCACAATTTTCTTGTAGTGTTAAGTTCCTAACACAAAGATGTAAATTATGTCTAAAAAGTGTATAAACATTAGAATCACCACTTATCCTTTCAAAAGATTTGTGACAATTAAAAGTCCCCATTAGACTTAGCAATGTAAAATTTAAAGATGGAATCAAGAAATTCTTGCTTTTCAAATTATGGTCTACAAAAACTAAGCTACCTTCCTTTAAATAGGATGAAGGATAGAAATTACCACCGTCCTCCAAGGACTTCTTATGATGCAGCGTTGAAAGATCCAACTCCTTGAGGCATGGTAAATTCAACACATCATCAATTGTATCATTAGGCTCCGTGAGTTGAGAGATACCTATAAATTCATATGACAAAGAAATATTAGAAATATTAGAGCATATATTAGAATAAAAAATTTTCCCCATCACATTGTGCAATTGTTCGTCATATCCTCTCTCCTCTCCTTAGGGGTCCTCTTGTGCAAATGTATGGGCCTTTATGGCATTTTCAACCAACTTGGCAAGTTGTATTCTTTGATGGCTCATTCGTTGGGAAGCTTCTTTGTGCCACTTAATGGATGAATTTGTAACAAATGATTGGATTGAAGCTTCAAGTGGCGTCTCACTAAAAGCATTAATAGGAGCTTGCAACTTTACCAATCTATCATCATTGTAAATCCTTTGAATTGGCTTCCATGGCCACATATGTCGCCATTGTTGATTTTCCATGATAATGATTTTAATCTTGCACTTAAAAAAACAATGATCAAATCTAAAAGAAAAATAAAAACAAATAAAAAATAATAGAAAAACAAAGAAAAAATACACAAATCAGAAATATTCACAAAAGTACCTAAATACAAAAGTTAATAATATTTACAAATACAACAAAGGCTAAATCAACAAGATTCGAGTGTTTCCGTTAGTGCCCATCCCCAGCATCAGCACTAATGTCTTGATGCTTAAATTTTGGATGTATAAAAATCATTAAATTTTAATCCATCCCTTAGTCAAGCTTTAATTAAAATATTAATTTCAAAATACACATATGAGCAAGTATATTCATCGCAAGTATAGTGTAGGGAATTAACGAGTATCAATCCTCAAATGAACAAATACACACTAATCATTTTTCATTCATTGTCTAACCGACCCAAATAAAGTGAGAAAATAATTAAAAAAACAAAAAAATATGTACAACTCAAGGATGTAGAAATATAAAATTTAAACAATTACCCTATAAAACATGATAATGAACCAACTAGCAATCCTTTTAACTGATTATCATCTTGCCACCATAAAGGGATATAAAGTAAAATTCAATCATTTCCTAAGTCATGAATCTACTTAGATAAATTCCACTTCGTTTTCCAATCCATGGAATTACTCTCTTTTGATTAATATTTACAGATTTGCCAATAAAGCTAACATAACCAAAACCTGCATTAAGCTCAATCCCTTATAAATATTAAATTAGCTAATAACCCTTTGTCTAATGTGAGATCAACTAATCTTTGATCACTTAGTCCTATAATCTTAACTCCGTCATCCAAGTCCATTAAGATTTAACAAATACGAAATCATTGCAATGAAACTCCTAACATTGCTTTTCCAAGTCTAGAAGAATGTGTATCAATAACCAATGATTCCAAGTAATCAAATACCAAAGATGAGAAAGAATTGATCAAATAACTAAATTAACACAAAACCACGAATCCAAAATAATGTTAAATTACAATAAAGGCATTGAATGCATCAATGTTTACGGAAAAGAAAATAAAGATAAAAGAAAGCATTCATAGACAACCTCTTTCTTCTTCCTTGAAGACTCTCTTGAACAACCCCCCTTGATTTGGTGAATTCCTCCTTCAATGAGTGTTTGAAATTTTAGCTCTTAAATCCACCTCTACTTTCTTATTCCTTGTGTTTTATGTTACTTTTATAGGCCTCCTAGATGCTAAATTCATAGTTTGGGAAGTCTTGGCCAGGTAGGATTCGGAAAATACCAAAATCATTGGAAACTTCCTAAATTCATGCACGGGATTTTTACCTTCCAGAGTGGACCTAGCGCGGGTCCAGTCGACCACCTAGCGCCAGGTCTGTTCTATTCTTCCCCTGAGTTTTGCTCTTTTTCCTCTGCTTGATGAGAATGGACCCGGTGTCTAGTCCCTTGGTTGGACCTAGTGCCAAGTCTATTCTAGAATATCTCCAATTTTACTCGAATTTAACTCAAATCTGCACAAATTCGCCAAAAACACTTTTTACAAGTAAAATGTCAAATGGGAATGAATATGTCTAATTATTACAATAAATGTATCTCAAAATAACTTCAAATGACTAGAAAAATAATGGTGATTTTAGCCCCCATCAGACTCAGAGACACTGCAAGCAAAACCTTACTATTTTGCCCAGAATTTCTTACTTTTTTCTTACCAAATGCATTCTCCAATTATTCCTTCTATATTATAGTACTTAAACACCACTTAATCCATTCCATTCTTCACTTTAACATCATTTAATCTTCTTAATTTTAGTTATGAAGAAACCAGTATTTTCATGGATATATAACAACAAAACGGCAACCATGACATATTAACCTTCTATTTTCTCCAACAGTTACTCCATTTTCTACTTTATTTCTTTCTTCCACATATGTAGCCATTATAAACCCTTCAGAATACCTCCAAAACACAACCAAACACCACATAAAACACAGCAAAAAGCCCCCTAGCTTCACCGGCACACTACTCTCTCAAATCTCTGTCTCTCCTTTTTATTTTTATATTATTTTTCATTATTTGTATTTTCTTTTCTTTTTCTCTTGTTTGTTGCTGATTTTTTATTTTCTAAACTACCTCCCACCACCATTTTTCTTTCTTTGGCAGGCAAATTCACCATGTGGTCAAATGGTGCATTAAATGAAAATTAGTTACTTGGTGGTTTCTGATTGGTTGATAACACACTTAATCACCATGTAGAATTTTGTAGAAATCTTGGAAAGTAGGGAAATTCACTAAGTGTTGCATGAATTTCTAATGCAACCAATCATGTAAGGACATCTAGTCTCAACAACTGATTATCATAAAATGCCACTTGTTTCCTTTTGACCATAATTCACCATTTTTCTCAAAAAATAACCATAATTCAAGCAATTATTTATACCAATCAGGAAAACTTTATATTCTACTAATGCAATCTATGCATTAAACTAAACTCAATGGTGGGTTTCAGATTTCTGAAATTCTTTCTCAGTGTTTTTCTCAATTCACGATAAAAAATTCCAATAATACCCTTAAAAATTTTTATTACACCAAAACCTTCATCTCATTGTACTGATCAATTTTTGTTCTGAGCTTACATAAAAAGCTTGTTGTATACAAAGTAGTCATAAGTTAAAGTACACAAGAATGAGGTATTACAATCTCCCCTCCTTCAACGAATTTCGTCTGTGAAATTTAGACTTATCCTCAAAAAGCTCCGTTTCTTTCTTCCACATCTCCATTTTTTTCTCCCTCATTACATCTTAAATAGGGTGATGATTCCAAAGTACCTTAACAAGTGGAATCCTCTTATGTCGCAATTTCTTTTCCGCATACAAAAGAATAGGGCTTGGACCTTAGGCTCTCGCTGTGCCACTGCCACCAAGCTCCTATAGTACCATCCAACAGGTCTGAGAGTATTCATCACCTCATCATCACTAAACTCCTCAAGCTCCTTGGTATCACTGTTAGACTCGTCACAAATAGTAATATCCATCAAATTCCTCTTAGTTGGCAGATCTCGAGGTGGGGTCAGAAGAAGGCTAGCATGGGTTACATGAGGTTAGGGTCAGCACCTAGGACCATCTCCTGACTCTAAATATAAGCAACTAGGTCCAAGCAAAACCCACGTCTTCCCAATATTCTTCTTAGATCGAGAACTTTTGCTTTTTTATACCTTCTTTTCATTTTTACTTTGGTTATCTACAGGCTTCTTACCTTATCATCAACACTGGCCATATCTACAAAAGAAAGGAGTTCTACCAGCTTCTACTACTAGAGCACAAATATTCTACAACTATGGCTCTTATACTAATTCTAACACCCATAATCTAAAGCATAACGGAAGCGAGTAATTGATGTGTATGGATTTGGATATAAAAATCATACAAAAATAAGCACATTCCTAATCAAGTTTAAATTAAAATGTTAACCCCAAATTACACATATGAGCAAGCGTACTCATTATTAACATAGCATAGGATTTAAACGAGTGTCAATCCTCCAAGAACAAGTATGCATTAATCACTTTTCTTTCATTGTTTAACCAACTCAATAAAGTGAAAAATAAATAAAAAGGAAAATAAAATAAAAATTAAAATATATACATGTCAAGGATGGAGAAGTATGTAACTCAAGCCATTGTTTAGACAAACATGATCTTAAAGAACCCAACAATTATCATAACCAATTATTCTCTTGGCATCGTGAGGGATGAAGGTAGATTCACTTCGATGGTCAATCCATGAAATCACTATCCTCTAGATAAATTAGCATCACTTGGTCTGTCTCAACTAATTCACCCAAAAGACGCATTAAACACAATCCCTGATTAAATTTCCTTGGTTTGGCAAATTTAAAACATGAAATTAATCAATGAATCCTTGGTCTGGCAAATATCAATTAACCTTTAATTACTTAATCCTTAGCAATTAACCTCTTTGGTCTGGCAAGCTAATGAAAAGAAACAACCAATTAATCTTGTAATATACCCAAGTAATTAAATACCAAGAAGAACGATTAATTAATCAAAAGATCAAATAACTCTAAAAATCATGAATATCTAAAACAACGTCGAATTACAATAAAACAATTAATATATCATTGTTCAAGAAAAAGAAAATAAAGTAAAAGAAAGCACTCATAGACAAGCCTCCTTCTTCTTCATTTGAAAACCTTCTTGCAGAACCCTCCTTTGATTTGAGTGATTTTCTACGATGATCAATGAATTCTCTCCTTTTCCCTTGTGTTTTCCATCTATTTATAGGCTTGGGAAGTGTCTAAACTTGTTGGTGTAATGTTCTTAGCCGAGTAGAAGTAGGGAAGTACTAAAACTCCATTGATTATCAAAAATTGTGTAGAAAAATCAAAGCTCTGCCTTTCCCTCAGAGCATAGTCGACACCGCCTTGGCTTTAGGAGCCAGCACCTGTTGTGTTTTGGTTCTCTACTCATTCGCTGATTTTTTCCGAATTCCACACAATGTAGTCCAGAATGCAGTCGGCACCGGTGCCACTCTGTTCCGCTCTGTTTTGACAATTTTTTATTACCTCGAAGTTTGTGTCATCAGTGTATGGCCGGTGCCGGTTCTTCTGTCCTGGCCAGCGCTACCTCTCTTCTATTTTGCGATATTTTTGCTCCGTTTTACCCCAAAAATCTGTAATAATGAACAAAATACCTTTCCAAGGGTAAAATCTCAAATATGAAGGAATATGACTAGTTATTGAATAAAATGTATCATAAAAAAACCTTAAATAACTAGGAAAAGTATAACTAATTTAGCCTCTATCAGTAATAGTATTAGGTGTTACCTCATCCAGTTTCCCAGACAAGAAGTTTTTAATAATTAGATCAAAAGAAAAGCAACAACTATGACAACTAATACATTAAAATTATCCAAACTCTGATACTATAATATATTATACAATCCAAAAGAGAATACAGTTCAAAGTAGACTAACATGTGCGCTACTGCTAATACATTATATATATGTAAACAAAGTTATAGGGTTGTAGACCCATAATGTAATAATTGTTAGTGTTATGCCCTAGAGGCAATCACTTGTACGTTGTATATGACACATTTTATTTTAATAAAAGGAATTATTTATCTTACAGTTTCTTTTATTTACTGTTATGTAATATAACTGTTAGATAAAGTCCCTAGTACAATACTGTGTTAAGGAAATCATGATAAAGATCATAATATGAGATTCCTACTACACTGTATAGTGTTAATACTTAAATAATCCCTAGTCATAGTATTAATAAGACAGGACATCATTAATGCATTAAGACTACCATGTGTTAGACTTTCTAATTTGATTAAGCGGTGGTTCTCATATCCATGAGTATTAAGATACTCAAAGTTAACACATGGATGCTTGTTAATGGAACAAGTACATTGGATGACCTAGCTATAAGATAATCACATGGATAACTATTTAGTGTCAGTGATATAATCTCAATATAGCAAACGTGCAAGTATCCTTAGACTTAAAATCTCTAAAGTACTTTATTTGCTGAGCTTTGTGCTTTGATTCCAATCTCTGGAGCTAGATCGAGGGTGGCCTATGGGATGGATATTGGGTACATTGTAAGGTAAACGAAAGTAATTGGGAGGGTCAATAAAGGATTTACCACTCCTAATAGTAGGGGCGAATATCTCACGGCCACTTGTAGGAATTACTACTTGAGAAGTCCTTAGCTAAGGCAACTGTGTATTGGAAACAGTTTCCATTGATACACATCTAGAGTAGTGGATTCCTAATACAAGTACTATTATATTCGGGCCAGAATTAATATATATTTTGGAGGGAGTTGACACTAATTCCATACTCCAAACCGAATGAGATATTATATGGTGAAAGGAGTTAATTGCACTGTAGTTTATTATTGAAGGGTTCATGTCAAGCCACTTGAATTCCTGGACTCTTAGGTGGTCATAATGTGTTGCTAGATACCTTTCATGATCTGGGAATATGGGTTTATTAATTGATGAATTTTTAAATCAATCCTAATTAGAATTAATATGATTAATTTTAATTAATTATAGATTATTAATCTCAAAGACGTTTGGATTAATTCATGTTCGCTACCAATTGATTGGGAAACCTAATAAGTCACACACAATAGAGGATTATATCCTCAAGATGTTATTTGATAACATAGTAGGGTTAATTGTGAGAAATAGAAGTTGTTATGGCCAAATTATAATTAGTTATAATTTATGGTCCAATTTGTAATTGTGAGAACTTGATGTTTCCAATTACAGTTAGGGAATTCTAGCTGTTTTAGAATTCTTAGATGGAGCATTTTTAGCAGGGGATTTTCGTGTAATATATCGGATATATACACAATTCCTTCTAGCTTGAAGACACACGAAATACAACTCCTAAACCCTAAGGGATACACGATCCTTTCTTTTTTCTCTCTCTTATTTCTCCTTGCAATAAACCCTAGCCACCATCTTGATTTCTGCTAGCACAGAAATATCTTGGTCCTTGAGAGTGCTCCTCCGTGTGGATTTCCGTTAGAGATAATCACACACTATAATTATAGTGGTTGGACATTCAGTCCTCGTAGCGTGAAAAATTTTGGTTTTCAAACGCTCAGCAAAGAAAGGTAAAGCTGTTACCTTTGTTCTTTTCATGTCTTGTTTTTCACACATATGCGGATCCTGGGTTGGTATCTCATTCTTATTTTTCTGCCACGCTATATATGGTATGCGTGAGATACCCCACAATAATCTCTTCAGTAGCATTAGTTCTCAGCTTTAGTTAAAAAAAAAAAAAAAACAGAGTAAAAGATAAGTGTGTGTGAAAATCACTCAATGAGTCCTGCGTACTAGTGTTTTTGCAAAAACATGTCAAAAACAGAATTTTCGGGTTTGTCTCATAAAACCACTACAGAAGTTCATTTCACTTTTTCATTAAAAAAAACTTTACAACTAGGGAAAAACAGTTTGCACAAGAGTTGTTCTAAATTTTCAAGCATGATTAGAAAATCGAGTTTTATCAACATTTACCCCAATTTCTAGAAAAATACGGGCATTTATCTTAATAGAAATTTGGCCTTTGTGTGAAGCATACAAAGATTTGTCTTTGGCTATTACAATTATATTGTGGTAAGGAGTAAGCCTACAATACTCAACTGTATATTACCAGAGCGGTAAGTGCATGTAAGTACAGTACCTTAACATGAGAATATTTTACTTGCCACCATAAGTCCAGGAGTCCTAATCCTGATGTTAATTACCATTGAGGTAGCAAGGGGTTGAACATGCTAGAGTGTCCCCGCCCAGTAACCACGAACAACCCATAAATAATATGCATATAATCATAAGGCAATTGCTAGACGCTAAATAGCTAGATAAGAACAACCAATTCCAATATCCTATCAGCCTTTTTGGATTAAGATAATCCCAAGAACTACTAGCTTACTTTGGGTCATCTACCTCTAATGTGGCTAGTACGGCGATAAAAGCCCTTGCTGAGTACTCAACGTCTTTACTGGTTCATAAGACTAGGACTGATATCAAATTCTCGAAAGAATTCAAGAAAACATTTTCTAGGGCCAAAATATCATTTTTCAAATATTGATCTTCTAACAAGAAATAATTATCTAGAATTGTAGTGCATAAGGATAAGAAGTCCTTCCCGCGTGATAAAATGTTTCTTTGAGGGTATTTTCCCAAATTAAGTACACCTAAGTGCAAAAGAAAATCTATTCAGGAAACCTAGATTTCTAAGTCTACAAAAAGGATGTAAATTCAAGGAATTCATATTATCATTCCATCAAAACCAAGAATTTACATATTCATAGGTTTTGTCCTTCAATTCGAAGTGCTTAATACTTGTGCAGATTGAAACATCATTTTTGCCACTTAACATGTGAAAGGAAAGCTTTTAAATAAGCTTTTACATATAAGAATTTTGCACCATTTTATGTGACTCATAATTCCTTGGAGAAAACAACATTCCCTAAAGTTCTCAAAAATTTCCCCGGTCAGAGAAACCTATTGTTGTTCAGAAAAACATAAAGATCCATTAACCAAATTATTATGCTCTAAGGAAAATAGTCACTAAGTATGAACAATTCTAAACATGAAAACTCATATTTCTCATTCAAACCTATTATGGAATAATATCATTTCTTTCTTAGAAAATTCATACGTTTGTTCAAAGAAACCAAAAGGACTTGCAATGCATCACTTAGTGAAATAAAAATATTCACTAGCAATTGTCATTTATAAAAATGCAAGGGGACTCACCTTGTGTGCTATTTCGATGTAGTAATATATATATATATATATATATATATATATATATATATATCATTCCTAAATGTTCACAAAATCCTTAAGGTGGACAACCTATATCAAAGATCATTCTATATCTCACTTGGTATTCTAGGGTTCTGATATGATCTTGACATTGATTTCTTATTGAATTTTGTGGCTAAATTTGGAGTAAAATTCAAGACCCAATTAAGAGCTCAAAAAAGTGAAATTAATGAAAAAACATGATACCTAATTCAAATACTAGAACCCTAAGCCAAAATAAAGAACTTAGAACTCTAGAAAAGAGAATCAAATCATCCAAATCACAACCAAAGACCCTTGATTCAATAAGAAACCAAGAACACTTTGAAGAAGATAAATTAGGCAACTAACTTTACCTCCAACAAGAACCTTAGATTATCTATAACCTAAGACCTAAATTAGCAAGCCAATTGATCTATCCTAAAATGGTTTATAGATTCAATACATAGGAAAGGACTAGGTCCTAAGAATGGTCTTAATGTTCATGGGATTTACCCAAGAGGAATCACCTCTCAAAAGCTCTCAAATGAGACTCTTTAATTTCTATCAATATTAAAAAGTTACATTTGAAGTGTTATAATGCCATATATATAGGCATCTAAATCTAACTAAGGTGAGATTAAATATCAGTCATTCAAGCCTTTAAAAGGTTTAAAATATCCCTATTACATAATAAAATTCGTGGGAATTAAATTAGAAACAAAATAAAATAAAACAAGAAAAATCAGCAAAATTAGACATTGCCCGAATAGGGCCAGCGTCGGTTCCGAGGTCAAGCTAGCACCAGCTGTGGCCTGAGATCACAATCTTACATCCAGAACGGGGCCGATGCCGGTGCCAGTTCTGCTCTATCCGGTCTCCCTTGTTTTGCAATCCTAGCTTCCTTGGCTTGATTTTGGAGCTCTTTCAACACCCATATCAGCCTAGCCTTTGCCTTGGGACTCTAAGGACTTAGTTCATCAATTTTCTTGGCCCTCCATATGGTGTGTTGTTCCAATTGAGCATCAATCACTCTTCTCTTTGCCAACCATTTCTTCACCATTCTCTTAACTCTTGGCGTGGGCCATTTGTTTGCTTGAAATCTCCATATCACCCTTGAATTGTGGAGTCTTCTTTGTCATTATGGGTTCTAGCTTGAATCTCTTTCCCCTTTCTTTAGCTTTGGCATGATGCTTAAGTGGATTCCTATCAGGTTCATAACTAATATGTCCTTAATACATATATTCATAAAGAATTACTAATTTCTACCTTTTCTCATTTCTAATGAGAAATAGAAATGTATTGCTTGAACTAATCCAAGTACAAATACATATTTTCTTATTCTCTTTCCCAACCTGTATTCAAGGCCTTAATCCATCATTTAGCTTCTCATCCATCCATTAACAAAAATGAAAACAATATATGAATTCATTTTCCTCAGATAAAATTCTGCATTTCCACAACTTGGCATATTTCTTTATTTATACCATAACTTTTGATTCACAAGTCTAATTGAGGTGAAACTAGTTCCAAAATATCCCAAGACATGCCTTTATCATTTCCAGTTCATGGAATTCCTTTCTTCATTTTGTTCAGTTCTGGTTACAACTTTCCAGATTTCTGATCACATCTTGTTTTGGCAAGGTTAGGTATTTTTATCATAACTTTCAATTCACAAGTCTAAATGACCTCAAATTTGTGCCAAAATGTTCTTAAGGCCTTCCGCTACAAATATTGGAACTCCTTTCAGTAAGCTTTAAAACCAAAAAAGAGATACTGCAAGCAAAAGCTTTCTCTTTTGCCCAGAATTTCTTACTTTTTTCTTACCAAATGCATTCTCCAATTATTCCTTCTTTATTATAGTTCTAAAACATCACTTAATCCATTCCATTCTTTAGTTTAACATCATTTAATCTTCTTGATTTCATTTATGAAGAAATCAGCATTTTCATGGATACACAACAACAAAACTGGCAGCTATGACACAAACATATTAACCTTCCATTTTCTCCAACAATTACTCCATTTTCTCCTTTATATCTTTCTTCAACATATGCAACCATGATCAATCCTTCATAATACCTCCAAAACACAACTAAACACCACATAAAACAAAGAAAACAGGCCCCTAGATTCACCACCACACAGCACACACAAAAACTACTTTATATCATAAATCTCCAGTAAGCATAAGTCATACTTCAAGCATATTTCTATGAAAATCATATGCCAAAATAATCCTCAGAAGCTACCAAACATATTTAATTCAAGAAGCAAGGCATTTTACCTTATGTATGATGATCTCCAAGCCAAGAAATGCCTAAGTTTTTCCTTTTTTCCTTCTCCTTAAACTCTCTTAGATCTCTCTTTCTTCTTTTTCATTTTCTCTTGTTCTTCTTCCTTCCTATTTTCTTTTCTTTCTCTCTTGTTTGCTAATGATTTACGGTTGTTAAAATAGCCTCCCACTGCCATTCTTCTTCTTTTTTTTTACATGCTTAGTCACCATGTAGAATTTTTTAGAACTCTTGGAAAGCATGGGAATTTCAGTAAGTCTCGCATGAATTTCTCATGGAACTAATTGTGTATGGACACCTAGCCTCAACAACCCATCATAAAATGCCGTTTGTTTCCTTTTGACCATAATTCACCATTTTTCTCTGGAAATAACCATAATTCAAGTAATTAATTATCCTAGTTGGGAAAAATTTTAATTCCACTAATAGAATCTACACATTAAACTGAACTCAATGGTGGGTTTTAGATTTCTCAAATTCTTTCTTATTTTTTCTCAATTCACGATCGAAAATTCCAACAATACCCCTAAAATTTTTTATTACACCAAAACATTCATATCATTGTACTAATCAATTTTTGTTCTAAGCTTATATAGAAATGCTTGCTTTATACAAAGTGGTCATCAGTCAAAGTACTCTGTACACATATGACTCTGTATAGAGTCTTAGACTACTAGCCAGCCTGACAAACATAAGACTCAAAAAGGTCCAAAACATGAGGGTACAAGGTGTATATGACTCTGTACACATATGTTTTGATAATTTTAGTCACGTCCAATGGATGGCTATGAGATGCATCAAATAACATTTAGTTCTGCGTAGACCATACGTGATAAAAAGTGGTGCATAACGATGTGGCTTTTTCTTTGGCGATCTAACCGATCCCCATGTTCATGCTTTTACACCATTTGAGGGCAGCATTTGGAGTGCTCATAGCCCGTGCCAAGTGCACCAGGCCTTTATGTTCACCCAAACGGATTGGGAGAACAGGCAGGCAAAGAATAAGTATTTCGCTGTCTCCCTCTCAGTCTTGCAAAGTGGGCAGGTTGGGTCATCAATATGGAATAGTAGGGAGTCTTTGGTCTTCAGTCATTCTTTGAGACAGAGCCATACAGTGAATGAGTGCTTAGGAGTCTGCAAGTTATCGTTTTGTACTATAACAGTCGGTGAGAAATTTTATAAATAGCCTTATCCTTCACTTGTATCACACCCCATTTCTCACCCCAACTTTCTCTCTCTAGAGACTCCCCCTATATCTAAAAACTCTCTTTGGCATAGAACACCTCTATTGGACTCCCCAATCTCCTTTAGTGAGTTCACATTGTATTCAACTATCCGTACTAGTACTATTACTAGTATTTAAAAATAAAAAAATATATATATCAGTTTGGCCTCAGTTATATGCTTATAGTTGGCTGAGCCATCTTTGTGACACTCCACCCTAAATACCCCTAGAAATGGGAAAATATATGGACCATATGGTATGAGAATTTTTGCATATAAACATATTTGACATGGCATGAATGAATTTGTTTGAGTATAGTTGCACAAAGATTGTTGTGCTTTGGTAATGATTGAGAAATCATCACTTGAATTAATAATGGATAGTATATTTTTGTAGAACACTATTAATTGGGGGAAAATAGATATATGAATATGTATATCTAACTCTAAATTTGTGTATTTAATTATTGAGTAAATATTAATTAAAAAATAATAATATAATAATAAATAATATAAGTAACTATTTATTATTTTCTTATATATGTATATATATACATATTTTTGCATATTTATATATTTATTATATAATTGTATATTTTCAATATATTTACTAAATATTCATTATAGGTTTATTTATTTATTTGTGCATGTAGTAATTTAGGAAGCATTTAAATTTTAGGTTAGCAAGACTTCTCTCTTAATTTTTAGGAAGAAATTTTGAATTTCCATATCTTAAATATTTATTCTAGCTAAGTAGTTATTTTAAATAAGAAACCTAACCTTCAAGAACCTTTTATTAAATAAAACCTAGAGTAAATATGATTTACCCTTAATTTTGCTCTTTTTCTTCTAATGTCCTAAACCTAACATAATTCATCTATAAAGGCTTACTAAATTAGATTTTTGAAGCCCTGAACTCTCCTATAGCCATCACATACTCTATCCTTCCATAGTACACGAGATTCTTCCTCCCATTGCTCTCAAGAATTAATCGTTTCATTGCTTACGAAAAATTCTGAACGTAGCCACACAATTGGAGCATCATCCTTGGAATGAAAGCTAGAAGATTTAGGTGGATTCCAAAGCTAGAAAACATCTTCTTTCTTCCCTAAGAGTGATCAAGGTTGTCGTAGCAAGAGGTAATACCAAAAGCCTTTCTTTTCCTTTTAAACCCCTAATGCCAATGCTTTTGGGAAAATTTTGGGATTGTAGGCTTTAAAAAAAAAAAAATTGCAACATGTGTTCCCTGAATGAAAATTTATAATTATCATCTAAACATGCCTGGATATTGAAAAAGAAACCACCTTTGAAAAGATTTTATGAAAAGAAAATGCTTTTGTCATTTATTCTTGAAATTTGGAAATTCTACGATTATTTGCAAGTTTTAGGTTTTATTTCAAAATGAAATAGCAAAACAAATTATTATATGCAAGAAATTTTGATATTGTAATCTAGAAATATTTATGATGTGTTTTATGCTGGGATCATGCAAGAAAACACCGCGATAAAGCCCAGTAATTTTCGGAAAAAAAAAACTGAAGGGACAGAGTACCCTATTTTTGCTATATAGTTAGGTTGATATTGTTATTTCTTGGTGATATATTCTGAATTTGGGAGAGGTTAAAACAGAGAAAACGTATCCTTATGTGTTTAGATGTTAACCATAAAATTGCATAATTTTCTACTGAGGTAATTAAAAGTTACAAATTTTTATTTCAAGCCGGTCTGTGCTAGACAAATTACTACTATAGCGAAAAATAAATTACTAAGCATAATTAAGGCCTGATTTTTGTGCAAGGCCACTTGTATTCTGTTCTATATCTATTTAGTTATGTCTATGTAAAAATTGAGGTCAATCCAAAGTATGTTTCACATGTGTTATGCTAATAGGAAAAAGTGTCACTCAAGCTGGAAATTGAATTTAACTTAGGAAATTTTAAGGAAACTTCCTATTATTAATTTATATGCGTTCCTTATAGGGAATAATTGTGAATGTCAATGCTAGGATGTAATAGTGGATTTATTGTCATCAATACTAATATTATTGTTATTTTATTATTACTCTTATTAATAATATTATTATTAACACTATTACTATTATTAAACGTTTCTAATATTATCATCACTATTATTGTTTAAATTATTAATATTTTCACAATAATTATTATTATTACTATTTAATAATCATCGAATTACCTACTTATTAATTAATATATCTCCTTAATTATTTATTTTTGTGTTATTACGAACAAACAATACTTTAATTAGCTAAGCAAGTAATTAAATAATTATATATTTACTTAGTTCTTTGGTTACTTAATGTTTTTTACACATTAACTAACCCATTTATTTAATTATTATTTACTTTTATGAGCAATATTTATTTTAATTAACTAGTTATTTATTTATATAACTATGCAGTTACACAGTCGTTTGTCCACTTATCTATATATGAGATTATCATCTATTTAGTAATTGTCATAGTATACATTAAATTGTTAGTATACAATATTTCAAGTTTAGCCAGTTATGTTGGACATGGAGTTGATGGTTGGTCTCTATTATATGATGACTCAATGTTAGAAGTTGAGCTAGTTTTGGATACTATGGTAAATAAGGGTTATGGGGAAGTTTGTGACATGATCATTGTATGTTCCCTAGACGGGACTAGGACCCACTAATCAGGTCATCAGACGAATCTAATATTTGTGAGACAAATGGATCAGGTAAGTTCTTGCATTAAAACCGTTTGTGAAATAATACAATTGCAAATTGTCAAATGTCATGTTTTGTTGTGATCAAATGTTCAGCATGGCTAGATATCTTGCATTATTTCCATTCCTGCACTGATTTCCTAAACCAAAGGATTTTCAAAATGACTCACTTGGTTTTTCACATTAAATGTGTTTAACAAGGCTTCCCAAGTCATGATGGATATTTTCTTTTTGTCTACTATTTAATGCTAATGAGCTTCCTTATTGCAAAATCATTGAGTACTCAATAAGGGTAGGCTACTACCACTAAGCTAAGAAGGAGTGAGCTAGCGTTCAATAGGTGACTACCTCTGGGAGGTGATCTCGATCTTGACTAGGCGACAATGTAAGTAAGTCAGGCCAGTCCGTGCTAGTAACAAGTTCCAAGTGGAACTGTCTTTTTTTCCCAAAATGGACAACTAGAAGTTAGAAGGGTCTGGAAGAAGGAAAATTATCCTCACCCGTGGGCCGATCACCCACAGTGCTATAATGCAAGGTTTTACAGTATAAGGTCATGATGTAGGGTTTCATGACTTAGAACTATGATGAAAGGTTTCATAGTCTAGGTTATTCTTATGTGGTTGGTTTCTATGAAATAAGGTTGTTTACTGAGAATGCAAATTGAAAACGCCATTCTTGTATTTAAAACTATTGATTTTGATTGCAATTGCGCTTTTGGTATTTAAAAATCACATATCACGAAATTGTTTCAAATATACACTCTCACATACACATAACTTACTAGAAAATTTATTTCTCACAATTTTCGTGCATGTTTTTAGGTCATGAGCACAATTGACAAGGTCGGGGCTAAAGTTCAAGATTTTGTACTTGACATTTTAGTTGCTTTTGCTTAGGGACAATGTTTTGTTATTCTTTGTTTTTGAGACTTTGGTTGAGCTTTACTTAAGCTGTATTATGGTTAAGTTTTATTTGAGGTGTTATTTTGGATGAGTTATTTATTTACCTCATTATAAAGACCCATTATCCTTTAAACAGGGCGTCATCCCCGTTTGGGGTACGTAGGTGGGGGGTGTTACAAATGGTTCAGAGCCTAGGTTTATGCAGTAACCTTAATTTAATAGATTTTGAATTTTAAATTTTATAATTTTAGCTAAACTAAGAGTATTCTGTGCGAATAAGGTTGGTAGAATGTATAAGATTGTCCGCATAGCCATGGCCCTTGTGAAGCCTTCCACTTGTCATAACTTGGGCACTTGTTGACATGTATGAATTGTGTGGTAGTAGTAACTCAGAAATTAAAACTCAAAGGTTAAACCGATAGCCCAGGATGATAGTCCTGAATACTTGAATTTCAAGGAATGTAAGACTAAAGCTAAGAGCATGGTTAGAGGTATATTTTGATTAATAGAATAGATTCTAGATTATGGAATCTGGAATTGTTAGTTAAGTCCAGGTTGAGTTGTGCCTTGGACTAGGTATTACTTTTAAAATCAATGATTTAGAATTTAAGAATGGCTATGGTTATCTGTGTTTCAGCTCTTTTGTTGGTGATTTGAACTTGAAAATCTTGCTACGTGTTGATAAGTTGATATTAGAGGAAATTTCATCCCAATGTATTGTAATGATGGTAACATTGATGAGGTTATGAGAGAAAGTCTATGTTGACAAGAACACTTAGATATTTCGAGGAATGTGAAATGTACGCTTATGTGAGATTCTTTAGGTATAAGAGGACTATACGTGATAACAAGGCATATGATCATGATACTCATGTTAGTCTTCTGATTTTGACTATCCTATTTCTAATTTGATGGATAGGACCATATTATGATGATGGGATCCTAGAAATAGTGATTATTGGCAACATTTAGGATTTTGATATCTGTATTTTGGAGATTTGTGATTTTCTGTTATGAATGCTAATTATGTGTGAATAGTAGGACATTGTCTACAATGTCCTATGATTACGTGTGGTGCATATTATATGAAATATCTATACAATATCTTTATATGTCTTTTACCTGACTGAACACACTATTGAATTTATTTGTTTTAGTACATAGCATATTTGCACCTTAATTTTGGGCTAGAATAATTAGGTTAGTGAGGGGTATTTGGATATTGCGTGTGAGTAGAATTTGGAGAAGCGATGATTATGGAAAGTAGATATTGTTTACAATTGTACTACTATAGCAGATGCAACCACACCAACGAATGCGAAAGACCTAGATAGGACGACTTCAGGAACGATTCTGAAGATGTGAAACTTCTATGCTACAAGGCCGGTAGAACAACAATGGAAGAATAAGAGGAAACAAGTAAGGATTATTTCGATGGAAACTGCTCAAAATTCGGCAATATGCTATCACTACAGAAGGAGGAAACATATAGAAACAAATTATTAGTTCAAGGAGTTGAACTAGGGATGCTTCAAACATGCAAATTCTAGACATCCAAGGGAGACTTGGTCGAGGCTACCTCAGTTTAAATAAGGAAACTGCACTCCACTATCATATACGACTAATTAAATAAATGCAACTAGAGTTGATGGTGTTGACAATCCAATACTGCAAAAGAATATTCAAGTGCTCACTTTGGAACAAAGAAAACTTGGGATATCTTTTTTTGCCCATAACCATGTTCTAGGGTCCATGAACACAAGGTAAAGACGGCAGCCAAGTAGTAAACCGTGGGTGCTGTCGGGCCCATAGTCGTGCTCTTAGGAGTCGATGCGACTGGAAAACGTTACAAGGATGAGAAGATTCTTAGGATTGGAGCATTATTATTTATTTTGTTAGAAGAATTGTTGATGTATAGATTTTGAGTGTATAAAAATAATCAAATTTAAATCCATTCCTTAGTTAAGTTTTAATTAAAATATTAATCACAAAATACACAAATGAGCAAGTATACTTATCGCAAGTATAGTATAGGAAATTAACGAGTATCAATCCTCAAAGGAATACGTACACACTAATCACTTTTCATTTATTATTTAACTGACTAAATAAAGTGATAAGATAATAAAAATAAAAATAAAAAATTATGTACAACTCAAGGATGTAGGAATATACAAATTAGATAGCTATCCTAGAATACATGATAAAGAACCATTTAGCATTATCTCAATTAATCTTCATCCTGACATTATAAAGGAATATAAAGTAAAATCCAATCATTTTTCAAGTCATGAATCTACTTATATAGACTCCACTTCTTTTTCAATCTATGGAATCACTATCTTTTGATTAAATTAGTATATTTCCCAATCAAACCAACATAACGAAAAAATGTATTAAACTCAATTCTTCATAAACATGATATTAGCTAATGATCCTATACTCTAAGCGAAATCAACTAATCTTTGATTATTTTAATCCTTTAATCTTAATTTTGTTTCCCAAGTCTATTAAGATTTGACAAATATGAAATCAATGCAATGAACTCCTAACATTGTTTCCCAAGTCGATTAGAAGAAAACACATCAAATACCAAAAATGATAGAAAATTGATCAAATAACTAAATTAATCCAAAAACTATGAATCCCACAATAATGTCAAATTACAATGAAAACATTGAATAAATCATTGTTTAAGAACAAGAAAATAAAGATAAAAGAAAGCATTGATAGACAAGCTTCCTTCTTCTCCCTTGAAGACTCTCTTGAATAATCCTCCTTGAATGGTGAATATCCTCATTCTTTGAGTGATTTGCAATTTTGATTCTTAGATTCACTACTTGCTCTTATGTTTTTCTTGTTTTTGTAGGCTTCATTAATGCCAAACTTCGTTGCTTAAGAAGTTTTTGTCGAGTAGGATTCAAAAAATACTAAAATCTTTTGGAAAATACCAAATTTGTACACAAGATTTTCGTATCCAGAGCGGACCTCACGCTGGGTTCAGTCGACCCACCTAGCGCCATGTGTATTCTATTTTTTCCCTGGAAGCTACTTTATTTTCTCTACTTTTCTAGATTGGACCTGGCACCTTAGTTGGACCTGGCACCAGATGCATTCTGGAAAATTTTACTTTTTTCTCGAAATCAACTCAATTCTACACAAATTTGTCCAAAACACTTTCTACAAGAAAAATGTCAAATAGTAAAGAATATGCTTAGTTATTACATCAAAAGTATCTCAATTTAACCTCAAATTACTAGAAAAATAGCGGTGATTTTAGCCCGTATCACATACCTCCACACTTGAACTTTTGCTTGTCCTCAAGCAAAACACTTAAGTCAAGAAAATCATCAAGAAAACACAAAATTTCTCTCATTCCAACAATTTGAAACATAACAAGGATTATAACTTTCTTTCAAACTTTAGATAAAACTCTTGACATTCATCACACCCTTTGAAAACAATTCCAACTTTGAAACATTTTCCAAGACATCACAAAACTCTTAAAGTCAAATTAATCAAATGTATATCTTAGTCTAAGAAAATTATTTCACTCTTCAAGTAAGATCATAGATAACAGGAATTGCACATGTCAAACTATCTACCAACTCAAGCATTATAAATTCAAAAATTGCACAACTCAAGTCATGATGTAAGGAAAACACTCCAAAAAAAAAAAAATTCTCTCAATTTTTTCTAATGGCCTAGGGAATTGATAGCCTCAAGTGCATGGATTTATCTTCATGCATCGTATTGGCCCCTTTTCAGTCATCACTCCTCATTTTTTTCAAACATTCTTTCTCTCTTTTTCTCTTGGGAATTCATAACCTCAAGAAAGTAGATTTCTCTTCACTATCTGTATTAGCCCCATAATCATGCAAAAACAATACTTTCTCATCTTCAAAGAGGAAACATCAATCCTCATTTTGCTCAATTTTTCAACTCACAAAAATTTTTCACAATCTGTTCACTCAACGATTTTATCTCCGCATATTACTTATCATAACTTAAAGCTAAGCAAAGTTTAAACTCATAATACAAGAGTTAGCCAACACACTTTTTCCACATTTATCATATTCTCCATATTTAAACTGGATAAGTCAAATAATACTCAAACACCAATGCATAAACAACATTAATTCAAATTCTCAAGTCTTGAAGAATATCCTATCCAATAAACTAATTTCATAAAAATAAACCAAATGAATGATAGAAATTCATATCTAAGTAAGAAAAAGAATTATAACCTTGCTCAACAATGAACACCATAATTAATTTGGGAAAATTTCACACAAAAATGATATTGAAAATATCTTCAATACCTAAACTCTCCCCCCACACTTAAATGGGACATTGTCCTCAATGGCAAAAAATACCACAATAAAAGCAAAGCTAAGAAGACTAAAATATAAGGAATAGTCATTAGAGAAGTCACACGGGTACCTAACTCGAAAGAAACAAAACAAAAAACATAAATCTAGAAAAAGAAAGAAAAATAAAAGAAAGGAAAAGACAAAGAAAAAGAAGTAAAAAGGACCAATGGACAATCATGACTCATAGAGGTTAACATCGAGATGCTCTAAAGTGCTAAGTTTTTCACCTAAATATCGTTTCAATCAAATTACATTCACCTTCAAGATCCCCTTAGTCAGATGAGAAACCTCAATAACTCCAAAGGGACAAACTCGATGTATCTCATATGGCCCCGACCATTTGGACTTCGACTTACCTGGAAAAAGTCAAAGCCTAGAATTAAACATTAACACTTTATCTCCTTATTTAAACTCATGAGGGGAACAAATGTGCCTATCATGCCAATGTTTCATCTTATCTTTGTAAATCCACGAATTATGGTAGGCATCATTACACTACTCCTCCAACTCATTCACTTGAAGCAATCTTTGTTGTCCTATAAGATGAAGGTCAAAATTGACAAGTTTAATCGCCCAATAAGCCTTATGTTCAACTCCTACCAGTAGATGACAAGATTTCCCATACACCAATCCATAGGGGGTTGTACCAATAGGAGTTTTGAAAGTAGCCCTATAAGCCCAAAGAGTATCATCTAGCTTCAAACTCTAATCCTTTCTTGTATGATTAACCTCTTTCTCCAAACTACTTTTTAACTCTCTATTAACCATCCCAACTTGGCCACTAGTTTGAGGGTAATAGGGGATAGCAAACTTATGAGTAACACCTAAATATTTGAGAATTTTGTCTAATTAATTATTACAAAAGGGTGTTCCCCTATCACTAATGAGTACCTTAGGTACACCAAAATAACTGAAAAGTTTTTTAAGAAATTTGACTACAACCCGAGCATCCTCAACCCACTTAGATACATACTCAATTGGAACCAAGATTTATTTGTTACCCAAAGAATTAGGGAAAGGGTACATGAAATCAATCCCCGAAAAATAAAAATTTTCACAAGCTTGAAAATTTTGTTTTGGCATCTCATTAGATTTAGAAAAATTACCTGAACGTTAACACCTATAATAATTTTGAACAAACATGTGAGAGTGTTGGCCAATAAAAAACGGACTCAAGTACCTTTCTTGCCATATTGTTAGCTTGGTAGTGGCCTCTCGTGGGTCCTTCATGACAATGTTTCAAGATATCTATACTTTCTGCAGAATCCACACATCTTCAAATGATTTGATCCGCACAACACTTGAACAAGTAAGTATCTTTCCAAAAGTAATACTTTACTTTGGAGAGGAATTTCTTCTTTTTTTGTATCGTGAAATTCTCCAGAACAATTCTTGCAACCAAGTAATTAGCAAAATCTGCATACTAAGGTGTTTAAGAAATCTCACCATCAACAAGTAAAAGTTATTCATCCAAGAAGGTGTCATTTATGTCCCCTTCGGCCAATGGTTCTAAGTTGGGATTTTCCAACCTACATAAGTGATTCGCAGCAAAATTTTTAGCTCCTTTTTGTCCCTAATCTCCAAGTCAAATTTCTACAACAATAATACCCATCTTATCAATCATTGTTTAGAATCATGCTTGGTTAGTAGGTATTTAAGGGTGGAGTGGTCTGTATACACAATGACGTTGGATAAAACAAGATAAGAATGGAATTTATCAAAAGCAAATACTATTGCAAGTAATTCTTTCTCTATTGTGGTGTAATTCTCTTGTGCCACCATAAAAGTTTTTCGTGCATAATAGATTGGTTGAAAATGCTTATTCCTTTTTTGTCCAAGCGCCATGCCTACTATATAATCTCTTGCATTATACATTAATTCAAAAGGAAGAGACCAATCTGGTGCAATTAAAATAAGAGAATTGATCAATTTCTTTTTAAGCACATTGAAAGCACTGATATATTTTTCATCAAAATCGAAAATAACATTTTTTCAAATAAAGAAGTAAGAGGTTTAGAAATTTTTCAGAAATCTAAAACGAACCTCCTATAAAAACGTGTATGATAAAGAAAGCTTTGAATAGCCTTCATGGAAGTTGGAGGAGAGAGTTTCTCAATAGCCTCAATTTTTGAAATCTTATATCCCAATACAATACCTTCTTGGATCGTGAAATGGCATTTTTCCCAATTAAGTACCAGGTTAGTCACTCACACCTTTGAAGCACCTTTTTCTAAATTGGCCAAACATAAATTAAAAGAATCACCAAAAATAAAAAAAAATTATGCAAAAGTCCTTCAAAAACAGCCATCAAGCATCTTTGAAAAGTTTCGGGATGATTGCAAAGACCAAAAGGCATACGACGATATGCAAAAGTGCCAAAAAGGCATGTAAATGTGGTCTTCTCTTGATCCTCCAGAGCTACGGGAATTTGAAAGTAACCGAAAAAATCATCTAAAAAGCGACAAAACTCATGTCTAGCTAATCTTTCTAACATTTGATCAATGAATGGGAGAGAAAAATGGTCCTTCCTAGTTGCCTCATTTACCTTCCTATAATCAATGCAAACCCTCCAACCAGTTACCAATCTTATTGGGATCAACTCATTTTTTTCCTTGGGGCTCACACTCATTTCTTCCTTCTTTTGTACCACTTGTGTTGGACTCACCAAAATACTATCAAAAACAGGGTAAATGATTCTGGAATCTAAGAGTTTAATCACCTCACCTTTTACCACATCACTCATATTTAGGTTAAACCTATGTTGGTGCTGCAATACGGGTTTGGCTCCTTCTTCTAACAAGTTTTGTCAATGCAAAAAGAAGGGCTATTTCTCTTAATGTCCATGGTTTTCCATACAATGACTCTCTTATATTTTCCCAATAGATATAACAATTTAGTCTTTTGATCAAAAGTGAGGTCATTTGCGATAATCACTGGTAATTGTCCTCCTTTAGCCAAAAATGAGTATTCCAAGTGCTCGGGGAGGTCTTTGAGGTCCAATTCCGATGGTTCCTCAATAGATGACTTCATCTTTCTCAAACTGCTTTTTTTTTATTTCCTTAAATTCTCCCAACTCATAGCCTTTATTTAAATCTTCCAAATATGCAATGGATTGTTCCATCAAGTCCATAGAGCAATTGACAGATGATTTTTACATAAAATTAAAGATAGACTCATCAAGAATATCAATCCTTAAACAAGAATCCTCATAAGAAATAGGATGGTGCATGCTTTTATAGATTTTGATAATAACTTCTTCATCTCTAACCCTAAGTGCCAATGTTCCCCCATGAACATCAATTAATACTTTTGCAATAGCTAAGAATGGTCAACCTAGGATTAAAGGAAATTTAAAATCTTTATCCATATCAAGAATAAAAAAATTCATAGGAAATATAAATCTATCCACTTTAAGCAATACATCCTCAATAATTCCCTAGGATATTTAATAGATCTATTCAAAAGTTGAATACTCATCCTAGTGGGCTTAGGCTCGCCTAGACCTAACTTTTTAAATGTTTTGTATTGTAAAAGATTAATGCTAGCACCTAAGTTTGCTAATGCATTACAAAATATAAGATTGCCAATAAGACAAGGAATAGAAAAATTCCCTGGATCATTCTCTTTTCGTGGTAAAGTCCATTGGTCTTACAAGAAGGCAGAGTATTCTTTATTCAAAACCACAGTGGATTATTCTTCCAACCTCTTCTTGTTGACAAGCATGCTTTTGAGAAATTTTGTATATTTGGGCATATGTATCAAAGCCTCATTGAGTGGAATGTTTATGTGAAGTTGTTTGAATATTTCTAAAAACTTGTCAAATTGTACATCATTTTTTGCTTTTTGTGCTCGAGTGGGATAAGGTACCAATGGTTGAAAATATGATTTTTTTTAGCTTATTTTTCAAATGGTTCAATAAGAGGGGTCGACTTCGGCCCATCTTTTTAGATGGTACCGATTCTGTGCTAGGATTGGGTAGCTCCTTACCACTTTGTAATGTAATGGCAGTAGAATCGTGTTGTGCTTCCACCCCTAATGGTGACTTTATCACTTGATCCATTAAAACTCAAATTTGCCTTTCCATATTTCGAATCATGTCCTCAAATTTGGCCAATGTGTCATCTATCTCGTGAAAACGATTGGTTACATAGGTGGCAAATTTTACTAATACCCCTTCTATGATAGTGGAGTTAGATGGTCAAGATGTAATCCCTTGAGACAGGTTAGGATACCGTCCCATATTCCAATTACCTATAGCACCTGCATAAAGCGGCTTGTTAGTATCATATATGCATTGTAAAATATCAATCAAGTTAGTTAGTTAAGGTACATATGGACATACAACAAGATATGGTACTTAGTTACTCAAAGAACCTATATACATATTTACATATAAACATGGTTAAATCAACAAAATTCAAAATTTTATGATATTGTTCCCCGACAATGGCGCCAAAAACTTGATGCGTAAATTTTGGGTGTATAAAAATTATTAAATTTAAATCGATCCTTTAGTCAAGTTTTAATTAAAATATTAATCCCAAAATACACATACGAGCAAGTATACCCATTACAAGTATTGTATAGAGAATTAACGAGTATCGATCCTAAAAAGAATAAGTACCCACTAATAACTTTTCATTCATTATTTAACTGATCAAACAAAGTGATAAGATAATAAAAAGAAAAATAAAAAAAATGTACAACTCAAGGGTGTAAGAATATACAATTTATACAACTATCCTAGAATACATGATAATGAACCGTTTAACAATTATTTCAATTAATCATCATCTTGACATCATGATGGAATATAAAGTAAAATTCAATTATTTTCCAAGTCATGAATCTACTTATATAGACTCTACTTCTTTCCCAATATATGGAATCACTATCTTTTGATTAGATTAGTAGATTTCCTAATCAAATCAACATAACCAAAAAATGCCTTAAACTCAATTCCTCATAAATATGAAATTAGCTAATGACCCAATGCTCTAAGCGAAATCAACTAATTTTTTTATTATTCTAGTCTTTTCATCTTAACTTCATTTTTCGAATCCATTAAGATTTGAAAAATATTAAATAAATGCACTTAACTCGCAGCATCGTTTCCCAAGTCAATTAGAAGAAAAACATCAATAACCAATGATAACAAGTAATCAAATACCAAAGGTGATAGAAAATTTATCAAATAACTAAATTAATCCAAAAACCATGAATCCCAAAATAATGTCAAATTACAATGAAAACATTGAATATATCATTGTTTAAGAACAAGAAAACATAGGTAAAAGAAAGCACTCATAGACAAGCCTCATTCTTCTCCCTTGAAGACTCTCTTGAACAACCCTCCTTGAATAGTGAAGCTCCTCATTCTTTGAGTGATTTGCAACTGTGATTCTTAGATTCACTACCTTCTCTTGTGTTTTCTTGTTTTTATAAGCTTCTTTGATGCCAAAATTCGTTTCTTAAGGAGTCTTGGCCGAGTAGGATTCAGAAAATACCAAAATCCTTTGGAAGATACCAAATTCGTGCACAGGATTTTCGTATCCAGAACAGACCTGGTGCCATGTCTAGTCGACCTACCTGGCGCTAGGTGTGTTCTGTTTTTTCCTTAGACGCTTCTCCATTTTCTCTACTTTTCCAGATTGGGCCTGGTGCCCGGTGCCTTAGCTGTACCTGGCGCCAAGTGCGTACTGGAAACTTTCACTTTTTCCTCGCAATCACCTTAATTCTGTCCAAATTTTTCAAAAACACTTTCTACAAGTAAAATTTCAAATAAGAAGGAATATGCCTAGTTATAATATCATTAGTATCTCAACTTAACCTCAAATAACTAGAAAAATAGTGCTGATCTTAGCTCCTATCAATTGCTATCCTTACGTCGCCTCTGATTCGGCCACAATAGAGATGTACACTGCAATTGTAAAAGAGGAAGAATGAGAAGAATTTTCAAGTGCCTAAGAGAATATCAAAGATTACACTTGTCATGCATTAGTTGTTATACTTTGATGCATCAAATCAAGAAGGGAAAGCCGTGTCGGTAAATCCCTATAGCGTTGATTCTATCTAACTTAATCGCACATATTTACTCTTTCTTCTATGTTTCCTTATGCAAACTATATCCTTTCACTCATCATTGCTGTTATGAGCTTTCTTCTAAGATTTGATTATAGAAGGCCACCTTAGCTACTTCACTCATTGTTAGAAAATTACTCCTTATCAAAAACATCTACATTATACCCAATTTCTTTATGTCACTTACATGTTGACTGCCTATTCCTTATTTCATTAGATTTATTCCATCTATTTCGTATATTTCTTCGTTCTTTTATCTTGCACACTTTATCATATGCTTTCTCTTTCAAGCTATTTCTTGCCAAGTCTTTTCTTCTCCATTTGTTGCGAATTTTCTTCTAATGATTTAATTGATTAAAGCAACCTTTGCTACTCTAGTCAATGTTTGCAATTATTATTCATCGAACTTTTCAACCATCTTCTAAATGCTTTCTATGTTGTCTCTATGATGACGTTCTATTTCTGCTTGATTAAATTTACCCCATTCATTTTGTGTTTTATTTTATTCCTTTAAGTTAGCACATGTTAATTTGTGTCTTGTCTAGTTAACCCCTCTTATCTTTAAAATCCTAATGTCACCATCTTCGCAAATCTTTCACTCTTGTATTTTTGTAATTCTTTATGATACTCAAAACTTTCTTTTCTTTGTCAAATGATATCGATTTGATATGCTTATCTCTTAATCCAATGTCTCCTACTATTCCTTGTAAATCTTCTATTAATGGTTGAGCATTTACGCCTTATCACTAAACAGAAGTATTCAATTCTTCTCAATCATAAACATTCATCAACAATCAATCGTTACCATTACTTCACTCTTTATTTTCATGTAGTTTTAATTATTGCACAAAAACTTTCTTCTTCAAGTAATATTGCTTTCATATGCTTATTTTTGTGCTCAACATCTTCTTTAAATTTTACCCCTTATATTAAGACTTGCATATCCAATAACTTCTTGTATTCAATCATCGAAAGTATTAAATTCTCGTCAACCATAGTAAAATTCTTTATCAATCAATTGTTTCAATCTTATCATTTTACTCATTTATGTTTCCTTAAATGATTAAACATCTTATGGCATTAAATTTGGCCTACTCTTCATTCCTATATTCTTTTTCAACTCATATTATTCCCTTTGAACTCATAAATTTGCCTGTAGAAATGGCATGTGCAAGGGATTGAGACAATAACTTATGTTTCATGGAAAAACTTTAGTCACACGACATTGACTATTCTGATTATCATTTCAAGGTGGTAACATTCGTATCTACATTCAAGAAAAAAAAAAAAGAAAAACCCATAGGATATTGAGAATCATAAAAAAAACCAAAGCTTGACTTTACCTAACGAGATTTATGTTTGAAGTGGTAAAGATTTGTTAGAAGAATGAGAGCATCATGTTGAGCTAAAACAACGAATCATTAATGCTCGACTGAATAATCTAGAACTTCAAGCCTTCAACGCAAAGGAAATGAAAGGAAGAAATCAAGACTTTAAAGTAGATGACAATAAGCAGGTGCATTTTCAAGATCAATTGAATGTACATGATAAAGAAGACTTGAAGAAGAAACATTTTGCAGGGAGCACACGAGAAGCCATCGCACTATGGTTCCAAAAGAAACAAAAAAATACAACTAATGAGAAGAAGATGAATTGTTGGCCAAAAGTAAAGAATGTAAAATTGCACACTACGTATCGACTTAACTCATAGAAAAGTGAGAGCTGAGTATAAGAGATTCACTGGAATACTCCAATCCCTATCTATAGCCTAAAAAAAGTAAGAATATGTCACGATCAATTATCTCCATTTCATCCTTCTTAATAATGTCCCCAAAATAAGGGGGTTGTGATGCATATCATATTTTATTTCATATTTAAATATATTTTTATATGGTTTTATGTGCATTGAATTTGTGTTTTATAGTCTACAGGGCTTGATTGTGATTATTGAGTGGGAAGGGCAAAATGGTAAATTTTTCCTAAGGTGGAAAAAGGGAGATAGCATGAGGATTGAATAGGAAAATATTTTTAGAGAGGAAATAAGAACAAGAGTTGTTGTGGTGTAGTAGTTATAGCCTTAGAATTAATTATTGAGATCCTGGGTTCAAATTCCATCATTAGAGCTACAGCATGATTAAATTTTATTTTGGCTTGGGAAGTATCATTGTCAGCCTTAGTGGTGTGTGGAGTAGGGTAGAGATGTTGTCCTATGAGAGACATGATAGGAGTCTTCAAATCCTACTCTTTTGCTCTACACAAAATTCCTAAAGGGAATTCATTTCCCCTTGATCCTTAAATTTTCCTATTTCTCAATTCATTAGTTTGTTCATTTTGTTCAAGCCAATTTTATTCTAGAAAAATTCCAGCAATGTGCTGTGGCTTTGAAGGTTCAAAATGTCTTAGTAAAAGACATCTTATGGACCGAGATAATGGAAGGATTTCAAGTGAATTAAATTCCTTAGTAAACTTTCGAAAAATTCACTCTAGCTAGGTTCATTTCTCTTCATGTATTGAATTGAAATTTTCCAGCTTCTTGTGCCTTCAAGGTGTCAAAATTCTTAGCCATTATTCCCTCCCAAATGCTGCAAGAAAATGGCCCTTTTGATCAGATTGAAATCTGAATTTTCCTGGCCATTTTCGGACTGCACAAATACTATGCAAAACCAGAAAAATTTCTGAGCAGATTCACAGCTTTAGAGGTCTAAAACCAAGTTGTTTTCTTCCAATTTTTGCTCAGTATCTTAGCCACGTTTTTCCTCCATAAAGTAGGCTGGAAATCAGCCATGGAAGACCCCAGAAACCTCCTTCAAACTCCTTGCAAGCTAGCTGGAAGTGACAGCCGAAACTGCCCAGGGAAAATTCTAGCAGGGCGAAAATCCTATGCAGGATTTATTTCCAGCTTTGTTCCTAGTTCTATCCTAGCCGAAACTCCATCCTTTTCTGCACAAACCACCGTTAAACCTTCATTAACAGAGCTTCATTATCCTCCCTAAGTTCTGCACTAAAAATCCAGTCATGGCTGCCTAAAAGATTTCCTAACAAATCCTGCAATCATGCCTTGATTTGGTACCAAAAATTCCAGCCACCATGATTTAGCAACCTTCCATAAAATATCCCTCAAACAACCAGACATTCCCTTCACCATTATACTCCTTAATTTTGGCCACCCATAGCCTCCTTCAACCAGCTTTCATTCAGCCGAAATACTGCTCCAAAATTTGTCCATGGCAGATTCCCAAAAGCCCTCCAATAATCAAAGATATTCTTATTATATCTAGTTTCCAAATTTGCTTCCCAAAAATATTCTTTAAGGATTTCAACAACTAGCCTTTCCTTTTTCCATCCAAACCAGAAAATCATCTTCCTAAACCCTACAAACAATTCATCAACCTTAATCTCTTCATAATTTCGGCAGCCTCCCATCCAAAAGCTCTCTACTCTCTTCAACTTTCAAGAACACATAGTACACCAAGAACACCTACTCCTTCCTTTCACCTAATACCTCTACAAATCACTTCAAACTACCTCTAAAAAATTCCATATTTCAACTATTCATTGCTGTGAGTCCATCCGCACCATTTTTAACATCAAACTCCAAAATCCAACTTGCTCTTTTGCATCAAAAAACCAGAAATTTTGTAAAGGCTCAAGAACACCTTCAAGGTAGGTTTGTTCAATCAACTTTATCTTCACTAATCTTTGATCTCTAATGAATATATATGTGTTTAAACATGCTAATGGACTCTCTTCTTCTCTCTTCTCTCTCTCTCTCTCTCTCTCTCTCTCTCTCTCTCTCTGACCGAACACTCCCTCTCTCTCTTGGCCGAATCTCATTCCTTCTTGGCCGGATGGCTTCTTCACCAATGGACATGCTTCTTCATCTTCCTTGAATGGATTTAGGCATCTAGGGGTTGAGATTCATTCGAAACTCCTTCAAGGTATTCACCAATAAAGTAAGCCTTTTTAACCCTTCTTTTAAATTCTAGACTCATGTCTCTAGGATGATGTTGATAGAAGATGAATCATGAATAGGGTTGAGTATATATTGTTGTGATGAGTTGAGATTGAAGCATGAATATATGTATGAATATGAAGGAGATGGGATTTTTGCATGAGTTTCTTATCTTGGTTGAATATATGGTGTTCTAGGGTTTGATGTATGTCTCCATGATCAAGTATGCTAGAGATTATGTCATCTATGATGAATAGGAATTATATTCTTGTGTGATTATTGAAGCTATGATTATATTTATGCTAGTAATAGTTAGATCATGGCGTAGTAAGTCTAGATCTATGTATATATGCATGATTTGGATGATTTGATGAATTGAAGGATTGTATATGCTCACGATTATGGTTAGCCATAGAAGTATGATCATGACCTAGTTGTCCCTAGGCTAATTTTTATTTCATGACTAAAATATTTCCTAATATGATTTTGCTAGTAATTTCGAGGAAAAAAAAAGCCTATGAGGGGTAGATTTGGATTATTATATATAATAAGGATATTTTAGTCAAATAAATAATAGCTTTTGCAAGAAAAATAAAATATATATATATATATATTAAAATAATGAAATCAAATAAAACCTTTTATGGAAATAATTATAATTACTAAAATATTTATTACTAAAAATTTAATTATTATCTTTTAATCAAAACCCATTAAGAATTTATTTATTATTTTTCGAGCTAGACTCATTAAATTTATTTTCAACTAATTTTAGCTATCAATTATTTTCTAACAACTTAATTATTAATACATCATTATTTTACCTAATATAACCTAGGACCATTTATCAAATAAACTCTAAATTATTTTAGCGAGATTTAAATCTTCAACTTATTAGTGCTGATTTTGCAAAACACTAATTATTTTAAATATCAAATTAGACTTAGCTTACAAACCTTTTTATTTATTATTTGTCCTTAAAGCTAGGGACACTAGGATCATGGTAGTAGTGAGTTGAGCTAGTTTTATTTGTGGAAGTGAATCTTTGGCTTGAGTTTGATTGTGATTTATATTTACCCCAGGCGGGGTTAGGTCAACTGTTGGAGACCTTTCTTTTGAGCAAAGATAAGGTAAGTTCCCTTGCATTCATGAAATTGATTTTATTTTATTATCTTGGTTTGAAAGTAAGGTTGGTGAGTATCTCTTGCAAATACGAAATTTTAGCACGGTAGCTAATTTTGAAAACCTCTATATTTGGAACCGTCTTATTTTGGAAACTTCCTACATTTGGAAAACTTCTAATTTTAGAAACTTTTAGATTTATAAATTTTTAAAAATGTGTCAGGCATGACTTAGGAGCCAAGCATCAAACATTTTGATTTGTTTTGAATATGCAAGAGATAAATTTTTGGGCATGCATCTAATTTTTTAAAATCACAGCATGACTTATTTGAGCACGTGGCTCATCCACTATGAATTTTTGGAATAAATTATTGACTTAAAATCATGCCTTCTTAAATTTTTGTACGAGTTGAAAAATGTTGTTTGGAACTGTATTGAGCTAATTTTGTATGTTCCACTTTGGAGCCTTATGAATTGTGAAGATTGAATAACATTGAGTACTCAATGGAGGCTAGGCCTTTATACTAGCCTTTGGTTGGTTTGGGGATATCTCTCGACAGGTGGCCACCTCCGAGACGTTGACTCTTTTCGATCAGGGTGTCAGTATAGAAGGTTGAGCCATCATCAGCTAGCGACGGGTTTCTGGTAGAACCGACTACCGGAAGTGGGACAACCGGTTTGGATTGAGTGACAGAGGGAAGAGTATCTCACTCAGTAGGATGTACACCTACCAGGTGTTGGGGGTCAAGTGCTTCACATGAGTGGAGTAAGAGCCACCTCTGTGCCCTTTCACCACTTGTCGGGGGTCAAGTGCTTCACCTGGTGTGAGAGCCACCGCTGTGCCCTGTCAGATTAACTTGGTTGCTTTAATTGTTGAGCTATTTTTGGGGAACTGTTCTAAAGTGTCATTGGAATTTTATTCGAAACTCAAAATCTTTTAATTATTCATATCTTTCCAGACAAAATAATTTAAGAGCATTTTGCTTCATGACTTCTCACTACTATCTTTCAAGAAGTGAGAGTTAAATTTTTAAAGAAGGCATGACAAAGCTTTTGATATACTGTTAGTGCATGCATCATGAAAAGTGTTTTGTCTCTTTAGCCCAACTCACACACGAGGCTTATTGAGATTTCTGTCTCATCACCCCTTTTTACCATGATTTCAAGTGGATCCTGCTATGAGGATGAGTAGCTAGTGTTATCTACCTTGGAAGAGAATGTTGTCATTTATTTTTATGTATTGCTTTGGGGAGTTAAGAGTGGATAATTTTTATTTATGGATTTGTGTTTGAGAATTCATGGATTTATTCTTGGATTTGTTCTTGGGATGTAATAAAATTTTGAGTTAAAGTATTATTTTAATCCGCTATTTTATTTGGGTGACCTAGTTATAAAGACCCCTTGTCCTTTGGACGGGGCGACATCCCCAGCCTTGGCGGACCTAGGTAGCGGTGTGTTACAAGTGGTATCAGAGCCTAGGTTTAGGCATTTTCTTTCGACTATATGGATATAGTGCATTAAGTATTTCAATTTGTTACTAATTCTAGTGTGTTTTGTATGCAAGATAGTTAGAAGACTTACCTTCACTCGTAAGTCTATGACGCCGCGAATTAGGCAGCCACCGCCTTTTAGTATGTATTTCGCTTCTAAACCATCGGAAGAAGTAGAGGAACTTCTTAGGTTTGTAGACCTAGCTGAAAATAAAAAATTGTGGTGTTTTCCATCCAACCTTGATGGTTCTAGTGATGAATTGTTGTGCTAAGGAGAGGGTTGGGATAGCGATAATAATATTATTTTGGGAGATGAAATGATTAAGTACTTATGTTTTTATTTTAGTAACTTCAAATTTCTTTGCAAACTATGCTTTATGAATGATGATATCTGATGTGGAACCTATTTCTTTTAAGAACTATATGTTTCAGTATGCAACATATGTTATTTTATGGGAGGATTACTTTTGGGGAAACCTCTCTTTTTCTGATATTTTATACTCATGTGCAAACACTTTGTGTGACAAATGTTCATTGTGCCTACGCTCTATTACTTGATTCGCATGTGACATTATGTGCATGAACATTTCTTACATGCATTCATAATAAGGCTGTAACCTTTGCGACAAGAAGATGCCTCCGAGACGCCAAGTAGCTACCCGTAGAAGTAGGATTCCCATAGTGGAACCAGCAAACCCAGAGCATGAGCCTACGCAAAACCCTTCACAGGATGAGGAAGTAGTAGGCGAAGAAAGTTAAGAAGAGGAGCCAGAAGGATCGCCTGATATCTCAATAGGACAAGCTTTCAATAAGATGACTGAAATCCTCCAAGTAGTAGCGGAGAAGAGAGCACCCCATGGTGAAGATAAAGCCTTGGAGCGGTTTTTGAAGTTTCAACCACCCACATACTATGGTGAGGCAGAGCAGGAACAAAAAGCAGAATTGTGGACAGAACAGATGGAGGACATATTCCGCACCTTGCAATACTCAGAGGAGCAGATGGTGAAATTTGCTACTTTCAGACTAAGAGGACTAGCGAGAGATTGGTGGCAGCGGATACAGGAAAAATGGGAAAGGACAGGACAGGAATGGAACTGGAATAGTTTTGTTGAATCATTTAGAGCTGAATACATCCCTCAGTGGATAGTCAAGAAGCGAAAAGACGAGTTCCAGAGCTTAAAACAGAGGAATATGACAGTAGCTCAATACGCTGCTCAATTCAATCGCTTATCTAAGTACTGTCAACGGCTAATAGATACAGAGCAAAACCGCACCGACAGTTCCTGAAAGGATTGAGATAGGAACTTAAAAGGGCATTGGCACCATTCCCACCAACGACTTATGCTGTAGCGGTGGAAGCTGCAACTTGTACTGAGAATGAAGATAAAGGTAGAGCAGATAGCAAAGCATCGAACTCATCTGAGCATGTTACTCATAAGAGGCCTGCAGGGCAGCAACACGCAAATAAAGGAAAACAAGCACGGACTGCACTAACTGGGGCCACTGCAAATGCGATAACCTGCCATCACTGTGGCAGGAGGGGACACGAAATGAAGGACAGCTGGTTTAAGAAGGAGAACTGAAAATGCTTTCTTTGTGAAGACCCTTCGCATATGAGAAATAACTGTCCAAAAATTTGGAAGTGCCAACCAAGGAAACCCAGCAATGCTTGCTCGCTCGGCCAGTCGAGCCGACATTGTTGGAGCTGCAGGAAGTGAGGATAGAAATCTCAGGTGAATGCCGAAGACCGATTGCAGAGGTACTAGAAGCAGATGCAACAATAAGAAAAAGTAAGCCTACTATTATGCAGATATTTTAATTTATTCTAATCCTGCGCATCGCTATGTGAAATTGGATTGGCCATATTAATGGGGATGTGATGGGTCGAAATTGCCCAGACCCAATGGTCAAGGTTTAGTGGGAGCATCATGGCACGCAGGATGCCACGTGTGAACCAAAAGAGTGGGTTAAATGGAAGTATCCCGAGCTGAAATAGAGGTATACTAGAATTTCGAGACGAAATTCTTCTAACGAGGGGAGGATGTGAAACCCTAGTCGAAACCAACCTTAGAGTAAGGGGGTTGGGATGCATATCATATTTTATTTCATATTTAAATATATTTTTATATGGTTTTATGTGCATTGAATTTGTGTTTTATAGTCTACAGGGCTTGATTGTGATTATTGAGTGGGAATGGCAAAATGGTAAATTTTGCCTAAGGTGGAAAAAGGGAGATAGCTTGAGGATTGAATAGGAAAATATTTTTAGAGAGGAAATAAGAACAAGAGTTGTTGTGGTGTAATGGTTATAGCCTTAGAATTAATTCTTGAGGTCTTGGGTTCAAATTTCATCATTAGAGCAATAGCATGATTAAATTTTATTTTGGCTTGGGAAGTATCATTGTCGGCCTTAGTGGTGTGTGGAGTAGGGTAGAGATGTTGTCCTATGAGAGACATGATAGGAGTCTTCAAATCCTACTCTTTTGCTCTACACAAAATTCCTAAAGGGAATTCATTTCCCCTTGATCCTTAATTTTTCCTATTTCTCACTTCATTAGTTTGTTCATTTTGTTCAAGCCAATTTTATTCTAGAAAAATTCCAGCAATGTGCTATGGCTTTGAAGGTTCAAAATGTCTTAGTAAAAGACATCTTATGGACCGAAACAATGGAAGGATTTCAAGTGAATAAAATTCCTTAGTGAACATTCTAAAAATTCAATCTAGCTAGGTTCATTTCCCTTCATGTATTGAACTGAAATTTTCTAGCTTCTTGTGCCTTCAAGGTGTCGAAATTCTTAGCCATTATTCCCTCCCAAATGCTGCCAGAAAATGGCCCTTTTGATCAGCTTGAAATCTAAATTTTCCTGGCCATTTTCGGACTGCACAAATACTGTGCAAAACCAGAAAAATTTCTAGGCAGATTCGCAGCTTTGGAGGTCCGAAACCAAGCTGTTTTCTTCCAATTTTTGCTCAGCATCTTAGCCACATTTTTCCTCCATAAAGTAGGCTAGAAACCAGCCATGGAAGACCCCAGAAACCTCCTTCAAACTCCTTGCAAGCTAGCTGGAAGTGGCAACCGAAACTGCCCAAGGAAAATTCTAGCAAGGGCAAAAATCCTGTGCAGGATTTATTTCCAGCTTTGTTCCTAGTTCTATCCTAGCTGAAACTCCATCCTTTTCTGCACAAACCACTCTTAAACCTTCATTAACTGAGCTCCATTATCCTCCCTAAGTTCTGCACTAAAAATCCAGTCATGGCTGCCTAAAAGATTTCCAAAAAAATTCTGCAATCATGCCTTGATTTGTATACCAAAAATTCCATCCACCATGATTTAGCAACCTTCAATAAAATATCCATCAAACAACCAGACCTTCCATTCACCATTATACTCCTTAATTTTAGCCACCCTTAGCCTCCTTCAACCACCTTTCATTCAGCTGAAATACAGCTCCAAAATTCGTCCACGGCAAATTCCCAAAAGCCCTTCAATAATCAAAGATATTCTTGTTATATCTAGTTTCCAAATTTGCTTCCCAAAAATGTTCTTTAAGGATTTCAACAACTAGCCTTTCCTTTTTCCTTCCAAACCAGAAAATCATCTTCCTAAACCCAACAAACAATTTGGCAACCCTAATCTATTCAGAATTTCGGCAGCCTCCCATCCAAAAGCTCTCTACTCTCTTCAACCTTCAAGAACACATAGTACACCAAGCACACCTACTCCTTCCTTTCACCTAATACCTCTCCAAATCACTTCAAACTACCTCTAAAAAATTCCATATTTCATCTATTCATTGCTGTGAGCCATCCGCACCAATTTTAACATCAAACTCCAAAATCCAACTTGCTCTTTTGCATCAAAAAACCAGAAATTTTGTCAAGGCTCAAGAACACCTTCAAGGTAGGTTTGTTCAATCAACTTCATCTTCACTAATATTTGATCTCTAATGAATATATTTGTGTTTAAACATGCTAATGGACTCTCTTCTTCTCTTCTCTTCTCTTCTCTCTCTCTCTCTCTCTCTCTCTCTCTCTCTCTCTCTCTCTCTCTGACCGAACACACTCTCTCTCTCTTGGCCGAATCTCACTCCTTCTTGGCCGGATGGCTTCTTCACCAATGGACATGCTTTCTTCATCTTCCTTGAACGGATTTAGGCATCTAGGGGTTGAGATTCATTCGAAACTCCTTCAAGGTATTCACCAATCAAGTAAGCCCTTTTAACCCTTCTTTTAAATTCTAGACTCATGTCTCTAGGATGATGTTGATAGAAGATGAATCATGAATAGGGTTGAGTATATATTGTTGTGATGAGTTGAGATTGAAGCATGAATATATGTATGAATATGAAGGAGATGGGATTTTTGCATGAGTTTCTTATCTTGGTTGAATATATGGTGTTCTAGGGTTTGATGTATGTCTCCATGATCAAGTATGCTAGAGATTATGTCATCTATGATGAATAGGAATTATATTCTTGTGTGATTATTGAAGCTATGATTATATTTATGCTAGTAATAGTTAGATCATGCCGTAGTAAGTCTAGATCTATGCTTATATGCATGATTTGGATGATTTAATGAATTGAAGGATTGTATATGCTCACGATTGTGGTTAGCCATAGAAGTATGATCATGACCTAGTTGTCCCTTAGCGAATTTTTATTTCATGAATAAAATATTTCCTAATATGATTTTGCTAGTAATTTCGAGCCAAAAAAAAAAAAAAAAAGCTTAGGAGGGGTAGATTTGGATTATTATATATAATAAGGATATTTTAGTCAAATAAATAATAGCTTTTGCAAGAAAAATAATATATATATATATAGATATTATTTAAAATAATGAAATCAAATAAATCCTTTTATGGAAATAATTATAATTACTAAAAATTTAATTATTATCTTTTAATCAAAACCCATTAAGAATTTATTTATTATTTTTCGAGCTAGACTCATTAAATTTATTTTCAACTAATTTTAGCTATCAATTATTTTCTAACAACTTAATTATTAATACATCATTATTTTACCTAATATAACCTAGGACCATTTATCAAATAAACTCTAAATTATTTTAGCGAGATTTAAATCTTCAACTTATTAGTACCGATTTTGCAAAACACTAATTATTTTAAATATCAAATTAGACTTAGCTTACAAATATTTTTATTTATTATTTGGCCTTAAAGCTTGAGACACTAGGATCATAGTAGTAGTGAGTTGAGCTAGTTTTATTTGTGGAAGTGAATCTTTGGCTTGAGTTTGATTGTGATTTATATTTACCCCAAGCGGGGTTAGGTCAACTGTTGGAGACTTTTCTTTTGAGCAAGGATAAGGTAAGTTCTCTTGCATTCATCAAAATTGATTTTATTTTATTATCTTGGTTTGAAAGTAAGGTTGGTGAGTATCTCTTGCAAATACGAAATTTTAGCATGGTAGCTAATTTTGAAAACCTTTATATTTGGAACCTTCTTATTTTGGAAACTTTCTACATTTAGAAAACTTCTAATTTTAGAAACTTCTAGATTTATAAATTTTTAAAAATGTGTCAAGCATGACTTAGGAGCCAAGCATCAAACATTTTGATTTGTTTTGAATATGCAAGAGATAAATTTTTGGGCATGCATCTAATTTTTGAAAATCACAGCATGACTTATTTGAGCATGTGGCTCCTCCACTATGAATTTGTGGAATAAATTATTGACTTAAAACCATGCCTTCTAAAATTTTTGTACGAGCTTGAAAAATGTGGTTTGGAACTGTATTGAGCTAATTTTGTAGGTTCCACTTTGGAGCCTTATGAATTGTGAAGATTGAATAACGTTAAGTACTCAATGGGGGCTAGATCTTTATACTAGCCTTTGGTTGGTCTGGGGATATCTCTCAGCAGATGGCCACCTCCGAGACGTTGACTCTTTTCGATCAGGGTGTCAGTATAGAAGGTTGAGCCGTCCTCAGCTAGCGATTGGGTTCTTGTAGAACCGACGACCGGAAGTGGGACAACCGGTTTGGATTGAGTGAGAGAGGGAGGAGTATCTCACTTGGTAGGATGTACCCCTACCAGGTGTTGGAGGTCAAGTGCTTCATAGAAGTGAGAGCCACCTCTGTGCCCTTTCACTAGGTGTTGGGGGTCAAGTGCTTCACATGAGTGAGAGCCACCTCTGTGCCCTTTCACCACCTGTCGGGGGTCAAGTGCTTCACCTGGTGTGAGAGCCACTGCTGTGACCTGTCAGATTAACTTGGTTGCTTTAATTGTTGAGCTATTTTTGGGGAACTGTTCTAAAGTGTCATTGGAATTTTATTCGAAACTCAAAATCTTTTAATTATTCATATCTTTCCAAACAGAATAATTTAAGAGGATTTTGCTCCATGACTTCTCACTACTATCTTTCAAGAAGTGAGAGTTAAATTTGTAAAGAATGCATGACAAAGCTTTTGATATACTGTTAGTGCATGCATCATGAAAAGTATTTTGTCTCTTTAACCCAACTCACACACGGGACTTAATGAGATTTTTGTCTCATCACCCCTTTCTACCATGATTTCAAGTGGATCCTGCTGTGGGGATGAGTAGCTAGTGTTATTTGCCTTGGAAGAGAATGGTGGCATTTATTTTTATGTATTGCTTTGGGGAGTTGAGAGTGGATAATTTTTTATTTGTGGATTTGTGTTTAGGAATTCATGGATTTATTCTTGGATTTGTTCTTAGGATGTAATAAATTTTTGAGTTAAAGTATTATTTTAATCTGCTATTTTATTTGGGTGACCTAGTTATAAAGATCATTTGTCCTTTGGACGGGGCGACATCCCCAGCCCTAGCGAGCCTAGGTAGCGGGGTGTTACACCTACTATATACATATATGTTTTTAGGACAATTTTAGCTTGTATTTATAGTTACAGAGATTCCTGAAGAAGTAATTTCCAATTTTAATTTAAAAAATTCTGTAAGCTACAATGACATTAAAACGGGGGAGAAATGGCATTGGTTAAGTGCATTAAACCAGCACTGAGTTTATTTTGGAAACTACTCTCGATTTTGTTGTGTCTTCAAGCCGGCCACAGGATTTTACTAGGCAATCACCGGATCAACTGTACTATGCATTTTTTTTTTTTTTGTTCATCAAGGCAGTCCAAGGATGGTAATAGGTGGTCCAAGGATCATTTGTCTCTTCATAAGTATTTCTTTCTTCTCCAAGGCGGTCCAAGGATGTGTTTATTCTTGCCAAGGCTTCACTATTCCTTCATAAGCCCTTCTTGTTTGATCAAAGGGATCCAAGGATTAAGGAAGCCATGGACCGCCTACTCCTTTTATTCACTGAAACCTTATTGTGTAGCTTAGTTGCTAAGTGGCTCGGTTGGCTTGGCTCATTCTTGGCTTGGTTTGCTTGGCTTTCTCCTTAGCTTCTTTTATTTCCTTAAGCTTTTTGTGCCATGTTCTCTATTTTCAACCTCTATTTCTTCTCTACTTCATGGCCTTATTTTTTGTATTCTATTATCTCCATTTTTACTTCATTTTCACACGTTTTCTACATAAAATGAAAGGATAACCCTTAGACAAGAAAAATATCAAATAGGAAGGGAATTGGCTAGTTATTGTTTTAAAATCATCACAAAATAACCTTAAATAACTAGAAAAATATAAACAAAACTAGGTCCTATCACATTCCTCCACACTTAAGCTTTGCTTATCCTCAAGCAAACAAGAATTAAACACTAAGTAAATATCTTATGAATAAGATAAAAATAACTCATCACACTTATCCACAATAAATTCATCCAAGTGAAGTGATAACCTTCTTCCAACCTTAAAATATAAAACTTATCACTCATTCAACCTTTTCAAAACCTGGCAAACTCATGTATTAAACTAAATAATCCTAGGGCCGTCAAAGTTAAGTTAAACAAGTTCATATTCAGTACAGAAAAATTATTCTACCCCATAAGCAAGAACATAGACAACATAAATCATACAAGTCAAGCTATTTAACCAACTCAACCATCATAAACTCAAATTCGCACAACTCAAGTATTAAAATAAGGACACATTCCACTCTTTTTTTTTTTTTTCAATGACTTGGAGAATTGATAGCCTCAAGTGAATGGATTTCTCTGCATACACTGTATTGGCCTTCGTATAGTCATCCTTATTTTTTTTTCAGTGTTTTTCTTTCTTGTTTTACCTTTTTGCCTTTGGGATATCCTCAAGACAGCGCACTGAACAATACTTGCTACTTCTCTCTATATTGACCCCCTTTTTACCAAAAGGTCTTTTCTTCTTTTTTTTTCAAAACAAAAGCAAATGTTTTCCTTTACTTATGCTGCTTTCAACTCACATTTTTGTCTTTCCACTCATTTTTCTTTTTTTTTTTCCCCTTACATTTCTTATTTACAACTCAATGCCAAACAAATTATAAATCCATAAAACAATAATTAATCAACAACTTTTCCAATATTTCATCATATCCTCCAAATTCAAACTTAAGGACTAAAATAAAAATTAAATACCAAATATAACCAAGATTAACTTAAATTCTCAAGACTAAGCAAAATCCAACTTAATACACAAGTTTACCCTTTAATAAAATCCAACCATAATAAATGAAAATTTCATAGTCTAGCTTTATTTCTAACCATCACTCCATTTTCATTAAGTTTGTTTCTGAAAACCCCACTTGGTATCAATAACCAAATGATCAAGTGGTCTAGGACGAGTTTCCAAACTTAATTTCTCTCAAATTAGTTCAGTTCTCTTGCATAGCAAGTATCCAAAAATCATCATGTAAGGCCATATCAATATAGTTAGATTCAATACTAGAGAGTAAAGAAAAATTGTTTGCAAAATACCATCTAGTTTTGACTCCACAACTAGGATCACCAATAATTTGTTCTTTTGGATGACCAGTTTTGTACTTCCAATCTCTTAGCAGTCCTTGATCAGTTTCTTGCTTGCTTTGTTCAGCTTGTTACTCTTCCAATTCCTCTTCATTAGCATGAATATCTAGTGATGGTTCTTTGAGTTGTTCTTTACCTTTTTCTTTTGAAATCCCTATATCATCATCATATTTTCTTGATGTATAAATATTAGATTCATCAAAGACAACATGTACAAATTCTTCCACACATAGAGTTCTCTTATTGTGTACTTTATATGCCTTTTTATTGGAAGAGTGATGTGTCCGGACTTGGGTATAAAAATCATACAAGACTAAGCACATTCCCAATCAAGTTTAAATTTAAAACATTAAACCCAAATCACACATATGAGCAAGCGTACTCATCATTAACTGAGCATAGGGTTCAAATGAGTGTCGATCAACAAGGAACAAGTAGACATCAATTACCCTTTTTTCATTGTTTAACCAACTCGATAAAACCAAACCGAAACAAAAGAAAACAAAAATCAAAATATATACACATCAAGGATGGAGAAGTATGCAACTCAAACCATTGTGTAGACAAACATGATCTCAAAGTACCTAACCATTATTATAACCAATCATTCTTTTGGCATCATGAAGGATTAAGGTAAATTAGCATCACTTGGTCTATCTCAACTAATTCATCCAGAAGATGCATTAAGCACAATCCTTGATTAAATTTCCTTGGTTTGGCAAATTTAAAACATGAAATTAATCAATGAATCCTGGTCTGGCAAACATCAATTAACCTTTAATTACTCCATCCTCAGTAATTAACCTCTTTGGTCTAGCAAGTTAATAGCCAATAAATATGAAATTAATCAATTACAACTACCATCAACCTCTTTGGTCTAGCAAGTTAATGAAAAGAAACAACCAATTAATCTCGTCATATGCCCAAGTAATTAAATACTAAGAAGAATAATCAATTAATCAAAAGATCAAATAACTCTAAAAATCATGAATATCTTAAACAATGTCAAATTACAATAAAACAATTAACATATCATTGTCAAGAAAAAGAAGACAAAGTAAAAGAAAGCACTCATAGACAAGCCTCCTTCTTCTTCCTTTGAAGACCTTCTTGTACAACCCTCCTTGAATTTGAAGAATTCCTCCTTGGACTGAGCGATTTTCTATGATGATCAATGAATTCTCCCCTTTTTCCTTGTGTTTTTCATCTATTTATGGGCTAAAGAAGTGCCTAAACTCGTAGGTACAAAGTTCTTAGCCGAGTAGAAGTTGGAAGATACTAAAACTTTTCAGATTTCCAAAAACACATAGAAATATCGCAGCACCGCCTCAAGGACAGACCACAGCCGACGCCGCCTTGGTTCTTCGGAGCCGGCGCCGCCTGTGTTCTGCTTCTCCACTCATTCACCGATTTTTCTCCAAATTGTGTGCATAAGCTCCAGAATGTAGCCGGCGCCGGTTCCAGCCTTACAACCGGTGCCGCCTAGGTTCTGTTCTACTCTATTTCTACAATTTTTCCATTGCTTTGAAGTTTGTGCAACCAGTGTACAGCCAGCGCCGGTTCCAGTGCTATAGCCGATGCCACCTCTGCTCTGTTTCGCGACGATTTTGCTTCGTTTTACCCAAAAATCTGGAATAATGACCAACATACCTTTCCAAGGGTAAAATCTCAAATATGAAAAAATATGACTAGTTATTGCACAAAATGTATTACAAAAAAGTCTCAAATAACTAAGCAAAGTATGACCAATTTAGTCCCTATCAAAGAGTATCCAAGGAATGTAGCCTCATTGGATTTGCTATCAAATTTTCCAAGATTGTCTCGGGTATTAAGAACAAAACATTTGCAGCCAAATATTTTAAAATAAAAAATTGATGGAGTTTTATCAAACATAAGCTCAAAGAGTGTTTTTCTTAGAAAGGCTCTCAACATCACTCGATTAATAATATAACACACTATATTGACAGCTTCAGCCCAAAAGTATTTTGGAAGAGAGTTTACAAAAATCATGGATCTAGCCATTTCTTGTAAGGTTCTATTTTTCCTCTCAACAACACCGTTTTGTTTAGGGGTTTTAGCAACTAAAAAGTTGTGAAAAACTCTATTTTCATCACAAAAATGTGTAAACTCATTGTTGCAAAATTCTCTACTATTGTCACTCTTAATAGAAATCAATTTGCATCTAATAGAGTTTTGGATGCGCTTGAATAATTTAGAGAATTTAAAAAATGCCTCATCTTTTTATCCGTGAAATAAAGTCCAACTAAAACTTGAGAAATCATCTACTAGAACATAGGTATACCTCTTACCACCAAGGCTAGTGGTCCTCATTGGTCCAAACAAATCCATATATATTAATTCAAGGGGTTTTGAGGTGAAAATCATTTCTTAGGTTTGAAGGAGGTTTTGATCTGCTTTCCAATTGGCATGCATCACATATTTTGCTTTTATCAAACTTCATTTTGGGTAGTCCCCTAACAAGCTCTTTTGAGGATAATTTATTTAGCAAATCAAATGATAAATGGCCTAGTCTTCTATGCCAAAAATAACTGGCATTATCATGCACGGAAAGACATTTAATATCATGAGCTATAAGATTATCAAGATAAAATATATATACATTCCCAACACGGTTAGTAACAAAAATTGTTTCATTATTTAAGCTGTCCTTAATAGAGCAAGAATCTTTCTCAAAAATAAGTTTACAACCATTATCACATAATTAACTAATGCTAAGCAAGTTGTATTTCAGCTCATCAATCAATAATACTTGTTTGATAATGGTTGAAGATCCTTTACCAATGTTACCTATGTCAAGTATTTTTCCTTTCTTTTTGTCTCCAAAGGTAACAAACCCATCATTTGTAGCTTGAATATCTTCTAATAGAGCTACATTGCCAGTCATGTGTCTTGAGCATCCACTATCCAAGAACCACTTTGCGAAGCTCATTTCTCCAATGAACGTACCTATACATGAGATGAGAAAGTGATTTTTAGTACCCATATCTTCTTGGGTCTATAGGAGTTACTAGTGATTCTTTTAATTCTCCAATCAGTTCTTATTCCTAAACTAATACTTTTCCTAATGTGACACATAGATGCAATGTGTCCATTTTTACCACAATAAGTGCAACATGTATAATTTCTGTTTGAGGAGCTATCTTTTACAAAATAAGACTTATGTTTTTTTTTATTCGTGCAGATTATCATAGCTAAGGCCATTTCTATTTCCAGCCATCCGTTGAACTCCAAGAAGTTTATTCAGGTTGCTACGGCCATTAGTGAATTTTTCAATACAAGTAGTGAGATCATCAACTTTCATTTTCATATTATCAAATTCACAGATCATGACTTCAAGAGATAAGACTCGATCATACAAATATTTATTCTCAAGAGTAGAACGGTTCAAGCAAGTAGAAATGATGTCTTTTTCAACATTCAGGCAGCACATGGAGTCAAGAAGAGTTTTATTCTCACTTATTAGATTATCATTTTCAATTGATAGTGAATCAATATTTACCTTCATTTTCTTGTTCCTTTTTGACAATCTTTTTAGTTTATGAAACATATCAATAAGAAGAGCATTTGGATCATCAGTATTATCGCAAGTAGAATCATGCAATTTAGCCACAAGATTAGATGAGAATAAGTTTACATTATACTCCACTGCCATGAAGCATATGTTAGCAGTTTCATTTTCAGAATCTCCATTTTCCTCAAATTCAGACTCATTTTAATCCCAAGTTCCCATTAGTCCTTTTCCCTTCTTTGTTTTTAGATCCTTCCTTTTCTTCTAGAACATTTTACCTTCTTTCTCTTTGGCTATTGGGCAATCAGCAATGAAGTGTTCCGTACTCTTGCATTCACAACATTGAGGCTTAGAAAATGAGGTATGTCCCTTTCTTTTCAGGAACTTCTTTCTTCTTTTGAAGTCTTCCTTTTTTGAACATTCTTTTTAATTTTTTGCAATCATGGCCAACTCGTCGGTATTGACTTCTGTTCCATCATCACTATTAGATTGGCTACTGCCAGCGTCCTCATCGGCAGCTTTCAGTGCTATTCCTCTTTTGCCTTTATCATGGTCATCAGACTCTTGAAACCTTTTGAGTTTCATTTCATGAGTTAGAAGAGAGTCAATTAGCTTTTCAGTCGGTAAGGTTTTCAAATCTTTTGATTCTTCCATAGCTAGAGCTTTAGGTTGTCTGCTTTTTGGCAAAGCATCTAGAATTTTTCTATTTTGTTCACTAAGGGAATAGCTTTTCCCATCAGCTTTAAGTCCATTTGCAATATTTTTAAATCTAGTAAACCTATCAATTATACTTTCATTTAGCTTCATAGTGAACAATTCATAATCATGAATCAAAAGTCCCAACTTAGACTTCTTCACTTGATTTATCCCCTTATGGATGACTTCAAGCAATCTCCACATGTCATGGGTTGAATCACAGCCACTTGCTCAGTTATATTCAATGCACAACATAGAATATTCATAACTTGAAAATTCAATGTCATTTTGGCATTGCCTTCAGCACCATATTCATCACTCTATTTTGGAACTATTCGACCTTCAACACTTCTAGAAGGAACATATGGTCCTCTTTCAATTAAGTTCCACAGCTCAAAATCAATTGAGCAAACATAGATCTTCGTGCAATTTTTCCATAAAGCATAATTACTTCCAATGAACAAATAAGGTCTATTTGTCAAGGATCCTTGACATAGTGAAGAGAGGAGATATTTGCCATAAGGATATATTCTATAAAGCTGTTGAGCCGAAAAAGAGTAAACCAACTCTCTAATACCAAGTGAAAAACCTTAGAAGGGGGCAAATAAGGTTTTTGGCAAATTTAAAACACTTATCAAAAATCTATTTTTGAAATCCTCCTTTTGTATTTCAGAGCGAGGAGTTTACTAGTGATACAACGAAGAGCTTTCAAACCGTCTTAAAGACCAACTACAATCTGAATGAGATGAGGCAATGGATGTACAATTAATACAAGAATGAAGATGGGTTGGTGAGCATCATAAAGATTTCTTTTGAATAATTTGAAAACTTTTAGGTAAAGAAATTCACTATCTGTCAAAATAAATGCAGAAAGAATGAACATGAGATTTATAGTGCTTCAATCTACTAAGATCTATATCCACTATCTTTAGCTCACACTTAAGGATTTTTAAACCAGATTTCTTTAACTTAGCCAACTCAATGGTGTCTAACTACACCAATTACATAAGAGGATAACCACACTTGGTTTAACCAAAACCTCTTAATCAACAAGTAATCAAGGCTCACCCTAAATGGGTTTTACACCACAACCTTGATGTACAAAAAAGGGTTATAGAAATGAATTTGAAATAGCTCACACTATTAAGCAAATGTATAAACAAATGAGCACCGACAGCCTTAACCTTTATGAAGCAATTTGATTTCACTTTGAAGCACAAATGAAAAGGGAGATTTTTGTATTCTAGAGAGTAGGAGTATTTCTTAGAAAGATAGGATAAAAACCTGCTTTAAAATTGAGTTTTGAAACTTTTTATAGAGGAAAAAAGTAAAGCTTCAACGGCTAGAAACGACTAGTTTCATGCTGTCAGATTTTTCAGAGTTTTAGACTCAAGGATCGGACGAGGGTGCGTCCAAAAGGTGAATCCAAAATAGCACTTTTCTAGGCAGAAATATTTTAACACTGTTCAAAGAGTTTTGGATGTATTTTTCAGATGCAAAATCATCCAAACTACTCAATCTAAAAATCTGAAGATTTAAAACTTTGAAATCTTTTTACTTGTATGCTTTAATGTAGAAATAAACTGAATCATAAGATAAAGAAGACATAGGAATTTGCACAAAATACCTTAACAATATGATTTCTAGTCTAAAGTTCTTTCTCACGAACTTCATGATCTTGTGAGCTCTTAGGTTAAGGTTGTTCTTGATCAATCACCACTTTGAATTCTATTTCCTCAAAAGCACCTTAGCAATCTTTTATGCATGCCTTGAAAGAACTAAGTCAAACATGTCGTATCACATATAAGTCACACAAGTTAGTCCTCATTAATATTTATCATAAGTCAAAACACAGGAGAATGTCCTTAGAGCTAACACTTTTTATCCTGCATGTTAGCATAAAATTCTTTTACAAAAGTAGGATAGAAATTTCTCTTTAGTTCCACAATAGACTCCTAAGCAAGCTCCCTAAACATTTCAGTGATGTGAAGTGATTGATCTAAAGAAGGCTTTATGGTTTTCTCAATGATGATCTTATTTGTGGCCCTATTAGAATACCATTCTGCACATTCATTATCAACAAAAGCCCTTGGGTGCAGAGAAGGCAGTTCTAAGGAAGGTTCATGAGAAGAAGATGCCCTGTTGCATTTGATTGGTTTTCTCACTTGTTTAGTACTAGACATTCTTCACTTAACAACAACAGTAGCTTTTTAAATATTACGTTTTACACTGTTCTCAAACTATCTCTCTTTTTTTTTTTTTCAAAAAATTGCCTCTCAAAGTTTTCCTGCAACAATTCTTTCCACATATCCACCTAATCAATTGCATAATTTTAGCAACACAACTCCACCAACTTCAACAACACAATGAAACACAATAATAATATCAAAATTATGCTCACCAATTATCCAAAATTACCATATTTTCAAAATTTTCAGAAAAAACACATAGAAAATTTTAGAAGCAATAACAAGACTCACAAGCCATTCGATGCATTTTTTTCTACCACCAAATAAACTCAACAAATATATTTTAAAGTCAAGTAAATTTTTCCTCAAAAATAAATATAACAAATGCCAAGAAATTTAAGAGGATAAAATCTATTGTAACTTGAAGATTATTTTGTGCCCAAAGTCTTCTCTAACCAATGTGCTTCGAGTATGCATCACAATTTTGATGCATTAACTTTGATTATAGAATTGTAAATGAAAAACAAAAAATAAATATAACAAATGCCAAGAAATTCAAGATAATAAAATCTACCGTAACTTGAAGAATGTTTTGTGCCCAAAGTCACCTCTAGCTAATATGATTCAAGTTTACACCAGAAAAACTTAATGCGCTAGATTTGGGTACATAAAAAACATGCAATTTTCTATCCATTCCCAATTAAGTTTAAATTAAAACATTAATCCCAAATTACACATATGAACAAGTGCACTCATCATTAAACATAGTACAGGGAATTAACGAGTATTGATCCTCAAGGAACAAGTACACATTAATTACTTTTCATTCAATGTCTAACCTACCAATTAGATTGATAATGAGTAAAAATAAAAATTAAAAAATAAAGATAAAATATATACACAACTCTTGGAGAGAAAAATATGTAATTAAAGAATTACTTTTGAAAACATGAAAATAAACCTTTAGCATGTTACAATTAATCACTTTCCTTAGCATCATGAAAGAGTTTAATGTAAAATCCACTATCTCTCGACCTATGGTTTCACTATCTCTTAGTCAATTTTAATGGACATCTCTGTCTCACTAAAACAACAAAGAGATGCATAAAACACAAATCCTTCATAATTATCCTAATCTCTAGGTGACAGTGGTATGACATCATTAATTCTCCTATCACTATGTGAAATCAACAACTTTTGATTAATTAATCTTGACGTAATCGCTCTCTCAAGTTAGTTAAGAAAACAAATCAAGAATGGAGCAATAAAAACTATCTCCTGACCTTTTTCTCAAGTTAATTAAAAGAATGATCTAATCTCATCAATTCACCATTAACAACAAGTAATAAAATACCAAGAAGAATAATCAATTGAACAAAATGCTAAATTAATTCATTATCACAAATCCAAAAAAATAATATTCAATTACACGTAAACATTAATCTCATCATTGTTCAAAGAAAAAGAAAACAAAGAGTTCAGAAAGAACTCATAAACAAGCCATCTTCTTCCTCCTTTTAGAACTTCTTTGAAACAATGCTCCTTTGAGTAATGAATTCCTCCTTTAATGAGTGAATTGAGCTTTTTTCCTTCAATCTCTTCAATTCTCCCTATATATTTCACTTGTTCTTGGTTAAATAGGCCTCTTAAATGTTAAAATTCGTCTTTTAAAAGCCCTGGACCAAGTAAGTTGGAAACAAGTTAACCTCTTTGTCAATTTCCAATTTGACTTAAAAAAAGACTCTAAACCGCCACAACAGAGCACGGCTAGCGCTGGGTCATTTCGTCTAGACTGGCACCGGTCCAACTTTGGAAATCTCCCAGTTTAAGCTCTATTTCCTCTATTTTTCCAGAACCAAGCCACGGTTAGTTCAACTACTTTGAGCAGGCGCCGGGTCGAGTCTGAAAATCTACAATTTCACTGTAAATCATCCAATCCCTATACAAATTCACCAAAAACACTTTTCACAAGCAAAACATCAAATATGAAGGGAAATGACTAGTTATTAAACCAAAAGTACCACAAAATATCCTCAAATAACTAGGAAAATATAGATATAATTATATTGTATCACATTCCCCCACACTTAAGCTTTGCTTATCCTCAAGCAAACAAGAATTAATCACTAAGTAAATAGCTTATGAACAAGACAAAACAATTCATCAAACTCATCCTCAATAAAATTCATTCATGATAAATCAATAATCTTTTTCCAACCTTAAACATAAATGTGTCATGCATTCAACCTTTTCAAAACCTTGTAAACTCATGCATTAAACCAAATAATCCTAAGGCCATCAAAGTTAAGTTAAACAAGCTCATATTCATTACAAGAAAATTATTCCATCCCTTAACAAAAAACATAGGCATCATAAATCATACAAGTCTAGCTATTTAACCAATTCAAACATCATGAATTCAAATTTGCACAACTCAAGTAGTAGAATAAGAAAACACTCCATTTTTTTTCTTTCGACGACTTAGGGAATTAATAGCCTCAAATAAATGGATTTCTTTTCACACACCGTTTTAGCCTCCTTAAAGTCATTATTCTTTTTTTCAGCATTTTTCAACATTTTCCTTTCTTTTTTTTTTTTTCTTTGAGATAGCCTTAAGAAAGTGCACCAAATAATACTTGCTACTTCTCTCCATACTAACCCTTTTTTCATCAAAAGGTCTTCAAAATTAAAAACAAGAGTCTTTTTTTTTTCCATCATTTTTCAGCTCACAAAACAATGATTTTTCTCACTCATTGTTTTTCTTATTTCCTCAAATTCCTTATTTACAACTCAATGTCAAGCAAATTATAAATCTATAATACAAGAAGTAATAAAAAAAATAAGGAGTGATAGATTTAAATTTGAATGACTTTTATACACCCAAAATTTAAGCATCAATTATCACAAATCCAAAAATAATATTCAACTACACTTAAAAAATTAATCTCATTATTGTTTAAAAAAAAAGAAAATAAAGGTCTTAGAAAGAACTCATAGACATGTCCTCTTCTTCCTCCTTTGAGAACTTTCTTGAAACAATGCTCATTTGAGTTATGAATTACTCTTCAATGAGTGATTTTGGCTCTGATTCTATGAGTTCATCTTTTGTACATGAAAATAATTGAAAGAATTAGCCCTACAATGTACATATATGTTTCTAGGACAATTTTGACTTGTATTGATAGCTACAAAAATTTCCTAAAAGTCCAAAAGTCTAAAGAAGTAATTTCCAATTCCAATTCAAAAAATTTTGTAAGCTGCACCAACATTAAAATAGAGAAGAACCGATGTCGGGTCAAGTGCTTTAAACCGACGCCGAGTTTATTTTGGAAACTATTCTCGGTTATATCTTCAAGCCGGCCACAGGATTATACTAGGCAATCACCGGATCAATTGTAGCATGCATTCCTTTTGTTGTTCATTAAGGCAGTCCAAGAATGGTAATAGGTAGTCCAAGGATCATTTGTTTCTTCACATACCTTTCTTTCTTCTCCAAGGCGGTCCAAGGATGGGCTTATCCTTGCCAATGCTTCACTATTCCATCATAAGCCCTTCTTGTTTGATCAAGGCAGTTCAAGGATTAAGCAAGCCTTGGACCACCTACTCCTTTTATTCACTAAGCCATTCGTTATTTGTTTGTTTAGCTAAGTGTCTTGGTTGGCTTGACTAGCTTGGCTTGGCTAGCCATGGCTTGATTTCTCCTTTTAAGCTTCTGTGACTTGCTCTGTTTCCTCTGTTTTTGGCTTTCAAATATGGCTTTCATTACTTTATTCCATTATCTCCATTTTTTGCTCCAATTTTAAACATTTTCTACATAAAATCAAAGGACAACCCTTAAACAAGCAAAATATCAAATAGGAAGGGAATTAGCTAGTTATTGTATTAAAATCATCACAAAATAACCTTAAATAACTGGAAAAATATAAACAAAATTAGACCATATCACATTCCCTCACACTTAAACTTTGCTTATCCTCAAGCAAACATTTAAACAAAGCACATGAATCATCTTTTTTTTTTTTTAAAATTCACCCATAACAAAGCCATAATTTCCTTTCAAACCTTAGATTTAAACTTGTCATTCATTCAGCCCTTTAAAAAAAATTTGTAAACTCGTGTATTAAACCAAATATTCCCAAGGCCATCAAAGTTAAGTTAAACAAGCTCATATCCAATATAAAAAAAATTATTCCACCCCTTCAGCAAAAATATAGACAACACAACTCATATAAGTCAAGCCATTTAACCAATTCTAGCATCATGAACTCAAATCTGCACAACCTCAAGTAATAAAATAAGGAAACAGTCCACTCTTTTCTTCTTTTTTTTTTTTCAATAACTTAGGGAATTGATAGCCTCAAATGAATATATTTCTCTTCATATACCGTATTGGCCCCCTTATAGTCATCCTCATTTTTTCAACATTTTTCTAATTTTTTTTTCTATTTTTTCTTTACCTTTTTGCCATTGAGATAGCCTCAAAAAATTGCACCGAACAATACTTGCTACTTCTCTCCATATTGACCCCATTTTCAGAAAAATGTCTTTTCTTTTTTTCCTCAAAGATAAAAGAAAATGTTTTCTTTTACTCATGATGCTTTCCACTCATTTTTCTATTTTTTTTCCTCACATTCCTTATTTACAACTCAAAGTCGAGCAAATTATAAATCCATGAAACTAGAATTAATCAATAACTTTTCTCATATTTCATCATATCCTCCATATTCAAATTTAAGGACTAAAATAAAACTCAATTATCAAATATAACTAAGGTTAACTTAAATTCTCAAGACTTAGCAAAATCTAACTTAATACACAAGTTAACTCTTTAATAAAATCTAACCATAATGAATGGAAAAATCACATTGTATCATATACAAACTACCCAATTTGATGCCAAAAATAATTTCATGCTAAAATTGAAAAAAAAAATTAAGATTATCCCAAAAATGCCTAAAATTTCAAGATCAAGAAGATGCACTTGGTGAAAGCATTGAATCCCCCCATACACTTAAATTGGACATTGTCCTAAATGGCCTAAAATATCACTATAAAGCATATCCAAGGGACCAAAAAGATAAAGAAGGAAAATATAATAATACTCCTCAAGGTAGATTAGCTCCAACTGAGAAAAAATTGCACCCTCCAAAAGTTGAAATAAGTATTGCCATCAAGAGAAGAGTTATCAAACCTATCAAACGAAAAATAATGATACCAAGTAAAAATAGAAAAAGAAATTAAAAGAAAACTAATAAAACAAAAGAAGAGAAAACTAAAAGAAACTAGAAAAAGAAGAATAGGAAAATAAACAAAACACTCACAAACCCCTTGAAGGAGAACCTCAAAAAAGGCCACCAAATGGGCCTCAAAAGTGGCACCAATGATCTCCATGAATATCGTGATTGAACTTGACATGGCACAAGAATACATTGTGTTGTTGTTGCTTGTTTGGTCTTAGGCAGTCTTACTCAACAACAAACACAGCTTCCAAAAGAATTTTGCAATTAGACTTCAAACACAACACAAAAAAATTTTTTTTTTTTCAAAAATCTCCCTTTAAAATTTTCTTCTTCATAACAAATCCATCCACTTCTTCACAAACCATATGTCAATGAAAGCAACACAATTTCATATCACCATTCCAACACTTTTACCACCACAGTCAATCCATGAATAATATCACAAGAAAGCTCACAAACTATCCAAGGTCAGCATATGGTAAAAAATTCCAGAAAAATGCATAGGACGTTTTAGAAGACAAAAAAGCACTAATAGACCCTTCTATGCATATTTCTTACATCACAGCAAACATATTTTCAAGCCAAGAAAAAATGTGCTTAAAATTAAATATAAAAAATTCCAAGAAATTAAAGAGGATCTAGAATAATAGAAGAAATTGAAGAAAATAGCAAGGAAGAAGACACTCAGTGGAAAGGAGAAAAGAAGAAGAAAGAAAAACGAGAACAAAAAAGAAAAAGGAAATCCAGAGAGGGAAAAGAAAAAGGAAGAAGGGCCTGGCATCTTTAGCCAAACCAAAAATTCTTTTTTTTTCTTTTTTCAAATATAAATGAAAACTATCCTAAAATAATGCATGAATGCAATACAATCAAAACAAGAATGCACAAATTAAAAAAAAAATAAAGAATGAAAAATTAGCCTAAAATTAAGAGTAAATTCGTTGTGTCAAAAAAGTATCATATCGATCCGACGTAATATAAACGAAGGCCCAAACCTAAAAAATAAAAGAACTTAGTATTAACTCAAAATTTACGATGCAAAAATTATCAAATTAACACACATATTTCACATTAATATCAAGTTAGTAAAAATAAAGGGATAAATATACACACACATACAAAAATAAGTTAGTAATTATGGACATGTATCTACCTATTTACATATTTACAAAGAATGTATTTACATATAGACATACAAACATAATTAAATCAATGAATTCCAAGCTTTTATAATATTATTCCCCGGCGACTGCACCAAAAACTTGGTGCATTAAATTTGGGTATATAAAAATTATGAAATTTTAAACCCATTCCTAATCAAGTTTAATTAAAACATTAATCCCAAATTACACATATGAGCAAGTGCACTCATCATTAAGCATACTATAGGGAATTAACGAATATCGATCCTCAAAGAACAAGTATAAACTACTTACTTTTCATTCAATGTTTAACCTACCAATTAGATTGATAAAGAGTAAAAACAAAAATAAAGATAAAGATAAAGACCAAATATATACACAACTCTTAGAGAGAAAAACATGTAACTAAATAGTTATGCTTGAAAACGCGACAAAAAATCATTAGCAATTATCACAATTAATCACTTTTCTTGGCATCGTGAAGGAGTTTAATATAGAATCCACTCTCTCTCGAGTTATGGTTTCATTGTCTCTTAATTAATTCTAATAGACATCTCTGTCTCACTAAAACAACAAAAAAGATGCACAGAACACAAATCCTTGATTATTATCCCTATCTCTAGGTGATAATGGCACGAAATCACTAATTCTTCTATCTCTAGGTGAAATCAACAACTTTTGATTATTTAATCTCGACTTAACTTCTCTCTCAAGTTAGTTGAGAAAATAAATCAAGAATTGAGTGATAAAGACTATCTTCTAACCTCTTTCCCAGTTAATTAGAAGAATAGTTCAATCTCATCAATTCACCTTTAAAAATAAGTAATCAAATACTAAGAAGAATAATACTAAATTGAACAAAATACTAAATTAATTCATTGTCAAAAATCCAAAACTAATATTCAACTACACTTAAAACATTAATCTCATCATTGTTCAAAGAAAAAGAAAACAAAGGCCTTAGAAAGAACTCATAAACAAGCCTTCTTCTTTCTCCTTTGAGAACCTCTTTGCAACGATGCTTCTTTGAGTAATGAACTCCTCTTCAGTGAGTGATTTTGGCTTTGATTCCTTCAATTCATCTTTTGTACATGAAAATAATTATCCCTACTATGTACATATATGTTTTTAGGAAACTTTTAGCTTATATTTATAGTTATAGAGATTTACTTAAAGTCCAAAAGTTTGAAGAAGTAATTTCCAATTCCAATTCAGAAAATTCTGTAAGATGCACCAACATTAAAACAGGGGAGAGTCGGCAGTGTGTCAAGTGCTTTCAACCAGCACTGAGTTTATTCTGGAAACTACTCTCGGCTTTCTTCTCAAAGGCGGTCCAAGGATGGGCTTATCCTTGCCAAGGCTTCACTATTCCTTCACAAGCCGTTCTTATTTGATCAAGGTGGTCCAAAGATTAAGCAAGCCTTGGACCGCCTACTCCTTTTATTCACTAAGCCATTCACTGTTTATTTATTTAGCTAAGTGGCTTGGTTGCATTAGCTAGCCCTGGCTTGATTTCTCCTTTTAAGCTTCTGTGACTTGCTCTGTTTCCTCTGTTTTTGGTCTTTCATTGCTTTATTCCATTATCTCCATTTTTTGCTCCAATTTTACACGTTTTCTACATAAAATCAAATGACAACTCTTAGACAAGCAAAATATCAAATATGAAGGGAATTGACTAGCTATTGTATTAAAACCATCACAAAATAATCTTAAATAACTTGAAAAATATAAACAAAATTAGACCTTATCAGTTTAGTAAACCTCAAGAAGAACTAATTGATGCTAGGACCTTGTGTGAGAACATACATGCTATAATGAGAACTATACAAAGTAGGTTTGAAGACATGACAAGGGAGTTAACGGGCTTAAGAAATCATTTTAGTCAATCTTCTACCATAGCATAAAGAAGGGAGCAAGAACAATTTGAGGCCCCTAGTACTATAATGAAGGCTGATACTCGTACCCCTCCGTTGTATGCTCAACATCGTGAAAGTGGGATGAGCACTCTATTGGAAGATACCAATATGTTATTTTAAGAGGTGGGAGACAAGATATGAGAAGAGGTCGTGGTATGATGAATGGAAGGAATTGTGGGAACAATATGCGAGGGTTAAAGAGAGAATTTGATAAAATCCATGATTGGGATGAAGAAGAGTATGGGAACAACTTTAGGGAACAAATTAAAGGATATAAGAATAGAATTAGGAGAAAGTGAAACGATAAAAATGGGGAAATAAAGCATGTAAAGTTGAAGGTCCCTACAATCTATGGGAAGAGTGACCCCAAGTTATATTTTGAGTGGGGAAACAAGATCGAAATTTTCATAGAATGCTATACTTATAGTGAGAGGATAAAAGCAAGATTAGCAATCTTGGGATTTTTTGAGTATATGTTGATTTGGTAAGATCAAGTTAGCATACAACAAAGGCAAATAGGAGTTCAACTCTTAGCCACTTAGAATCTCTTCAAAAATATGGTAAGGGCAAGATTTGTACCAACTCATTACTATAATAACCTCTACCAAAAACTTCAATCCTTCAAGTAAGGGAGTAAGAGCATAGAATATTACCACAAGGATATGGAGGTAATGTTGATGAGGGCCAACGTTAATGAAAATGTTAGGTCTACCAAGGCTAGATTCATGGGTGGATTGAATAGAGACATAGCCAATGTAGTAAAGTTACAGTTATATGGGATCTTAGAAGAAATATCCATATGGTTATGAAAATTGAGAAACAAGTGAAGAAAAAGGGCTTTGTAAAAGCCACCCCGCCACTTCTAAATCCTTCTAGAAAGTTACCCATCAAGAAAGAAAGGGCTCCTAAACCATTTCATAAGGAGTACAATATGCTAATGGAAGATTGGAACAAAGATAAGGGAAAGGCTATGGAGAGATAACAAAAGAATAGAGATATCAAATGTTTTAAGTGTCTTGAAGATAGTCACATCATACATGAGTGTTCTAACAAGAGTAGCATGTACACCAATACCTATGGAGAAGTGTTCACAAAGGAAAAAATGAGGGAGATGGGCAAAATAAGGATCAAGAATAGAATGAGAATGAAAAAAGTGATGAAGGAAAGGTTGTTGGTCAAGAGTATGCCTTAATTGGTGTTGTAAGAAGATCAATGAGCCCACAAACCATCGAGGACCAAGACTATCAACAAAGAGAAAACATATTTTACAAAAGTGCCCAATCAACAAGTGTCATTGTGAATAGTAAAAGTTGCACCAATGTGGTTATGCAAGCTTGGTTGATGAATTGGGCATAAATTGGATTAAACACTCAAAATCTTAGAAGTTACAATGGTTGAATGATGATGGAGAATTAAGAATTAACCAATAAGTATTAGTGTCTTTTGAGATGGGAAAGTACAAGAATAGTATGCAATATGATATGGTATTAATGTAAGTAGGTCATTTGTTTCTAGAGAGGCCTTAGTAATATGATCGGAGTGTGACGCGTGATGGAAGAAAGAGCACTCACTCCTTTCTCAAAGAAGGATCCAAATTTACTCTTACTCATATACCCCCAAGTGAGGTGAACAAAGGCTAAAGAATTATGAGAAAAAGAGAGAAGAAAAAGAGTGCACCAAATGCTAAATGAAAATAAGAGTTTGAGAGGAAAATGCAAAAGAATAGAAAAATGAGTTAAAATACTATGTAGAAAATCCAAAGTTGTTGATGATCAAAGTCAAAAGTGATCAAAAAGAAAAGAGTTAGGGGAAGAAGAAAGTGAACTTTTTTGCCAAGGAGAGTGAGATCATTAAGGCTTTAGAAGCTAAAGAACCAGTTATCCTTCTCATTTGTAAATCTTCTTTTATCTCTACTAATAACTCTACTACTTCTTTGTCTTATGAGATTGCAAGTATGATCCAAGAGTTTGAGGATGTTTTTCCCAAGAACATGCCCAATAGGTTGCCTTTATTGAGAGGCATTAAATACCAAATTGACTTGCTACCCGGAGCCATCCTCCCAAATCGACCGGCATATAGAAGTAACCTAGATGAGGCCAAGGAATTACAATGACAAGTTGTGGAGTTACTTAAGAAGGTGCATGTGAGAGAAAGCCTAAGTCCATGTGTGGTCCTAGTTCTTTTAGTCCCTAAGAAGGATGAGACATGGTGAATATGTGTGGATTGTTGCACCAACAATAATATCAAGGCAAAGTATCACTACCCCATCCATAGGATATATGACTTGCTTGATGCGTTACATGGATCATGCATACTTTCAAATTTTGAATTAAAATCTTGTTATTATCAGATAAGGATTAAAGAAGAAGATAAGTGAAAAAACTACTTTTAAAACAAAGCAAGGACTTTATAAGTGGCTTGTGATGCCTTTTGGACTCTCTAATGCACCTAGTACATTCATGCATTTGATGCATCAAGTGTTGACAAGTTTATTAGGAAATTTGTTGTTGTTTACTTTGATGACATCTTGATATATAGCAAGTCCTAGAATGATTATATTTGTCATCTTAGGAGTGTACTAGTTGCCCTTCGTAGGGAAAGACTTTTGCCCAATCTTGAAAAGGTTTCATTTTGTTTAGAGAATATTACATTCTTAGGATATATTATGAGAGCTAGTTTCATTGAGGTTAATGAAAGCAAAATTCAAGCAATCCAAAATTAGGCTACACCTATTACCATTACTGAAGTTAGGAGTTTCCATAGATTATCTAGTTTCTATAGATGTTTTATTAAGAATTTTAGCACTATAACTGCTCTATTGACTGAGATTGTGAATAAGAGTATGGGATTTAGACTGGGAAATAAGCAAGAAAAGGCTTTCAAAATCCTTAAGGATAAGTTGAGCCAAACCCTATTGTTAGTATTACCAAACTTTAAGAGGGCTTTTGAGCTAGAATATGATGTAAGTGGATTGGAAATAAGAGTTATACTGACCTAAGACAAAAGGCCTATCATTTATTTTAGTGAGAAGCTATCTATTGCAGTCCTAAAGTACTCTACTTATGTTATGGAACATTTTACCCTAGTTCGGCCTTGTGAGTGTTGGCAACATTATTTTCTTCGTAAGAAGTTTGTTATTTACACTGACCATAACTCTCTTAAGCATGTAATGGGTCTCAATAAAAAATATACACAATGGAGGGAATTCGTTGTAGCTTTTCCCTATATTGTCAAGTATAAGAAAGGTAAAGAGAACATTGCGGTGGATGTTCTTTTGAGAAAGTATGCTCTGCTTAACTCTTTTGATATTAAATTGCTTGGGTTTCAAATGTTAAAGCACTTGTATATCAATGATGAGGAGTTTAGTGAAACCTTTCTTACTTGTGAGAAAAATGGAGTTGAGAAATTTTATAGAAGTGAGGGATTCTTATTTAAGGAAAATAGAATTTGTGTGCATAGGGGATCTATTAGACTCTTGCTGGTTAATGAGGTACATAGAGGAGGCTTGATAGGACACTTTGGAGTTGTTAAGACCTTAGGCATTTTAAAAGAGCATTTCTACTGGCCCAAAATGTGGAGGAATATTGAGAAATTTTGTGAACAATGCATAACTTGTAGGAAGGCAAAATCTAGATCCTTAATTCATGGTCTTTACACTCCTCTACCCACCCCTACTTTGCTTTGGGTTGACATCTTTGTGAATTTTATTCTTGGTTTGCCTAGAACCCAAGGGGAAAAAGATTCTATTTTTGTTGTAGTGGATAGACTTTCTAAAATGATATATTTTACTGATTGTTCAAAAACTAACGATGCCTCTTTTATTTCAAATTTATTCTTCAAGAAAGTTGTAAGGAAGTATGAAGTACTAAGAACAATTGTCTCTAATAGGGATACAAAGTTTCTTTGTCATTTTTTGTGTATTTTGTGGCAAACGCTTAGAACTAAATTTTTATTTCTATAGCTTGTCACCCACAAACTGATGGCCAAATAGAAGTGATTAACCAGACTCTCACACAACTCCTAAGAGCCATGATTAAAAAGAATTTGAAGGTATGGGAAGAAAATCTAACCCACATTGAATTTGTTTACAATCGCGCTACTCATTCCACTACTTCTTTTTCTCCATTTGAAAATGTTTATGGGTTTAATCCATTAACTCTATTAGACTTGGTTCTTTTGCCTGTAGAAAAACTTACAAGCTTGGAAGGAAAGAAAAATGCTAAAATAATTAAGGCGATCCATGAAAAGGTCAAGGCCAATGTCGATAAGAAGAATGAAAGCATAGCTTTAGCAAAAAACCAAGGTCGGAAGAAGATGACTTTTGAACCTAGAGATTGGGTATGGGTACATCTTCAAAAGAAAAGGTTCCTTATGCAAAGAAATTAAAGCTCAATCCTAGGAGAGACGGACTATTTCAAGTTTTAGACAAATATGGCAACAATGCTTACAAGATCGATTTGCCCAAATAGTATAATGTTAGTGCCACTTTAAATGTTAGTGATCTTTCTCCTTTTGATATAGGTATTGGAGTTGATTCAAAAACAAATCCTTTTTAAGAAGGGAGAGATGATAAGACTCCACTTCATCATGAGGTACAAGTATAATAAGGGGGAGACACTCAATCAATGCAAGGACTAATAACAAGAGTAAGGATAAAATGTTTCCATGAAGGACTCCAAGCATTCATGAAATCCTGCTTGAAGCTGGAGGGACCTTAAGAGGCACTTGATGACTTGAAAGAGCTCAACTTGACAACAATTGAAGAAGGGTATTAGGAAAAGACCAAGAGAGATCAAAAGGGAACTAAGGAACAGGGATCTGAGGGCTTAAAAGAGAAAGCCAGTAGCTGAACAGTGCTCAGCCAACGCTACTATAATCTTCCAGAGCCTTAGTCCGACATCAGTGTTCCGCTGGCGTCGGCCGTAGTGCTAAAACGAGCGCGGGCTTTCTTCGAGGCACAGTCTTCTTTTTTGCATGTTTTGATATTTTCTCTATCTTATTCTATTTTTAATGCTTTATAACTATCTTTTAAGGCTCAAACTTATCTTAGGACCTTAGTAAACTAATTGCTAGGGTTGGATTTTTATAAATACCCTTTTTATATAACAAGACAATACAATTCACTCTTGTATATTCAAATATTATGAACAGAGACTTAAGAGGTTCTTTGTCCTTTTTCATCCTTTGTTCAAGACCATGATAAGGGATTAGTCCACCCTTTGTTTATTTCCATAAATCTTGTTGGATAATCTAATTAGCGTCTCTAGATTAGGTTTTGGATTGCCTGTTTATTTAAGGTTTTCTCTATATCTATAATTAAGTGTCTATAGTATCTATCCTTATGTTCTTGAATCCCTTGTTGGTTCAGGGATATTAGGTTATTGCTATAATATATCTTTACTACTAAACTATAAATCCTTGAAGTTTAGTTAGGTAGGGGTTGTTAGATTGTGGGAAAGGTAGTTCTTTTGTTACTTTTTTCATCTTTATTTTCCTTGATTTTATTGATCTTATTTATGTTGTGTTTGAATCCTTTAGCCACCAAATTTGTGCAAGAAAAATTATCCACAAGCTCACACCAGTAGAGATAGTTTAAGAATAGCCATTCTACTTGCTATAAGGTTTTACTATTAAGTCATGTACTTAATGGCCATACAGTGAAATGCACTATTCATGAAAAGAGATGCTTTATATTATAAAATACAATATGATAACAGTACAAGTGTAAATTTCTTAAGGTTTATCCCCAACATGGACTACTTTTTCGATCATCATAATTCGCAACCTAGTTTGCATTATTGAAGCTAATAAGAAGAGTGCAGGAGTGTTGGAAAGTATTCCCTGAAAGACTATGTATTCTATGTAAACATATTACAATAAAATATTTATTCATTCAATTTAGTTTGTTTCTTATGTTATTGCACATTTAAGGTCTAATTATGACAAGTAATGGTCTATGTGTTGGGTCATTCTTCACAGTAAGGTATAGACCATGAGTACTTGTCATAAAAGTAAATTTGAATTCTTAGTCATTTGATGAAATTGGGCATTCCATCAAGTTAAGACTATTATGCCATGATTTCTAATAAGGAATGGTTTACCTTGAATTAGTGAATAGTTCACTCACATTATAGGCGTAAGCGTATTTTGAATACGTAAAATTGAACATGTAGTAGTGGTCTCTCTTAAAGTACTATAATTAAAGATACCAGATTATTACTGCTACAGTATGGACGGATACCTTCATACTTGAGTATTGTTGGTGTTCTAACAAAGCCAGGGTTTTATACTTTGATGTATGTTGGGTGGGATTTCTTTTGTGAGATCAATATCTTTGTACATTTGGTGTATTACTCTAGTTAGTTAAGACGGACTCATGCAACAGAATTTTTATGCTTCACTTAGTGAAGTTAAATCACCCCTTGTGATTGTCTAGGATAATCTAATGATCTAGAGCCCTAGGAACATAACTCTAGAATATGTGCTTTTGGGTAGCTTTCAATGATAAGCAAGCACATTCAAATGAGTCATGAATTATTGGACTAGAGATCGAAGGATGGTAGATGTCTTTGAGATAGGTATTAGTACATTTATTCTATCTCATTGATGGGTGTTACATAGAGGGGTATTTCTGTCATTTCACTTGTAAGTCAGAGACATTGCTTTAGCGATATTATTCTTGGGGTTAATATTTCTATATGGTGATAAATTAATATATTTAAAATGGTAAAATGCAACTATTTAAAAGTAAGTGCATTTTGGTCATTTTAGTAGCCATGAATAATATATCTATTTATCCTCGAAGTAGCTTAAGTTACCTTGGTATTGTTTAGATTCAATCTGGGCTTAATGGAAATTATTTGGAAGAGAATGAAATTTATTCTAAGAGTCCAATTAGAATTAATTAATTAGTCTTGAGTTTTTTATAAGGCCCAGAAAAGATAATTAATTAATTAAGAGAATTGGGCTGAAATAAATTAATTAACTGGGTTGATATATTTTGACATATATTAAGAGACCAGTTAGAATTAATTAATTAGTCTTGAGTTTTTGATAAGGCTCAGAAAAGATAATTAATTAATTAAGAGAATTGGGCCAATCTTAGATTAGTTTTGGAGCACAGCACCAAACCCATTAGAGCTTAGTGTTTTTGGCCATTAGGGCTTAATGAAGCCCTAAGGCTAGCTAAAAATATAAGGCCAGAGAGGAAGGAAAAAACAACATGGTTGTGGCATGAGTTCTCCTCTCTGAAAAAGTGTGTCGTCTCTTCCTCTCATTTGTTCTACATTCTTCTCTTCTTTCTCTCTTAGAGAGTATTTTGATTATCCAAAGAAGGAGCTTTCACCAAGCTAACCCAAGAGCAAAGTAAAGTCACACTCTGGAAGACGAAGAGAAGAAGTTTGGAGACGCTTGATGCGTATGAGTAGAAGATTGGTGGGAGTTCTAGTTGAACAGCAGGAGCCTCTTTCTCCCCCTCCAATGCAAGAAGAAGTTCCAGTTCAACCTGACTCCTCGTTGGTTAATCTGTGACCAATAAGGAAAAGTATGTACTCTCTCCTAGATGTAGCTCAAAAAATTTAAAAAAAAAAATTCGTTGCGCTTTCTTTGATATTTCTCGTTTTGATCCTTCAAGGAGTCCTTGCTAAAGAATATAACATGCTCAAAAGTATGATAGAAATACTTGAGAATTCTTTTAACAATCGTCAAATATAATTCTTTAGAGCTTGATTGATATCAAACACATACACTGACACTATATGAAATGCCAGAATAACTTGCAATCAAATACAACAATCATCCAATTATATTTTGTAGAGATGTCAAACTACATCTTGTCCTTTTTCTTCCTTTGATAGCTTCTGTCTAGCAGTTATTGGTTTTTTGACAGGCTTAGACCCTTCCATGTTAAATCTCTAACCAAGTTGTTAGCATACCTAGTGTGAAACCCCAGTTGAAACTAATCTTAAAGTAAGAGGGTTGAGATGCATATCATATTTATTTGCATGTTTAAATATATTTTTATATGATTTTTTGTGCTTTGGATTTGTGTTTTATAGTCTCGAGGGCTTAATTATGTTTATTGAGTAAGAATGACAAAATGGTAATTTTTGCTTGAGGTGAAAATAGGGAGATAGCTTGAGGATTAAATAGGAAAAATATTTTGGAGAGAAAATAAGAACAAGAGTTGTTGTGGTTTAGTGGTTAAAGCTTTAAAATTAATTCTTGAGATCTTGGGTTCAAATTCCATCATTGGAGCTTTAGCATGATTAAATTTTATTTTTGTTTGGGAATGTTGTATTTTTGGCCTTGTGTGCTTTAGAGAAGAGTAGAAGTGTTGTCCTAGGAGAGACATTATAGGAGTACCCTAATCCTACTCTTGTAGCCTATAAAAATTTCTAAGGGAATTCATACCCTTCTTGATCCTTAGTTTTTCTTACTTCTCAATTCATTAAGTTGTTTAATTTGTTCTAGTCAATTTCATTCTAGAAAATTTCAATAAAGTGCTATGGCTTTGAAGGTTCAAAAATGTCTAAGTATAAGACATCTTATGGACCGAAAATGGGTAGGAGTTGGGGAAGGTTCCCAAGAAATTAAACTCCATAGTTGAACCTTCAAAACCCCACTCTAGCTATGTTCATTTTCTTCATGAAGTAATCTAAAATTTTTCCAGCTTCTTGTGCATTCAAGGTGTCGAAATTTTCAGCCATCATTCCCTCCCAAATGCTGCCAGAAAAATAGCCCTCTTGACCAGCTTGAAATTTGAAATTTTATGGCCAAATTCGGACTGCACAAATGCTATGCAAACCAGAAAATTTTCTGGGCAAATTCGCAGCTTAGCTGAGCTTGAACCAAGCTATTTTCTTCCAGTTTTTCACCAGCATCTTAGCCACGTTTTTCTTCCATAAAGAAGGCTGGAAACCAGCCTTGAAAGACCTCTGAATACCCCTTCAAATCTTCTACAAGTTGGCTGGAAAATAGCAGAAAAAGCTGCCCAGAAATTTCCAGTAGCTAGCGAAACTCTGTACAGGAAATTTTCTAGCCTTGCACCATCTTCAGCCCTGACCGAAACGTCACCATTTTTCTGTGCAAACTTCTCTTGAACAGCCATGAATTGAGCTCCATCATCTTCGCCAACTTTCTGCTCAAAAGACCAGTCATGGCTGCCCCTAAAATATCTCCAACAATTACTCCAATCAAGCCATTGATTGAAAACCAAAATTTCAACAAATATGTTTAGTAAACTTTCATAAAATATCCCTTAAACAACTAGACATTCCTTCACCATTATACTCCCTCTTTTCGACCACCATTAAGCTTCTTCAAACAGCTTTCATCCAGCAAAAATTCTGAGCAAACCAGCCGGCCATTAGATCTTCCAAAATCTCTCCTCCATTAAAGATCTTCTTACCATATTTTGTTTCCTAAATTAATTCCCTATAATATTCTTTTAGAATTTCAAACAACCAACCTTTTCTTTTCCTCTCAAACCAGAAAATTCAATTGCCAAAACTCCCTCAAACAATTTGGCCACTCCTTCCCTCAGAATTTCGGCCAGCTTTAAACAAAACTCTCTCCATTCTCTCCAAACCAAGAACACCTACTCACCTTCTCTCGCCTAAGGCCACCAAAACCACTTCAATCTTCTTCAAAAAAAAAAAAATCTAGATTGTACCTACTCACTTCTGTGAAGCTATTCCTACCTCTTTTAACACCAAACTTCGAAATCCAACTCTTTCTTTTAGATCGAAAATTAGTATTTTTGTGAAGGCTCAAGAACACCTTCAAGTTTCCTAAGAGTAGGATCCATTCGAGACTCCTCCAAAGTACTCATCAATCAAGTAAGCCTCTTCAACCCTCTCTTTAAATTCTAGATTCATGTCTCTAGGATAATTTTGGAAGGAGATGGATTATGATTAGGATTTAAGCATGTGTTGTTGTGAAGGAGTTAAGATTTGAGCTCGAATAAATGTGTGTATATAATGGAGGTGGGTTTGATGCATGGATTGTTTGTCTTAGTTGATTGTATGGCGTTTTAAGGTTTGTTGCATTCCTTATGTCATGAGTAGTATGATTAATCAAGCATGTTAGAGATTATGTCACCTTTGGCGAATAGGGTTTATGTTCTTGTATTCTTGTTGAGGCCATGCATATGATTATGTTTAGAGGAGTTGAGATCATATGTTGGTAAATTTAGATCTATACATTTATTCATGATTTGGGTGATTTGATGATTGGTGTAGAGTGTATGTTCATGATTATGGTTAGCAATAGAAATTATTATCATAACCTTGTTGTCCCTAAGCTAATTAAGTTAGCCAATTTTATTTCATCAATAAAAATGATTTATGCTATAATTTCTCCTAGTGATTTCGAAAACCCTAGGAAAATATGGTCTTGAACGATTATATAAAATAATAATATTTTAGTCAAACAAATGATAGCTTTTGTTAAAGAAATCAAATATATAGATATTATATAAAATAATAATATCAAATAAAGCCTTTTATATAAATAATCATAATAGATAAAATGTTAATTCTGTAAGTCTTATATTCATAAATACTATTAAAATTTATTTATTATCTTTCAATCAAAACCTATTAAAATTTACTTGCAATTAATTTTAGTTATCAATTATTTTTCAACAATTAATTAGTAATAAATCTTTATTTTACCTAATACCGCCTAGGATCCTTCATCAAATAAATTCTAATTTATTTTTTAGCAAGATTTAAACCTTCAACTTATTAATACCTATTTCTCAAAACCCTAATTATTTTAATATCAAACTAGACTTAGCTTATAAACCCTTTTATTTATTATCTGGCCTCAAGCTTGGGACACTAGGATCATGGTTGCAATAAGTTAAGCTAGAATTATTTGTAAAGGTAAAATCTTGGCTTGAGTTTAATTATGGCTTTGTTTGCCCCAAGAAGGGTTAGGTCAGCTGTTGGAGACCTTTATTTTGAGCAAGGATCAGGTAAGCTCCTGCATAAAACTTGTGGTTGCAAAAAGTTATTATGGCAAGCCAAACTTGAAGTTTGTGAACACTGATTTGGTAAAAGCAATTAGGGACTGTTTCCTTTCTTGTTTCTGTCAAACTAATTATTTGAAAATCAACAAGCAATTTTATTCAAACACTAAACTGTTTCTAAACTGATTTTGACAAAGACTTTGGAAATCCTTAATTCCCATCTACAAGTGGTACTATGTTTTATTCATTTTCCCAAGTGGGATATATATATTATGTTGAGTACTCAATAAGGGTAGACTAGTAGTACTAGTTTTAAAGAGCAAGAGTGAGTCTTCTGGTAAGAGGCCACCTCCAGAAGATGAACTCAACTTAGAGAAATGTCAGTACTACTTAGTCATGCCGATCCGAGCTAGCAGTTTTCAGTCATGTGGACTGTGTGTTGCCGGAGTGAACAACCAGTTTTGTTTGGGTGCAAAGAATGACGAGAATCTTACCCAGTAAGCTGATCACCTACCTTTTGTCAGTCTGCACAAAGTGTGGCAGTCTGACCGGCAGTATACCCAACGTGTGACATACTGACATGTGGACATCGGGCCCAACGTGTGGTAACCCATGACTACTTTTTTGAGTGATTGATTTTATTATACTTGTATGGTTGGGAAAGCCAAAACGCCACTCTTACTTTTGAACATTATTTATTACTTGCCAGTATTTTCCTTATGAGATTCTTACATTTTGCATCCACGAACTGTTTTCACCGGACACTCAAAGCACACACGGACTTACTGAGATTTTATCTCATCACCCTTTTTACCATGATTTCGGGTCGATCTTGTGTGGGGATGAGTAGCTAGTATTGTCTGTCTTAAAAGAGATTTTGTTATTCATTTTTGTGTAATGCTTTGGGAGCTGAGAGTGAATAATTTTATTCTGGATTTGTTTTTGAATTCTTGGATTGTAATAAGCTTTAAGTTTAAAATATTATTTTTATTCTATTATTTTGATTGTGTGACCTAATTATAAAGACCCCTTATCCTTTGGACGGGGCGACATCCCCGGCCCTGTTGGGCCTAGGAAGAGGGGTGTTATACCTAGTTTGGAAAATAAAAATTTCTTTCTTCATCTATTTGATCTGCAATCTAACAAAGAAGGTTAGCTCACCAAATGTACTCATTTCAAATTTAATTTGCATGAGCTCAACAAAAAAAATATTATATTTTGTTTTTATTTTGAACCAAACATTATATCATTAATATATACTTTAGTAATCATAAAGTTGGCTCCTAACTTCTTAACAAACATAGTTTCGTCTACTTCCCATCTCTTGTATCCTCATTTCAGTAGAAAATTTGTCACCTCTCATACACATTCTCGACTATTGTTTCAAATCGTAAAGTTCTTTCTTTAATATGTAAACCTAATAAAATAATTCTGGATTAACAATGCCTTTTGGTTGTTTAACATAAGATTCTTCTTCCAAATGTCCATTGAAGAAAGTGCTCTTCATATCCATTTGTGAAAGTGTAATACTTTTAGAACAAGCAACAACAAGTAACATTCTAATTGATTTCAATCTTGCTACAAGAGTAAATGTTTCGTCTAAGTCAATGCCTTCAACTTATATATAACCTTGTGCAACCAATCTAACTTTATTTTGGTGATGTTTCCAAGTTGATTAGTTTTGTTTCAAAACACCTAATTGGTTCCATTCATATTCACATCTCTTCGTCTAAGCACAAGCTTCCACACATCAGTTCTTTTGAATCATTGAAGTGCTTCCTGCATCGCAACAATCCAATACTCATCTTCCAAAGCTTTTTTTATGTTCTTTGGTTCCAATATTGATGCATAGCAGGCATGCTTACTATATCTTTATAATCAACTTTTGGCCTATCTTTTGTCTTTCTAAATTCATCTACACTTCCAATGTTCAAATTAGATGGAACTTTTATTGAATATCCTTCTATTCTTTGTCAGAATCTACTTTTTTATCAGTGTTAGTTACTTTTGATGTTCTTTACTTGTCATCATCTTACATAAATTCTATATCATCATTCAATAGTATTGACTCCTTTTAATTACCTAATGGTATGTCTTCGACCATAATATTAATTGACTCAATGACAACTTGACTCTTTTTGTTGAATGTGTGATATGCCCTGTTGTTTTTGGAATACTCAAGAAAAATGTCATCATCACTCTTTGCATTAAATTTTTAACTATCTTCTATCATTCAAAATATAACATTTACTTCAAAGATACAAAAGTAGTTCAATTAAGGTTTTTGGCCATTCTAGATTTCAAATGTTGTCTTCTTTGTGTCATATCTAAAATATGTTCTATTGATGATATCTATAGCAGTATTTATAGCTTTTACCTACTATCTGTGTGACATCTCCTTAACAATTAACATCATTCTAGCCATCTCCTAAATGGTTCATTTTTACACCTACAACACTATTCTACTGGGATATTTTTAGAGCTGAAAAAATCCTATTAAATGCAAAGCTTAACGCAAAAGTCATTAAACTGCTTGTCATCAAATTCTTTTCATGATCACTTCTTAGTCTTTTCAAATTTTCACCTTTTTGAGTTTGTAAGATTAAATACAACTATCAAAATACTTTAAACCATCTGAATTTTTACTCGAAAAATTTACCTAAGCAAATTTGAAATAATCATAAACACAAATCAAGACATACCTTTTTCCTCCAATACCTTCAGTTTGTATTAGCCCAAACAAATCCATGTGCAAAAAAGTTTCAGTTTGTAAATGTTAAAATATTTTGAACTTTCTTGTATGAAGATTTAATCTGCTTTTTGCTCTGATGGGAACCACAGATTCTTTTGATATTCTTACCTAGCTTAGGTATTGGACTAATTACACCTTTTTAAATTACACCTTTTTAAAACTTAGTTCATGAAACTGCTGGTAACTAACATGTCCCAACTTCTGATGCCATAACTTAATTTCATCAGCCTTAGCCATCATATATTTATAGCTTTTGGATGTGCATATCTGATAGCAATTTTCAGAAGTTCTATTTCCAGAAATTACATAATTTCCTATTCTATCAGCAACTAGACACTTGTCTTTGTCAAAGTTAACACATTATCATCCCATAATTGACTGATACTTATCATATTAGCCTTCAAACCACCAATATGCAAAGTTCTAAGTTTAAGCATACTTTTAACATTTAACATGCAATTTCCAACCATTTATTTCTTGAGCAATCACTAAAAGTAACATAATACCTTTTTTTATGTTCATAATTATCAATGAACTCCGTTTTTCCTGTCATGTGATTTATGCCTCTATTGTCTAGATACTATATATCTTCCATAGTAACTATTAGGGAGACATGTATTTAGACTAGGCTGGATGCCCTGACTCTTGCTGCTCCATTACTGGTTATTATGTCTTTCTTGGAAATTCCTTGATTTTTCATAAGTATAAGAAAGTAACTATTATCTGCAGAAGTTCCACTAAAGCTAAATATTGTGCACAAGCAGCTTGTGTGAGCTTCAATGACTGGTACATTCATAGACAAAACTACCCCATGCCCCATCCCCCTCTCCCCCCAGCAAGTTTTTAAAATTTTAACATTTTTTTAATAAAATAAAAAAATTTTAGAGAAGTCCTTTAAACTTTACCTATGCCTCCCCAAAATTTTTTCAAAAATTCTAACTTCACCCCCACTGAACCCCATATTCTTAGTTCTGTCCCAAGTTACATTTGTTTCATGAACTATCTTTTCCATGCTTGCTTCCAGTTCTTTTGTTTCGTGGCAATAGCAATGCACTTTACCTTGTGGAGAATCTAATTTTTCATGAAAGGACAAGGCAAATAGAATTGCATTACCATTTTATTCAAGATCTTTACCAAGCTGATAGGGTGAAGCCTTGCTTGATCCCACTTCTTCATACCTTACTAACATTTTTGCTAAGCCTTTGGCTTCTCATTCTTTTCATGCTTTATTAATACAACTTAGTCTTATCAATTGTCCTCTCACGTCCAATTTCCCCACTGGGGGTGTTATGTCGGGGGTCAAGGAGTGAACAGTTGAAGCTCAACTTCCTCTAGTTGAAGGTCAACTTCCTCCACCACATCCAGGCATGGCTAGGATAATAAGATTGATATAATTCAATTTTTTGCTTTACTACCCAACTAATTTTCCACTTAATTATTATTTGAATTGTTGTAGAGTTGGCCATGTAGTTAGATGAACTAGTGGCTTCTAGAATTCTCTGATTAGCCTATAAAAGTATGCATTTATTATATAGTTGTGATATGGTTTGTCGTAGTTTTAATGAATGTCATTTCTTCTCTCAATTTCATGTCGTGTTTTTAGAGTTTTACCTGTATTTCTTTTCTTAGTTTAGATTTTCAACAAAGTTTTCAAAAAACTTTCACACACAAACACAAGGCATGTCCTACCACTCTCATAGTCAACATACACTAATGCAAACACACTCTTACACACTACTTGGATCAAGGATATCAAAGTGTTCTACAATGGAATAAAAGTTCTTGAGGTTACTTCAAAAACTAGTAACATTTTTCATGTTATTTATTTAAATATATTTAAACTTTATGTAGTGTGCTACATAGCCTTGCAAGAAATGATTATAGAAAACAAAAAATTTGACGTCTTCTGTTGTACTTGTTGTAATTTTATGCAAAAAAGTGATTTATTTGACAAACTGTTAGGATTGTGCCCTAGGAGTAATCATTTATACAATGTATTTTGCATATTAAATCAATAAAAAGCATTCTTTATCTTTCAATTTCCTTATTTCATATATTTATGTATATAAAACTGTTAGATAAAGTCTCAAGTACAATACTGTGTAAAGGAAATCGTGATATAGAGATCGTGATATGAGGTTCCTACTATACTTGAATGTTTTTAAATTATCTTTAGTCATAGTATTAATGAGATAGGACATCATTAATATGTTAAGATTAACACGTGTTATACTTCTTGATTTGATCAAACGGTGATTCTCACATCTGTGAGTATTGTGATACTCAAAGTTAACACGTGAATTCTTGTTATTGAAACAAGTACATTAGATGACCTAACTATGAAACAATCACGTGGATAACTATTTAGTGCCAATGATAGAATCTCATTATAGCAAATGTGCAAGTATCCTTAGATTTGAGAACTCCAATGTACTTTGTTTGCTAAGTGTTGTACTTTAATTCCAATCTCTAGAGTCCTTACAAGACCACTTATAGAATGTAGGGATGGACATTGGGTACAATGTGAAGTAAAAAAAAAAAATAGTTGAGAGAGTCAATAAAGAATTCACCACTTCTAATAGTAGGAACGAATATCCCATGGCCTTGTATAGGAATTATTATTCAAGAAGTCCTTGGCTAAAGCGACTATATGTTGGAAATAGTTCCAATTGATACAATGATGAGTAATGGATTCTGGGAATAAGTACTAAAATATTCTGGTTAGAATTAATTAAAATTTTGAAGGGAGTTGGTACTAATTTGATACTCTAAATCGAATGAGATATTATATGGTAAAAGGAATTTATTGCACTGACGTTTCACTATTGAAAGGTTCATGTCAAGCCACTTAACTTTCTGAATTTTTTGGGATAAAACCCTACCTAAACTGACCCTAGAGTTAGAGGGGTAGGGTGCATATCATATCATATTACATAAAAAAATATTTCCTAGACAAATTCTTGTGCCTTAGAATTGTGATATAAAGGTTATATGGCTTATTTATACTTGTTGAGTAGTAAGGATAAAAAAGAAATTTTGCCTAAGGTCAAATTAGGAAGAAAGCTCTAGGCTTAGAAAGGAAGAGAATTTGGTTGGGAAAATAAGAGCAAGAATTAATGTGATTAAGTGGTTAGACCTTTGTGATTTAATCTCTAAGGTCTTGAGTTCAAATCCCATCACCTAAGCTTTATTCTTAATTATCCTAACCAATATTTGAATTTCTCTTTTCTTACATTCCTTAAAGCTAGGAACTTTATCTTAAGGAAGACACAATGGTAATATCCTAACCATGTGATCTTGTCCTAAAAGAAAATCTAGAAGAGTTTTGGTCTCCATCATCTTAGCCTTGTCCTAACCTATTTAAATTTAAAATACTCCTATTTATTTAATTCTTTTCAATTTCTATAAAAAGTGTCTTGGATAAATCTTGGCAAGAATATTTGAAATTTCCAGCTTTTAGGATAGAAAAATGACTGAAATTTAGGAAGGAAAATAGGTAGGTGGTTTTCAATTAAGTCACCATAGCTTTTCTTCCAAAAACTACATTTTCTTCTTGTTCCTGTCTTAGTTCAAATCTAGAAATTTCTCCAGCAATCATTCTTGGCTAATTTTTAAAAATTGCAGCAACATTTGCCTATATAATTCTTGCTAGCAACCAACCATTTTGTACAAATAGAAAAGCTGAAAATGCCTTGGAATTTCGCAATTTTTACAGCCTTACCAAACAAGAAATTTTCGGACACACTACCAAGAGTTAGACATAGGAATTGAGCCATCAACTCATGCATAAGAACTCCTAAAACTTTCCCCCTTTTTCTCCAAGATGATAGCTGGAAAACCACCATTAATGGGCTTTCAAATACTCCTAAGTTTCAGCTGCAAATCTATTTCAAAATGGTTCAAAAATTCTGCTCAAAAATCCTTCCATATCCTAAGAATTCTTGTAACTAAAACCAGAATTTTTCCAGCTTACTTAGCAAAGTCAAGAACCAATTTCTTCCTCAATTACCTTCAACAATTTCGGCCACCTTGAAGCCATGGACTGAACATCTTGTCCTTTTCACCCACTATGGCCATTAGAGCTCTATTAACGCACCTCAAACCACTCCTAACTTTACTCTATTCAAAACTTTTCAAACTTGAAAATTAAATTCCAGATTTTACTCCATTAAACTCTCACCTAGCCAGATGAATAAACCAGAATTTTCTCCTCTCTTGTACAACCATTTTCAGCCAGCTATAAAGCTAAAACACTCCTCCATTTCACAATCAAAATATAGCTAGACTAGCCACCCATCATTGAAGGACAAGAAACCTTCAAGAAGAAAACACCATTACTAAATCTTCTACCTTAAACATCTCCATATTTTCCTCATTTTAAAATTCAAAGTAGTTGAACTCTCTCTCTCTTCCTAGGATAACCAAAACTCTCCTCCCTAGCTAGGCCATTCGGCCATCACTCACCAAGCACACACAAATCATTTTCTCTCAATTTTCTCTTGTGTTCTCAAAAATACCAAGAACACACACTAAACTTCTTCAATTTTCAATCACCTTTATTCATCCCAAATCACTCCAAATATCTCAAATCAACTAGGATTCAACCTATACTCATCCATAGCACACTCCATAATACTAAAACCACCAAAGTTGATCTTTAAATTGGATTAAACGTGCTTTTTGTTCAAGAATAAGAAGAACATCAAGAAGGCAAATTCAATCCCTTTATCTTTCTTCACTTCTTCATCACCATTTCATCATCATCTTAATCACACACACACATGCATGCACGCACGCACGGACACACACACATCTCTCTCTCTCTCTCTCTCTTGGCCGAACTATTGGTGGCCATTCTTGAACAAACATCAATCAAGAAAGGACTCCTCAAGCACTCAAGGACCTTAATTGGACAAGACAACATCTTCAACTCCAACGATCATCAAACAAGTATTTCTTTCATGACTTTCTTCTTAAATTTTCGGACCTAAAGCTTTTAGATGATGGAATTAATAGGTTAATCGAATAAGGTGGGGATGGAGATATGTATGTAGGTGAAGGGAATAATTTTAAGACAAGATTATTGAAATGAATACTGAGACTTACGAAGTATAGATTATGCTTTAGGACTATTATATGCTCATTAGAACATTATGATTAAAAGTTTTATGCCCCTAGTAAGGTTGTTGTGATGAATGATGGACATTATACCACCATTGTTTGATTATGCTCCCATGATATTATTTTTGTAAATAAATTCCTAGATAATATTATTGTTAGGTAGTTGATAGGGCCTAAATTAGTCATATATTTCCTAATAATTGGAGGCTATTTTGTGATACATTTTGTTCAATAACTGGTTATATTCCTTCATATTTGAGATTTTACCCTTGGAAAGGTATTTTGTGCATTATTTCAGATTTTAGGGGTAAAACAAGGCAAAATCATTGCTGAATAGAAAAGAGGCGGCGCCAGCTATGAGGCCAAAGGCAGCACCGGTTGAACCCTGGAAGAATTGGGGAGAAAATCAAGAAAAATTGGTGAACGGGCAGAGAAGCAGAACACAACTAGTGCCGGCCCTAGGCAGGACAAATGGCACCGGCTGTGCACTGGTACAGAGGTGGTGTCTCGATTTTCGTATGCATTTTTTTGACAATTTACAGAGTTTTAGTATTTTCCTACTTCTATTTAGCCAGAAACCCTAGAGGGACGAATTTAAGCACTTCTAAAGCCTATAAATAGAGGAAAAACACAACGAAAATGGGGGAATTCATGGATCAAAATATCAAATCACTCAAATTCAAAGAGAAATTCACTTAAATCAAAGAGAATTGTACAAGAGAGTCTACGAAGGAAAAAGAAAGAGGCTTGTCTATGGGTGCCTTCATTTAACTTTGTTTTCTTTTCTTGAACAATGATGTACTAATTGTTTTATTGTAATTTAACATTTTTTTAGGCATTCATGATTTTTAGAGTTACTTTGATCTTTTGATTAATTGATTGTTATTCTTGGTATTTAATTACTTATGTTGATTACGAGATTAATTTGTTGTTTTTTCTATTAACTTGCTTGAAAAGGGGTTGATGGTGGTTTCAATTCATTAATTTCATATTTGTGGTCTCTTAACTAGCTTGAAAAAGGGATTAATTACTAAGAACTGGGTAATTAAAGGTTAATTGGTGTTTGTCAGAATATGAATTCATTGATTAATTTCATATTTTAAGTTTGCCAGGATATGGAAATTTAATCAATGATTGTGTTTAATGCATCTTTTGGATGAATTAGTTGAGACAGAATATGTGATGCTAATTTGTCTAAAAGATCGTTATTTCATAGATTGAAAAAGAAGTGAATCTATCTTAATCCTTCATGATGCCAAGAGAATGATTAGTTATGATAATGGTTAGGTACTGTATGGTCATATTTGTCAAAAGAATGATTTGAGTTACATAATTCTCCATCCTTAACATGTATATATTCTTTTATTTTATTTTTTTTATTTTTATTCTTCTTCACTTTATTGAGTCGGTTAAACAATGAAAGAAAAGTGATTAAGGCATACTTGTTCCTTGAGGATCGTCACTCATTTTAAACCCTATGCTATGCTTAATAATGAGTACACTTGCTCATGTGTGTAATTTGGAGTTAACGTTTTAATTTAAACTTGATTGGAAATATGCATATTTTTATATGATTTTTATACCCAAATTCAAACACATTAAGTTTTTGGTGCCGTTGTCGGAGAACAATATCATGAAAGCTTGTATTTTGTTGATTTAACCATATTTATATATTTATATATCCATATGTCTGTATGTAGATATGTATATATGTTCTTTGTGTAAATCAGTGTTATATTTTGTTGTTTGTAACATTATGTGACTTAATTGGCTAACATACTTCATGTTGTACTGTAAATACCACTAACTTTTGTATGTAAATAGTTTGGGAATGCGTGTGTTTTTCTTTTCTTTATTTTTATATTATTTGTTTTTACCTTTTGTTTTTCTTAATTAATTTTTTATTTTTATTTTCGATTTGATTTTTGTTTTTTGAGCGCGAGATTGACATCATCATGGACAACTACTTTTGGGCACAAGATTAAAAGAGCTACAATAATGAGAATTTGGCAAAGTTGCAATCTCGGATCGATACTTTTTGTGAGACGTCACTTGAAGCCTCAATGCATTCTTTCATCGCCAATTCAAATTCCTCTATTAAGTGGCATAAAAAAATATCCTAACGATTGAGCTATCAAAGAACACAACTAGCTAAGTTGGTTGAGGATGCCATAAAGGCCCATATGCTTGAACAAGAGAATCTCCAAGGAAATAAGAGAGGATATGAGGACCAATTGTCCAATGTGGAGAGAGGGGTATTCAATTCTACTCTACGAGGTAATAATTTTAATCTTTCTTTATCACACGATTTTTTAGGTTCCTCTCAATTCTTAGAGAACAAGGGTCCAAATGATAATGTGTTAAATTTATCATGCCTCAATGAGTTGGATCATTCAACACTACATCATAAAAAATCCTTGGAGGATAGTGGTAATTTCTACCCTTCACCTCATTCAAAGGGAGGTAACTTGGTATTTATAGATATATTTAAAAAAAATAAGGATTTCTTGATCCCATCTTTAAGAACTCAAATACTAAGTCTAAAGGGGAATTTTAATAATGAACATTCTTTTAAAGGGTTAAAAGGTGATTTCAAGTTTGATGCATTCTTTAGAGATCATATGCACTTATATGTTGACAAAAATAATCGTCTGTCTAAAAAAATGTTAGAGAAAGAGGTTTATGCGTTTTTGCTTTAGTGAGAAAAATTATTTTCATAAACCTTCTATTTTTCAAAAACCTCTCTTCATTCTACATTCATCATGCCTCTCTTTTATTTTGAGCTTTAAGTTCTTTTCAAAAGGGTTGATAAGAAAGCATAATGAGTGGAAAGAGTTTGCATCTTTATTTTGTGTTTGGTTTTGTTAAGTGTTTTGTTTTCGCTTTCCAAATAAGGAAAACATTTTCCATCTTAAGTATGGGAGAGTGAGTCGTGTCTTTATTTGTTTTGTTATGATTGTTCTTTCGTACTATATGTTTTTCTTTTTTGTATTATTTTCTTTACTTTTTAGCTTATTTTTCTTTTATAGTGTTTATGCTTTGGTGTGTTTCTTTTGTGTATTTTTCTTTTTAGGTACTTCGACAATTCTCCTTTCTGCTGGAATTCGACTCTTTTGTAGGAGAATGCACAATGCGATGGAAGTATTTTGTTTCTTCTCTTTTCCCCTTTATTTTTGGTCCCGTGGCAATATTTCCTTGTTCTATTTGTTTGGCCATTGAGGATAATATCCAGTTTAAGTGTGGGGGAGTGGTTAGAATGAGAATTCTTCTATGCTTTATTTTTCAAGATGAACCTTTTGAGCAAATTTTTTGAGCTTTCACGATATATTTTTAATGCATGTCTTTGTACTTGATCATAGAGCATATGTTCTATATCATTTGTGGCTTATATATGACTTTTTGTACGCACTTGGACTAAGTAGTTCTTGATCAAATACTTTACATTGTTCTTAAACCTGTTTTTATGCTAAAATTCATTGAGCATTCTACAACTTACTTGAATACCTCTCGAGGAGAAATAAGAAGGGCATTCATGATTTAACTTAGTAATTACGGTAATAGGCCTTTTTTGGATAGTTTGAGCTTTTCAAGCCTACCCATTTGATATTATCCCTAGTGCCTATTTTCAGCCTAAATTGTTAATTTCTTTCTTAAACCCATTATCTTACTTTTCCCATTACTTCTTTTTGAGAGTTTAATTTACCTTCCAAATCATTGATTGCTCTTGATGGATAAAAGTACAAGTAGAAGAAATGTGAGGGCAAGTGCTTGTCTAAATGTCATAACTTGTTACTTTCAATCATATATCATGTGTGATTTGGAAAAGAGAAAGGAGGAAGAAAAAAAATTTTGAGAAAAACAAAAAGCTACTAGAAAATGTTGAAAGAAAAAAAAACTGAGAAACAAACAAAAGCAGCATTTGAAAAGAAGAGAAAAAGAAAAGAAAAGCTGAAAGAACAAGAAAAGAAGAGCACAGGAAGAATATGATTGAGCTGGAATAAGAATTGTTGAAAATTTGATGATCTTAAGTAATATGATTGAGGAGTTGAGAATTATTGATGAAAAGAATGCAAGATTTGCTTGAGCTATAATATGATTGCTATATAAGGTTATAGGTTCTTGATTGATTTTATGAAAGGAGAGCAAGAAAAGTTTGGAATCTATTGGTACATTTTGTTTATCCTTTTCTTACAAACTCTCATCATCTTTGATATTTGATTTTCCTATATCCTTCATTTGACAGCTACATTACAAACCTTTTAGTCTTACATTACAAGTTTAAAAGTCCTACTTGACCTAAGTAGAATCATGATATGTCTCAGGTTAATAGGGAGAGTGTATGAAAAGTAAACTTATGGAATGCATATTCTTTTGAACTAACTTCTTTCTAATGGTTTGAGAATGATGTTAAGTGTTAGGATGGTTCCACTAGTCATTCTTCACTTACACAAGTCTTGCATTTGTTATGAAAGATATAGTAGCAAATGTTTTGTTGTCTTGAATAAAGAAAGTATTGGAAATATTATTTTGAAATTGATTAAGTGATTTTGTGAAGACTTGTGTTTTTCTACTTGTTTTTGATACTTTGCTTGAGGACAAGTAAAGAGCTAAGTGTGGGGGAATGTGATAGGGTCTAAATTAGTCATATATTCCACAGTTATTGGAGGTTATTTTGTGATACATTTTGTTCAATAACTGGTCATATTCCTTCATATTTGAGATTTTACCATTGGAAAGCTATTTTGTGCATTAATTCAAATTTTAGGGGTAAAATAAGACAAAATCATCGCGGAATAGAATAGAACCGGCACCGGCTATAAAGCCAAAGGCAGCGCCGGTTGAACCCTGGAAGAATTGGCACAAAAATAAAAAAAAATCGACAAACGAACGGAAAGGCAGAACACAACCGACGCCAGCCCTAGGCCAGACAGGCAGCGCCGACTGTGCACTAGTACAGAGGTGGTGCCCCATTTTTGTACGCATTTTTTGGTAATTTGCAGAGTTTTAGTATTTTCCTACTTCTATTCGACCAGAAACCCTAGAGGGACGAATTTAGGCACTTCTAAAGCCTATAAATAGAGAGAAAACACAAGGAAAATGGGGGAATTCATAGATCAAAACATCAAATCACTCAAATTCAAGGAGGAATTCACTCAAATCAGGGAGAATTGTACAAGAGGGTCTACGAAGGAAAAAGAATGAGACTTGTCTATGAATGCTTTCTTTTAACTTTGTTTTCTTTTCTTGAACAATGATATATTAATTATTTTATTGTAATTTAATATTGTTTTAGGTATTCATAATTTTTAGAGTTACTTTGATCTTTTGATTAATTGATTGTTATTCATGGTATTTAATTACTTCTGTTGATTATGAGATTAATTTGTTGTTTCTTCTATTAACTTGCTTGGAAAAGGGGTTGATGGTGGTTTCAATTCATTAATTTCATATTTGTGGTCTCTTAACTTACTTGAAAAATGGGTTAATTGCTAAGAACTAGGTAATTAAAGGTTAACTGATGTCTGCCATTATATGGATTCATTAATTAATTTCATGTTTTAAATTTGTCAGGATATAGAGATTTAATCAAGGATTGTATTTTTAATGCATCTTTTGGGTGAATTAGTTGAGACAGAATATATGATGCTAATTTATCTAAAAGATAGTGATTTCATGGATTGAAAAAGAAGTGAATCTATCTTAATCCTTCATAATGCCAAGAGAATGATTAGTTATGATAATGGTTAGGTACTGTAAGGTCATGTTTGTCAAAATAATTATTTGAGTTACATAATTCTCCATCCTTGACATGTATATATTCTTTTATTTTATTTTATTTTCCTTTTTATTCTTTTTCACTTTATTGAGTCAGTTAAACAATGAAAGAAAAGTAATTAAGTCATACTTGTTCCTTGGGAATCGACACTCGTTTTAAAACCTATGCTATGCTTAATGATGAGTACGTTTGCTCATATGTGTAATTTGGGATTAACGTTTTAATTTAAACTTGATTGGGAATATGCATATTTTTATATAATTTTTATACCCAAATTCAAATGCATCAGTAGTATCACCCCTATTGTGATAATTATTATTACAAGTCTATTCTTTGGCAAATCCACATGTTATTTATTGGATATATGTGTATATAAATATATATAAATTTTTGTACTAGTAAATTTACTATGGTCATTAAAAATTATTATTAGAGCTACTTTTACTACTAATATTATTATCATTACTATTATTATTATCAAAATTAATAGGATCATTATTTAATTTAATTTATTAATTTCAGTAAGCTTCAATATTTTCAAAATGAATAGCTACTTAAGATATTATTATTTTAATTAGATACACAAATAGAAATATTTTCATTAAGCATTATTTAATATAACTAATAATATATAGGAATTAATTAATATAATATCAATATCTTTTAAATTCATATTATTTATTATTCTTACTAAAACTTTTATCTAAACTTATGTATTATTTAATAAATAATTACCAATATTAATTAGTATTAATATAATTTATTACTTATTATTAACGCTGTTTATTATGTATTATTAATATCATTTGTTATTTATTATTAGTATTATTATTTATTATTTATAACACCTATTTATTTTGTCTTATCAAAGTAATCTTATTCTATAAAATACTTTATCAATTAATGTTAAAGCTTAAGGCATTGTTATCATAACTGCATGTTGTTGTAACTAGTTAAGTCTAAGCATGTTAGGCTGAGAGTTATTTATTTAAGCAAGTATTGTTTGAATATTAAGACTTACACTCTATATTTACCCCAAGTAGGGATAGTTTGCCATGAACCAACTTGGAAGGCTATTGTATCAAGGAAAAGCAAGAGATCAAGTAAGTCCTTGCATAAAGCGGTTTGAAGATCAAAATCACTTCGGTAAGTCAAAACATGATGTTTACACGGAAATGTTCTATGGATGCAATTATGGACAATTTTTCTTTCCTTTTCCAATCAATCAAACAATTCCAAGTTGAACAAGCAATTTTACACAAAATGCTAAACTTTTCCTAAAACCAACTTTGACAAGAATCTTGGAAACTATAATTGTTATTTCAAAGAAAATACATTGGATGGTTCTTCTTTTTCTAAAAGGAACAAATGTAACATTGAGTACTCAATAAGGGTAGACTACTAAGACTAGTCTTTGAAGGGCTATGATAAGTCTCTCAGTAGGTGGCCACCTCTAAGAGGTAAGTCCTTCCTGGATAGGATGTCAGTCTTGTAGATCATACCGGTTCGAGATAGCAAGTACAGTTAAGAGGACTGTGTATTTTCAGAATGGACAACCGGTAAGTTTGGGTATAGAGATGGAGGAGTATCTCACCCAATGGGTTGTACACCTACCTTGTGTCAGAATACACAAAGTGTGGCATCCTGAACATTCTTTTGTCATGGTGCACAAATTGTGGTGCCATGGCTATTTCTTTTGAGTGGTTACTTTTATTTTATACAATGTATGGCATTTGAAGGAAAATACCACTCCTCACCTTGTGAAATTTATTTAAGACTTGCCAGCACTTTACTTTTATAAAAAGTTTCTCAACTTGCATACACGAACTGTTTTACCTGAAGCACCCTAAGTACACACTGGCTTACTAAGATTTATGTCTCACCACCTTTTATGACATGCTTTCAGGTCGATCCTGCTGTGAAGGTTATTGATTAATGATTGCCTTTCTTTGAAGACTTATTTTGAATGTATTTCATTTTTGAAAGACTCTAGCAGACATTTTTTATTTTGAGACTTGTTCATATATTGTTTTGAATTGTAATAAGTTTAAATTTAGTTCATTTCTTTCATTTCTTTTGTGAGTCTTATTTATAAAGACTCCTTGTCCTAAGGATGGAGCGACATCCCAAGCCCTAATAGGGTACGCAAGTAGTGGGGTGTTACATTGGGTGGTCTTAATGTATTGCTATATACCACTCATGATCTGCAAAATATGGATTTATTAATTAGAGAATTAATAAATTTAATCCTAAATAATTCTAATTATTAAAAGGATTATTAATTCTATTATGATAGAATTAATTCATATTAGCTACCAAATGACTATAACACCAAATAGGTCACACACATAGAGGAATTGGTACTCAAAATATTATTTGATAATATTATAGAGTTAATTTGTGAGAAGAAATAATTATTATTGACTAATTATAAAGTATTATAATTAGTTGGGGTTGAATTATAATTATTAAATCCCTATAGGTGAATTATAAACTTGTTATAATTCATAGGGCCTAATTATAATTCTTAAAATTTTCATGCCAATAATTGAAAAGAGGAACAAAATATTTGTTTCCTAAAAAGAATTAAGTGTTATGAATTATTGGAATCTTTATTAATTAGTGGAGGCTCCACTAATTATGGATTTATGTGAATTATTATAGAAGATTTTTATGGATGTCCACCATTTAGTGGAGACACAACTAATTGAGATTAGTGAAAGATGATGTATGCCATGATGTATTCCACTAATTAGAGCTCTATAAATAGAGCTATTCTCTAAGCTTGTAATACACCATTATTTTGTGAAAGAAAGATTAGTAAAAGAAATATTAGAGAAAATTGTGAGAGAAAAGAAAGAGAAAAATTCTTGTGCAAAGAATAGTTAGAGTTTTCTTAGTGTGTAGTGTGTAGATTTTATTCTAACACTACCCTAATTTTATAACACGTTATCAGCACGAGTCTCTACCGGTACAAAATCCAGAAGACTAAGCACGAGTTTCTACCGTTACCAAAGCCAAAAGACGGGTACGCATTTATTGATCTCTATGGCTAACCTCGCTAAACTCGAATTTGTAGCCCTTGATATTTCTGGAAAAAATTATATGTCATGGGTTCTCGATGCAGAAATGCATCTAAATGCTGAAGGCCTTAGTGAAACTATTCAAGCAAATAATAGTGCATCTGCACAACACAAGGCTAAAGCTTTGATTTTTATTCGTCGTCATCTCGATGAAAATTTGAAAATGGAATATCTTACCGAAAAAGATCCATATGGCATGTGGGTAAATTTAAAAGAAAGATTTGACCACCTGAAGATGGTCGTACTATCCACTGCACGGTATGAATGGTTGCACCTGAGGTTGCAAGATTTTAAAACCGTGAATGAATATAGCTCCGCAATGTATAAAATTACATCTCAATTAAAATTATGCGGAGAAAAAGTGACTGATGAAGATATGTTGGAGAAGACATTCTCCACCTTTCATGCCTCAAATATTGTCCTACAGCAATAATATCGAGAAAAGGGGTATACAAAATTTACAGATTTAATTACTACCCTCCTCATTGCAGAGAAGAATAATGAGTTATTATTGAGAAATCATGAAGCCGGACCAAGCGGCTCAACGAGCACTCCGAAGTGAATGCTTGTTGGCTCTAGCAGAAGCCATCGTTATAGTCGTGGTCGTGGCCATGGCCGTGGCCGTGGTCGTGGTTATGGTCGTAGACACGCTCGATATTTCCCTTATCACAATTATAATCAAACTGTGAGAAATACTGGCCACCTAAAGTGGAACAGAAAAGATCATAAGGGAAAAGAAAAAGAAATTGAAGAAAAGCATGAGGATATATGTTATAGATATGGCATGAAAGGTCATTGGTCACGAAACTGTCGTACGGCTAAGCATTTAGTTGAATTGTATCAAGCTTCATTGAAAAATAAAAATGTGGAAGCAAATTTTTCTCAATATCCAATAAATAATGCTGAGGATGATGATATTGATCCTGAAGATCTTAATATCAATATTACCCATATGGATGTATCGGATTTTTTTGAACACCCAGACGGTAGGATAGACCATTTAATTGGTGATGGCAGTGTCCAGAAGAACTAAAGCCTCACCCTGATATTTTTGTATTTTCATTTTCATTCTATTCTAATAATATTTACGTTTGCATATATATATTTGTGTTCAGATGGCTGTTGTTAATGATGATGTATGCATTATTGATAGTGGAACGACACACACCACACTAAAAAATGAGAAATATTTTTCTGATCTCAAAATGGGAGAAATAAATATTTATATGATAAACGGTAGTGCAAATGTAATTGAGGGCTCCGGAAGAGCTAGTATATTGTTGCCTAAAGGAACAACAATTATTATTGATAAGGCACTATTTTCTTCAAAATCCAGAAGAAATTTATTGAGTTTTAAAGATATCCGCAGAAATGGGTATCATGTTGAAACAAATGAGGAAAATGGGATTGAGCATCTTTTTATTACTCAAATGCATTTGGGTAAGAAATCTATATTAGAAAAACTGCCGTCTTTTTCTACTTGCCTATATTTTGTAAAAATACGTACAATTGAAATTCATCATCTAATAAACCAGAAGTTTACTGATCCTATTACTTTTAGCATTTGGCATGACCGGTTGGGTCATCCAGAATCTACCATGATGAGAAGAATCATTGAAAATACACATGGTCATCCTTTAAAAAATAAAAGGATATTAACATCAGAAAAATTCGCATGTACTCCATGTTCCCTAGGAAAATTAATTGTTAAACCATCACCAGTAAAAGTAGGAGCTGAAAGTCCTACATTTCTCGAACGGATTCACGGAGATATTTGTGGACCTATTGATCCACCATGTGGACCGTTCAAATATTTTATGGTCTTAATTGATGCATCATCCCGATGGTCACATGTATGTTTATTATCTACTCGCAACCTAGCGTTTGCGAGATTACTTGCTCAAATAATTAAATTACGAGCACAATTTTCTGACCATCACATTAAAAATATCCGTTTGGATAATGCTGGTGAATTTTCATCACATGCTTTTGATGCATATTGCATGTCAATTGGGATTAATGTTGAACATCCTGTAGCTCATGTTCACACACAAAATGGTCTTGCTGAATATTTGATTAAACGATTACAATTAATTGCTAGACCATTATTAATGAAAACAAATCTCCCAACATCTGCCTGGGGACATGCTATTCTACATGCTGCAATACTTATACGTATAAGACCAGCTAGTTATCATAAATTCTCTCCTTTGCAATTGGCTTTTGGGTCAGAACCAAATATTGCTCATTTAAGAAATTTTAGGTGTGCTGTATATATTCCAATTGCACCAAACCAACGTACAAATATGGGTCCTCAAAGAAGAAAGGGGATATACGTTGGATATGATTCTCCCTCTATTATCAGGTATGTTGAACCCCTAACAGGAGATGTATTCATAGCAAGATTTGCTGATTGTCATTTTGATGAATCATTATTCCCTAAATTAGGGGGAGAACCAAAACAGCATAAAAAGGATCTTGTTTAGACAACATCATTAAATTATCTTGATCCGCGCACAAGTGCATATGAACTTGAAGTTCAAAAGATAATTCATTTGCAAAGCATTGCAAATCAAATGCCAAACGCTTTTGTTAACTCCAGAAGAGTTACAAAATCGCATATTCCAGCTATAAATGCTCCTATTCGAATTGAAGTTCCAGCAGAACAAAATATTATACCTATAGTCGCTGAGTCAAAAACACGCCGAAGCGTGGCCGACCTCTTGGTTCTAAAGATAAAAATCCTCAAAAGAAAAGAGGATTAAATGATCTAGAAGATCATATTGAAGAAAAGAATGACAAAGACCAAGAGAGAACTGATGACAAAGAACCGAAGTCGATGAAAGTAACATCGAAATTTCTATCAATTATACCACTTCGGTAGAAGTTGGAATCGGATAGAAACTGTTATTGATAATATATTTGCATACAATATATCTCTTGATGTTACACAGGATAATGATGATCCTGAACCAATATCAGTTGATGAATGTCGACATAGAAAAGATTGGCTGCAATGGAAAAATGCGATTCAATCGGAGTTAAATGCACTGACAAAACGTGAAGTCTTCGGACCTGCAGTCCGAACACCAGAAGGTGTAAAACCTGTTGGCTACAAATGGATATTTGTGCGAAAGCGCAATGAAAAGAGTGCAATCGTTCGATATAAAGCGCGATTAGTAGCCCAAGGTTTTTCACAAAGACCAGGTATTGATTATGATGAAACTTATTCTCCTATTGTTGATGCTATTACACTCCGATATCTTATCAGTTTGGCAGTACATGAAAAGATAGATATGTGCCTATTAGATGTTGTCACTTGCTTACTTGTATGGAAATTTAGAAAATGATGTTTACATGAAAATCCTCGAAGGATTTCATATGCCCGAAGCATATAAACATTATACTCGTGAAAATTACTCCATCAAGTTGCGAAATCATTATATGGCCTGAAGCAATCTGTGCGCATGTGGTTCACACGTCTTAGTGAATATTTATTGAAAGCGGGATTTAAAAATGACCAGGTATGTCCATGTGTTTTTATTAAGAAATCTGGTTCTAAATTTGTAATATTAGTTATATATGTTAACGATATTAATCTTATTGGAACTCTTGAAGAGCTCCAAGAAACAATTGATTATTTAAAAAGAGAATTCAAAATCAAGGATTTTGGTAAAACCAAATTTTGCCTTGGTTTACAAATTGAACATCTGGAGAGTGGAACATTTATTCATCAATCAACATATACAGCAAAAGTGCTAAAAAGATTTTACATGGACAAAGCACATCCATTGAGTATTCCAATGATCGTCCGATCATTAAATGTGGATAAAGATCCTTTCCGACCTCAAGAAAATGATGAAGAACTCCTTGGTCCTGAAGTACCATATCTCAGTGCAATTGGTGCATTGATGCATCTTGCTAATAATACACGACTCGATATTGCTTTTGCTGTCAATTTATTAGCAAGATTTAGTTCTTCACCAACACGACGACATTGGAATAGAATTAAACAAGTCCTTCGATATCTCCAAAGTACAATTGATCTCGGATTATTTTATTCAAATAAAACCAGTCCAACATTGATAGGTTATGAAGATGCTGGTTATTTATCTGATCCACATAAAGCACGTTCTCAAAACGGGCTATCTATTTACATGTGGAAATACTGCTATATCATGGCGTTCTACGAAACAATCTATAGCAGCTACTTCTTCAAATCATGCTGAAATTATAGCCATTCATGAAGCAAGTCGAGAATGTGTATGGCTAAGATCCATGATTCATTATATCCGAGAAAGTTGTGGATTATCATCAATCAAAGATATTCCAACTCCTCTTTATGAAGACAATGCAGCTTGCATAGCTCAATTACGAGGAGGATATATTAAAGGAGATCGGACAAAACATATTTCACCAAAATTCTTCTTTACTCATGAACTCCAGAAGAAATGTGAAATTGATGTGCTACAAATTCGGTCATGTGATAACCTCGCAGATATTTTCACGAAGACTTTACCGATCGCAACATTTGAGAAGTTGAGATATAAAATCGGTATGCGTCGGTTTAAACATTTAAAGGAATCATCTCATCAGGGGGAGTAATAAATGGACATATAGAATAGTGTACTCTTTTTCCTTCACTAGATTTTTTTTCCCACTGGGTTTTTATCTAGTAAGGTTTTAACGAGGCATATTCTTTATGTATGGATGGACATCCAAGGGGGAGTGTTATGAATTATTGGAATCTTTATTAATTAGTGGAGGCTCCACTAATTATGGATTTATGTGAATTATTATAGAAGATTTTTATGGATGTCCACCATTTAGTGGAGACACCACTAATTGAGATTAGTGGAAGATGATGTATGCCATGATGTATTCCACTAATTAGAGCTCTATAAATAGAGCTATTCTCTAAGCTTGTAATACACCATTATTTTGTGAAAGAAAGATTAGTGAAAGAAAGATTAGAGAAAATTGTGAGAGAAAAGAAAGAGAAAAATTCTTGTGCAAAGAATAGTTAGAGTTTTCTTAGTGTGTAGTGTGTAGATTTTATTCTAACACTACCCTAATTTTATAACATTAAGAAATGTGTACGTGTTCCTGTTGTCTTCTTATGGTGGTTGTTTTTGGAAAAGGAAATCAATTTCCTATACATAAATCAAGAATTTGTTCTCTTTGGATATATAAGAAAATATTGGCCGTCGTAAGGAACAATAGAGAGAACACACAACAGAGAGTTTTTTTCTTCTTTCTTTTCGAAGAAAAGAAAACAATTTCTTCCCTATTAAATTAATCCTAAAGCCACCATATATTACCTACTAGCATAGGGTTTTGGTGCCTAACTTGAGTATAATTCCTTGTGTGGATCAATATTAGAGAAATTCTAATCCTTGAAATTTGGAGGCTCGATTAGATTGACTTTTGAAAGGATTCGCACGGAAGAAAAAATTTAAAAACTGCGTTTTTGAGGAAATTAACTTTTCTTCCCTTCTCATTATCCGTTTAATTACATACAAGTGATCCTGTGTGGGTTTCATTTTATTTTTTTGCTGCGTGTAAATTGGTTTGTATGATTGAAATCCAATAGTAGTATCAGAGACATCTTGTATTTGTTTTACAAATTTTATTATTATTTTGAAATTATTTCAAAATAAATTTGACGTTATGAAATTGTTTCATAAATATTTTAAATTTTGAAATAGTTTCAAAAATTATATTCGGGTTCATAAAAATTGTTTCATGTAAAATTTAATTTTTGAAAAATTTTTGTTTTAGTGGGTTATATATATAAATATACACATATTAATTACTGAAATGGGTTTCAGTAAATTACAGAAACTGTTTCTATTTAATTCATAGAAATTGTTTCTGTGAAAAAGAAAACAAAGCAAACTTTTGTTTCCTTAAATTTGTTAAGGAAACTGAAGCCGAAAAAGGAAAAAAAAAATCGATATTATTGTGGTTGCATCTTGGGAGGATGACTTATAGCCTTGGGAGGCTTATACCCATTATTTTATTTTATAAAAAAAAATTAATTGAGGCCACGCGACGCTACAGTATTGCCGCCAAGCCATGTGAAAGCCGCAAGTCAATTGATTGTATTGTGCCCAGTTTTTATTTTTAAAAAATTTGGTTGAAGCCATGTGCGGGGATGGCATAGCCGCTCAAGGCTATGTGAAATCTGTAGATTCTTGTTAGGAAATTGGTTCCAATCATTGAATCAATATATTAAAAACAAAAAAAAAATTAAGTTTCAATCTTCACATGTTTGACAGCCAATTTTCTAGTTATTTCTTCAAGGACCCATAGAAATATTTTATTCCAAAAGGACCCCAAGATTTTTTTGCGAAATTTTGATTTTGGGATTAATTAATTAAATTTCTAAAATAATAATTTTAGAATTTAATATTTGATGCATATTTATTTATTTATTTTTGCTTAATATTTTTTAAGCATAATATTGGCATGTTGGCTTGGTTATGGATTTAGACCAAATTAATTTGATTAATTTAAATTGTGCCATGCATTTTCTTGCTTTGTTTTGACTAAATAGAGCCTTACGTGTCTTGCCTTTCTCTGTAATTTTCTTAAAATTTCTCTTCTCATCTAATTCTCTTTGAATGTAACTTAAGGTTTCTTCATTAGGAATTTATGTAATTAGATTACATAGGTTAAATAAGATTATAAATTACTTTATGAATTTATAGAGATGGCAACTAAGAGCGAAGCAAGAAAATGGTAAGACTTTCTTCTCGAAACATACGTGAACACGTAGGTTTTGACCAAAATTAATTTCCTTCTTGGCTCAAGAAAATTAATCTAGAAAAGTTCATAACCAAGCCATGTAATTGAGTATATTACAATTATGTTAAAGTGTTGATATTTTGCACGCCAAACGTTTAGACTATTAATAAAATAATTAAAATCCCTCAAACAATATTAATAAAGCCTTCCGTTAATATAGCAAGAACGAGAGTTCTTTTTCAAGATTAGGTTGTTCGGTATACCCAAGCTTACTCGACATTGAGCATGGTCAAGTTATGGAATATGATTCTTGATTAATGGGTTGGATTTAACTAATATCTTTGTCCCAATTGGGCATACCCAAGTATAAAGAATTAGAGGCTAAGTTGGGGTAGTAAGTGCTTTAAGATTAAAAGATGATAATCACCTAATGATCTGGTAGTTACATTTGATATAATTGATATTGGATACCTACCATTGAACTTAAGAGTGATTTGTTGGGCATACCCAAGGTCATTCTTAAAGAATTTGGATGCCGGACCACTAGGAAAGTTTCCAATGGACTTTCTCGAGTCAATAGTGAGAACTATTGATTTGAAAAAAAAAATAATGGGTTAAATATGCATTTAATTAAAAACCTAATTAAATGTATTTCATGCACATATACATAGTCTAATATCTCTTATCTTTCATCTAAGTCATTTGCATCATGACAACAAATTTGAACTTACGTAGCAGTTTGAAAACAAACAAGCTCACTGAATCAAACTTCTTGGACTGGTATAGAAATTTGAGAATCGTTCTCAAATCGGAAAGGTTGTTCTCTGTGTTAGATGCTCCAATTCCACCATCACCAACTGATGATGCTCTTGCTGAAGAGTATGAAGTCCATAAGAAGTATAAAGAAGATAGTGACACAGCATCTTATATCATGCTAGCGTCGATGACCACTAAGCTTCAAAAATAGCATAAGCATATGGATACTCATACTATTACCTTTCATCTAACAGAGCTTTTTGATAAGCAAGTAAGGATGGAAAGATATGAGATATCTAAGCAGTTATTCCGTTCTAAGATGGTAGAAGGCACTTCGGTAGCCACTCATAGACTTAAGATGCTAGGGTTAATTGAGAAGCTTAGATCACTTGGGTTTACTATGGATCACGAATTAAATTAAGTATAGACTTAATTCTTCAATCTTTTCTAATTAATTTTTCACAAATTGTGATGAACTACCAGATGGATAAGATTGAGACCACAATACCTGAGTTGATCAATCTTCTTAAGACTGGAGAGTCTTCTACGAAGAAAGAAAATAATGCAATATTATTAGTTGATTCTTCTTTTAAAAGGAAAAATGTTTCTAAAAAGAAAAAGAAGAATCAAATTAACCCTAAAGGTGGTGTAAAGAAGAAGGAGACAGCTACTAAAGACCCATGTCACCATTGGAAAATGGAAATGGGCCATTGGAGGCGCAACTACAAAAGCTACTTGAAGACTGTTAAAGAAAAGAAGCAGAAAGAGAAGCTTGCAAGAACTTCTACTTCCACTCCTGGTATATTTATGATTGAGATCAATACTGCTTTTAACAATTAGATGTGGGTTTTGGATACCGGATATGGATCTCATTTCTGCAATAGTTTGCAGGGACTAAAGAATAGTAGAAAGCTAGAGAAATATGTTGTGGACCTTCGTACAACAAATTGAGCAAAGGTTGCTGCACTTGTTGTAGGGACTTATCATCTATACCTGACATCTATATTAATTCTAGAATTATAAAACTATTTCTATGTACTAGTTTTACTTAAAAACATTATCTCAATTGCTTGTTTAGACTTGCTTGGACTTCATTTAAGTTTTAAGAATAAAAGTTGTTCTTTTTCATTAAATGATATCCATTATGGTACTGCAACTTTGATGAATGGTTTATATGTTCTAGAAATGAAAAATCAAGTTCTCAATATAAACAATAAAAGGCCAAGAAAAGATAACACAAACCCATTCTACCTATGGTATTGTCGTTTTGACCATGTAAATGAGAATCGCATTTCTAAGTTACATAAGTGTAGTGAATTCGGCTAATTTGATTTTGAATCATATAAGACTTGTGAATATTTCTTACTAGGAAAAATGACTAAAACCTCTTTTTTCCAATAAAGGGGAAAGGGCTAAGCAATTATTGGAATTAATGCATACTGATATATGTGGACCAATAACATTGCAAGCAAGAAGGGATTATCAATACTTCATCACCTTCATCGATGATTATTCTTGATTTGGGTATTTGTATTTAATGAAATACAAATCTGAAACCTTTGAAAAGTTTAAAGAATTTAGAAATGAAGTAGAGAAACAACTTGGTAAGAGTATTAAAACTCTAAGATCTGATCGAGGAAGAAAATACTTAAGTTAAGAGTTTCTAAATTATCTTAGAGATAATGTGATATTATCTCAATAGACTCCGCCATATACACCTCAGCATAATAGTGTATCTGAAAGAAGGAATCAAACTTTATTAGATATGGTTCGATCCATAATGGCTTTTGTTGATCTACCAAAATCATTTTGGGGATTTGCATTGGAAACTGCAATTTACATACTAAACAGAGTTTCGTCAAAGACAGTTGACACTACCTCATTCAAGTTATTTTATGGTAAAAAATCAAAACTAACTCACATAAGAATTTGGGGATATCCTATTTATGTGAAGAGGACAAAGTCTAACAAATTAGAAAATAAATCTGACAAGTGTTTATTTATTGGATATCTAAAAGAATATCATGGATATTATTTCTATCGCCTTATTGAAAAAAAAAGTATTTGTTTTAAGGCATACTATTTTTCTAGAGAAGGAATTCGTGCTTAAGAGAGATAGTAGGAGTAAGATTGAACTTAGTGAAGTTCAAGAAGCCCAAAAGAATAATGATCAACCAGTTGATCCCGAGTCTATTGATCAAATAGATGAACTTTTTACTACACAAGAACCTCGTAGGTCAAGTAGAATATGAGTGGCATATGCGGGATATGGATTTCTCATTACTGACCACAGTGACGTATCACTTGTAGAAGAAGGTGAGCCTACCACTTACGAAGAAGTTCTAAATAGTTCAGAATCTGACAAATGGCTTGAAGTCGTGAAGTGAGAAATGGATTCCATGTATGACAACTAAGTTTAGACTTTGGTTGATCCACCTGAAGGGATAAAAGCCATAGGGTGCAAATGGGTTTTCAAGAAGAAAACCAACATGAACGGTAAAGTGATTGCCTATAAAGCACGATTGGTTGCAAAAGATTACTGTAAAAAACAAGGTATTGACTATAACGAAACGGTTTTACCAGTAGCAATGGTAAAATCCATTATGATACTCCTAGCACTTGCTACTCATTATGATTATAAGATTTGGAAAATGGATGTGAAAACTATTTTCCTTAATGAAAATTTGACTAAGGAAGTGTATATTACACAACCTAAGGGTTTCATATCCAAGGATCACACTAAAGTATGTAAACTGCAAAGGTCCATTTATGGAAGAAAGTAAGCTTCTAGGAGTTAGAACATCTGCTTATAGTTTCAAACAAAACATAGATGAACCTTGTGTATACAAGAAGGTTAGTGGGAGTGCAATTGTTTTCCTATTACTATATATCATGACATATTACTAATAAGAAATGATGTCTCTATTCTACAATCAGTCAAAATTTGGTTATCTAAGAAGTTCTCCATGAAAGACCTTGAAGATGCAACCTATATTCTGGGAATAAAGATCTAAAGAGATAGATTAAAAAGGTTGTTTGGTCTTTCACAGTTTACATATATAGACAAAATACTAAGAGGTTTGGCATGGATCAATTCAAAAAGGGATTCTTACCCATAAGCCACGAGGTAAGCCTTTCAAAATATATGTGTCCTAAGACACAAGATGAAAGGGATCACATGAATAAGATACCATATACTTCGGCAATTGGTTCTATCATATATGATATGATATGTTCTAGGCCTGATGTATCTTGTGCTCTTAGTTTGACAAACAGATACCAATCAGACCCTAAAAAAGGTCATTGGATAATTATGAAGAATATCCTTAAGTACTTAAGAAGAACTAAGGATGTATTCCTATTATATGGATATAGTGACTTACAAGTTAGAAGGTATAATGATGCCAGTTTCTAATCTAATAAAGATTATTACAAATCCTTATTAGGATATCTATTCACTTTTCTAGGTGGGGCAGTTAGTTGGAAAAGTTCCAAACAAGATACAACTGTTGACTCAACCACTGAAGCTAAGTACATAGTAGCTTTCGAAGTATCCAAGAAGCCAGTCTGGATCAAGAAGTTCATTATAGAACTATGCGTGATACCTAGCATTGTTGATCCAATACCCTTGAATTGTGATAACAATAGAGCTATTGCATAAGCAAAGGAACCACTGTCTCATTAGCGATCAAACATGTAGTTATGTGCTATCACTTGATTAGGGAAATCATTGATAGAAAAGATGTAAAGATAGAGAGAGTTCCCACTGATCAAAACATAGTTGATCCACTTACGAAGGCATTATCTAAAAAGAAATATGATAGTCATGTTCAGTCATTTGGTATTAGATACAAGAATGATTGAGTCTAGTACAAGTGGGAGATTATTAGGATTGTGCCCTAAAAATAATCATTTATACAATTTATTTTGCACATTAAATCAATAAAAGGCATTCTTTATCTTTTAGTTTCTTTATTACATATGTTTATGTATATACCACTGTTAGATAAAGTCCCAAGTACAATATTGTGTTAAGGAAATCGTGATGTGAGGTTCCTACTATACTAGAATGTGTTTGTTCTTAAAATTATCCCTAGTCATAGTATTACTGAGATAGGACATCATTAATACGTTAAGATTAGCACATGTTGTACTTCTTGATTTGATCAAGTTGTAGTTCTCATATCTGTGAGTATTGTGATACTCAAAGTTAATACGTGGATGCTTGTTACTTGAACAAGTACATTGAATGACCTAATTATGAGATAATCACATGGATAACTATTTCGTACCAGGGATAGAATCTCATTATAGTAAATGTACAAGTATCCTTAGACTTGAGAACTCCAAGGTATTTTGTTTGCTAAGCGTTGTACTTTGATTCTAATCTTTGAAGTCCTTACATGACCGCCTATGGGATGGACATTGGCTACATCGTGAAAGAAAGGAAAGTAGTTGAGAGAGTCAATAAAATATTCAACACTCCTAATAGTAAGAGTGAATGTCTCATGGCCACCTGTAGGAATCATAACTCAAGAAGTCCTTGGCCAAGATGACTATATGTTGGGAATAGCTCCAATTGATACACATGATGAGTAATGAATTCCGGGAACAAATACTAAAATATTCATGCCAGAATTAATTAAAATTCTAGAAGGAGTTGGCACTAATTCCATACTCTAAACTGAATGAGATATTGTATGGTAAAAGGAGTTTATTACAATGATATTTCACTATCGAAAGGTCCATATCAAGCCACTTAACTTTCTAGATTTTTAGGTGGTCTTGATGTATTGCTAGATATTGTTCATGATCTGTGAAATATGAATTTATTAATTAGAATTAATAAATTTAATTATAATTATTAAAAGGATTATTAATTCTATTATGATAGAATTAATTTATATTAGCTATCAAATGATTATAAAATCTAATAGGTCACACACAATAGAGGAATTGATATTCAAAATATTATTTGATAATATTATAAGGTTAATTTGTGATAAAAAATAATTATTATGGGCTAATTATAAAGTATTATAATTAGTTGGGGTTGAATTGAGATTATTAAATCCCTATAGGTGAATTATAAATTTATTATCGTTCATAGGGCCTATGATATGAGTTAAAATCATCACTATTTTTCTAGTTATTTGAGGTCAAATTGAGATATTTTTGTGTAAAAATTAGGCATATTCCTTCCTATTTGACATTTTACTTGTAAAAAGTGTTTTTGACAAATTTGTGCAAATTAAAACTGATTTTGAGCAAAAAGTGGACAAATTTCAAAATGCAGCTGGCGCCAAGTCTACCTAAGGCACCAGGCGCCAGGTCCACTCTGGCCGAACAGTAAAAACATAGCAAAGTTCAGGAGGAAAAATAGAACATACATGGCACCAGGTACGTCGACTGGAGCCGGCGCCAGATCCGCTCTGGAGAGGCGAAATTCTATGCACGAATTTGGTATTTTCCAAAAGATTTTGGTATTTTTCGAATGCTACTCAGCCAAGACTCCACAAGCCCGAATTAGAGCATCAAAAAAGCCTATTTAAACAAGAAAAACACAAGAGAAAGTAAGGAATTCAAGGAGCAAATCAGAAAATCACTCATTGAAGGAGGAATTCATCAAATCAAGGAAAGTTGTTCAAAAAAGTATTCAAATGAGAAGAAAGAAGCTTGTCCATGAGTGCTTTCTTTTACCTTTGTTTCTTTTTTTTTTTTTCTTAAACAATGATGTATTCAATGTTTTCATTATAATTTGACATTATTTTTGGCATTTATGATTTATTGAGTTAATTTAGTTTTTGGATTAATTGATTATTGTTCTTGGTATTTGATTACTTATTTTTCTTATGGAGTTGGTTGATTGATTCTTGTTATTAACTTGCTTGATAAAAGGATTGGTAATGACTTCAATTAATTAATTTCATATTTCTTATCTCTTAACTTACTTAAAAAGAGGGTTAATTGTCTAGAACTTAGGTAATCAAAGGTTGGTTGATGATTGCTATAATATGGATTCATTGACTAATTTCATATTTTAAATCACCTAAAATATAGGGGTTTATATGAGGATTGATTTTAATGCATCTTTTGGATAAATTGGTTGAGACAGAATATGTTCACTAATTTAACTAGAAGATAGTGATTCCATAGATTGCAAATGAAGTAGGTCTATATTAAATCCTTCATGATGCCAAGATGATAATTGATTTTGATAATTGCTAAGTGATTCAATGTCATGTTTTCAAAAGTATTTGTCTAAATTACATATTTTCAGATTTTTGAGTTGTATATATTTTTCTTTTTATCTTATCACTTTATTAGGTCCGTTAAACAATGAATGAAAAGTGATTAGTGTGCACTTGTTCCTTTGAGGATCGATAATCGTTAATTTCCTATACTATGCTTGCGATGCGTATACTTACTCGTATGTGTATTTTGGGACTAATGTTCTATTTAAAACTTGACTAAGTGATAGATTTAAATTTGATGATTTTTATATACCCAAAATTTACACATCAAGTTTTTGGCACCGTTGTCAAGAAACAATATCATGAAAGTTTGGATTTTGTTGATTTAACTATGTTTATACGTTAATATGTCTATATGTATATATGTTCTTTGTGTAAATATGTGGTATATCTTGTTCTTTGTAATATTGTGTGACTTAATTGATTAGCTTAGTTTATGTTGTACTTGTAAATACCACTAACTTTTGTGTTTAGGTAGTTTGTGAATATATCTAATGTGTGTGTTTTTCTTTTCTCTATTTTTCTATTATTTATTTTTTCCTTTTATTTTTTTCTTTTCTTTTTTTTTTTCTATTATTTTTGTTTGTTTTTATTTTTATTTTTATTTTATTTTTGTTTTTCTTTTCTTTGTTTTACTTTTGAGCATATGATAAAAGGAGCTATAATGATGAGAATTTGGCAAATATGCAAACTCAACTTGACACTTTTTGTAAGACGTCACTTGAAGCCTCAATGTATTCTTTTGTCACTAATACAAATTTATTTGTTAAGTGGCATGAAGAAGCATCCCAACAAATAAGTTCTACAAGAACACAACTAGCCAAGTTGGTTGAAGATGCCTTAATGGCCCATACACTTGAACAAAAGAATTCCCAATGAAATGAGAGAGGATATGAGGCACAATTTCCCAATGTGGGAAGGGAGGTATTCGAGTCCCCTCTATGTGCTTCTAATCTATCTTTGTCATATGATTTCTTAGGTTCCTCTCCATTCTTGAAGGACAATGGTCTAAATAATGATGTATGAAATTTACCATGCCTCAACGAGTTAAATTTTTCCATGATATATCATAAGAAACCCTTGAATAATATTGACAAATTCTACCATTCACCCCAATTTCAGGGAGGTAACTTGGTATTTGTAGATGGGTTGAAAAGTAAGGATTTCTTGATCGCATCTTTAAAATCTACATTACTAGGTTCAAAGGGGAATTTCAATTGTAACAAATCTTTTGAAAGGGTAAATGGTGATTCTCATGTTTCTGTATGATTTAGACATAATTTACATATTTGTATTGGGAACTTGATTTGCATGTCTAAAAAGGTTCTAGAAAAGGGGTCATACATTTACATTCCTTGCAACTAATATTTTCCATGAATCCTCCATTTTTCAAAACCTTCTCTTATTTCTACTTTCATCATGCCTACCCTTTTCAATGAGCATTACTTTCTTTTACAAATATTTGATGAGGAAGCATGATGAGTGGAACGAGTTTATATCCTTATTTTGTGCTTAGAGTTGTTAGGTGTTATTTCCCCATAAGGAAAGTACTTTCCAGTTTAAGTGTGGGAAAATGAGTCGTGTCTTTATTTACTTTGTTAGGATTTTTATTTTTCTTTAGTTTGTTTTTTTATTTTTTGTGTGTGTGTTTTTTTTTTTGTTATTATTTTCTTTATTTTTTTTATAAGTGTTTAATTTTGTAAGTTTAAATAAGGATTTCTTAAGCAAGCTTTTCTATTCTTCTCCAAGTTTTAACATTTATTGGAGCATTATTGCACTTGGGAGTATTGCTTAACTTTCTAGCTCCTTTATCACTTTCGAACCCTTTTGATATGCTTTCTTGTGTTCATTTTTTACCAATAAGGACGTTATCCAGTTTAAGTGTGGAGGAGTGGTTTGATGATATTCTTTTTCTAAGTTTTTCTCTCAATTATCTTGGTGTTTTTTTGGTATTGAGCTACTTTGGAAAAATTTTGAAAAAAAATTAATTTTGAAAGTTTGGACATTTTAGGCTGAAATTTTTCAAACTCTTTCAAAAATTTTGTGATTGTCATTGCTTTAGCAAGGTTGTAATTTTCTTTATTACTTAGATATGAGTTTTGTCATTCATTTGTTGGATTTTTATTATTTATTGGATATGATATTTTTTAGACTTGAGAATTTGAGTTAATCTTATTTATGCATTAATGTTTAAGTATTATTTGACTCATCTAGTTTGAATGTGGATTATATGATGAATATAGAGAAAGTTGTTGACTAACTCTTATATTATGGGTTTAAACTTTGCTTAGCTTTGAGTTGTAATAAAGAATGTGAGGTGGAATAAAAAACTCTTTGAGTGGAAAGATTATGAAAGGAAAAAATTTTCATTGTAAGTTGAAGATTGAGAAAAATGAGTTGATTGTTGAAGGTGAGAAAAATATTTTTTGCTTAATTATGGGGGTCAATACGGATCATGAAGAGAAATCCACTTTCTTGAGGCTATTAATTCCTAAAAGCAAACGAAAGAAAACGTGTTGAAAATATAATGAGTGATGACTAAAAGGGGGCCAATACAATGCATGAAGAGAAAGTCATTTACTTAAGGCTATCAATTCCCTAAGTCATTAAAAAAAATGGAGTGTTTTCCTTAAATCACTACTTGAGTTGTGCAATTTTTAGATTTATAATACTTGAATTAGTAGATAGCTTGACTTGTATGATTTATGTTATCTATATTTTCACTTGAAGAGTGAAATAATTTTCATAAACTAGGGTATAAACTTGATTAATTTGATTTCAAGAGTTTTGTGATCTTTTATCGAGTGCTTCAAATTGTAATTGTTCTCAAAGGGTTAAATGAATGGCATGGTTCTATCTAGAGTTTGAATGGAAGTTATAATCTTTGTTATGTTTCAAATTTTTGGAATGAGAAAGAGCTTGTATTTTCTTGATGATTTTCTTGGCTTAAGTGCGTTTGCTTGAAGACAAGCAAAAGTTCAAGTGTGGGGGATTGGTAGGGGCTAAAATCATCACTATTTTCCTAATTATTTAAGGTCAAATTGATATACTTTTAATCTAAAAATTAGGCATATTTCTTCCTATTTGACATTTTACTTGTAGAAAATGTTTTTGACAAATTTATACAGATTTAATTTGATTTCAAGCAAAAAGTGGACAAATTTTAGAATGCACCTGGCGCCAAGTCCAGCTAAGGCACCAGGCGCCAGGTCCACTCTGGCCGAACGGTAAAAATAGAGCAAAATTCAAGAGGAAAAATATAACACACTTGGATCTAGGTGGATCGATTAGACCCGGTGCCAAATCCGCTCTGAAGAGTTGAAATCCTGTGCACGAATTTGGTATTTTCCAAAGGATTTTGGTATTTTTCAAATCCTACTAGGCCAAAACTCCTCAAGCAATGAATTTTAGTATCAAAGAAGCCTATTTAAACAAGAAAAATATACGAGAAAGTAAAGAATTGAAGGAGCAAATAAGAAAATCGCCAATTGAAGGAGGAATTCATCAAATCAATGGGGGTTATTCAAGAGAGTCTTCAAATGAGAAGAATGATGCTTGTTATGAGTGCTTTCTTTTACCGTTATTTTTTTTTTCTTAAACAATAATATATTCAATGTTTTCATTGTAATTTGACATTATTTTTGAAATTCATAATTTATTGAGTTAATTTAGTCTTTTAATCAATTGATTATTATTCTTGGTATTTGATTACTTGTTTTTCTTACGGAGTTGGTTGATTGATTCTTGTTATTAACTTACTTGATAAAAGGATTGGTAATGACTTCAATTAATTAATTTCATATTTCTTATCTCTTAACTTACTTAAAAAGAGGGTTAATTGTCTAGAACTTAGGTAATCAAAGGTTGGTTGATGATTGCTATAATATGGATTCATTGACTAATTTCATATTTTAAATCACCTAGAATATAGGGGTTTATATGTGGATTGATTTTAATGCATCTTTTGGATAAATGGGTTGAGACAGAATATGTTTACTAATTTAACCAGAAGATAGTGATTTCATTGATTGCAAATGAAGTGGGTCTATATTAAATCCTTCATGATGCCAAGATGATAATTGATTTTGATAATTGCTAAATGATTCATTGTCATGTTTTCAAAAGTATTTGTCTAAATTACATACTTTCACATCCTTGGGCTGTATATATTTTTCTTTTTATTTTATTACTTTATTGGGTCGGTTAAACAATGAATAAAAAGCGATTAGCATGTACTTGTTCTTTTGAGGATCGATACTAATTAATTTCCTATAATATACTTGCGATGAGTATATTTACTCATATGTGTATTTTGGGATTAATGTTTTAATTAAAACTTGACTAAGGGATGGATTTAAATTTGATTATTTTTATATACCCAAAATTTACGCATCAGCTTAATTGTAATTCTTAAAATTCCCAAGCCCATAATTGAAAAGAGAAACAAAATATTTGTTTCCTAAAAAGAATTAAGAAATCTGTTCGTGTTCCTTTTGTCCTCTTGTGACGGTTGTTTTTGGAGAAGGAAATCAGTTTCTTATACATAAATAGAGAATTTGTTCTCTTATGGATATATAAAAAAATATTGGCCGCCGTAAGGAACAATAGAGAGAACACACAACATAGAGTTTTTTTTCTTCTTTCTTTTCAAAGAAAAGAAAACAATTTCTTTCCAATTAAATTAATCCTAAAGTCACCATATATTGCCTACTAACATAAGGTTTTGGTACCTAACTTGAATACAATTCGTTGGGTGAATCAATATTAGAGAAATTTCTATCCTTAGAATTTGGTAGCTCAATTAGATCGACTTTTGAAGGGATTTGTGCATGGAAGAAAAATTTTAAAAATTATATTTTTTGAGATAATTAATTTTTCTTCCCTTCTCATAATCCGTTTAATTCTATACCAGTGATCATTTGTATAGATTTCGTTTTATTTGTTCATTGTATATAAATTGGTTTGTATAATGGAAATCCAACACAAACTACATGAAATAATATAAATAAAGTTGAAATTAATTAAGATTGTCTAGTTGTGTACGGACCGTTTGCTGAAATCCGTCCATAAAATCATAAAGTTTCTTGTAGTTCTGGACTTGAAACTTTGTAGACAAACATGTTAATAATATTTTGAGATCAATTTGACTAAATTTGATTAAGTACATCATGAGATGTAATATTATTCATTATTTTACTAATCAAAAGGATTCATTTTTTATTTTTCTTTTTTTGGGGGGGGGGGGGGAGGTTATATTGCTAGGAAATATTCCTTCATATAAAGAATTGAAATGTATTGAGTTTTTTTAAATGGATTAAATAAATAAGAAAACACAAATTGTTCTCTACTGGATGGAAAAAATTATCTATATAAGCAATCATTTTGCTTGTTCTTATTGAGGTTGTATGGCTACATATTATTCCTTATATGTAAAGAATTGGACAACATTGAGTTTTAAGGGTTTTAATTTGGTAAAATGAATAAGAAAACACAAATTGTTCTCTGTTGGATAGAACAGGTGGTCTGTACAAGTAGTCATTTTGCTTGTATTTTTCTCTTAGGTTACTCAATAATGTTGCTCAAATTTTACCACTAAATGAAAGTTTAGAACATAAGAAGTGATTTAAGGGCCCGCGTAATAAAATTTAAATATGAAAAATAAAATCTTAATATTTAAATATTAAAGTTTGAGATTAAATTCTAACATGTGAAATTTGAATTAATTATGATTTATTTTATATTTTATTTTATTATAATTTAGATTAAATATAAAATAATATTAATAATTAAATAAGTATCTAACATATTTAGGCTTCAAATTTAGGTAATTTTCATTTCACTTAAAATTTATAAGAGTACGTCTTAATTAATTAAGTAAAAATAAAAACCTATTATCAAACGCGCTAAATTAATTCAGCATTTAATAGTATATATTATCAAACATACCTAATAAAATAAGTATTTAATTAATTTTAAATACTTAATTGAGTTACAAAACAAACCCAAAATCATCATTTATTAAATTCTATCACGTATGTTAATAGTTTCAAACTTTTAAAATTGTCGCTTGATTTGTACATTTTAAAGAGTTTGTACGAAAGCTAGGATTGTGTAAATGTCAAACTTTTTTAACGACTTTTAAATATATTCTAAATATTAGTTTCTATATTTCGACGTTTAAGAAGGCTTATATGGTGTATTTTATGATATGCAATGTCTTGTGAATGTATTAAATAAGTGATGGGTACTAGAATGTTCGTTTGTAAATGTAACTGTATTTGGAATTGATATGAAGGAGATGGAAGTAAAGAAGAAAAATGACTGATTTTGAGTTAAATTTGGATTACCAAATTTGAAGATGAGTTCTAAAATATTTTTGCTACATGTTTGTACTCATAGCATGATTTGAGATATGAGTTCTAAAATGAGTTTCCTTCATGAATTTATGACCTTGTATCTTGATAATTTTGTTTTAATAAATACATTGTTTCCCAAAGTGTTCGTGAAGCTTTTGTAATATTTATCTTTCGGATTACAAGATGCATATGTGAACACTAGCTTGAGAAATATGATCAAGATTATGAAATATTTTTTTATAAATTTATGCCCCAGCTATGTGTTTTTCCTTATGAAACTCATGACTTATTGAGAATGTTGAGTATTCAATGAGTTAATCTTTTTGTACTAGTAATGTTGGGGTTAGGTATTCCCAAGTATATTAATTATCTTTAGGAATTATCACTGATTTTTTAAACGATCTGGATCGATCGATTAGACCAATCGGATTGTGAACTGGTACTATCACTAATTCAGTCCATTACTTTAGACTTTTTTCCCCCAAAAAACAGTTGTAGATTGTATGAATCATGTTGAACCAATCGGCCTAACCGATATACTATTGAACCGATTAGTCCGATATCGATCCAATCGGTTTGTTTTAAAAAATAAATTAAGAGAGTAAATTTGAAATTGTATGTTATTAATAAACTAAAAATTGCTACTTTTAATTTTGTAGTTGTGAATTATTTATTTTATTGGTAATTTATAATTTTATTAGATTATATTATTTATGAATTTGAATATTTATGTGTTTATGGAATTGAATTACACTATATTATTAATTATTTTTGTTCTTTATAACAATTATATTTTAAATTATAACATTATCGATTCAATTACGGTCTAATTGCAATTAGACTATTAAATCGTGAACTAATAATTTTTTCGACTCGATGTCCGATTTAGTTCTGAAAACATTGGAATTACCTCTAACCCAGACACGATGATAAGACAAAATGGGTTGGTTGGTCCTCAATTATAGCACCAAAGTTTTACCTTAAAGTCAAGTTGTAGGTATCCTAAATGTGTTTCCATGGTGATTTTCCTAGTTGACAACCTTGGAAATTTATGTATGATTCTGAGGTGATTCCCTCAGTTAATAAGCATGGAAATTTGGTATTTCTCGCGGAGGGTCCTTGTTCTCTCTATTGAGTAGAACTTCCTCCTTATTCTTTTTAGAACTTATTTATCTGTGTGCATAGCATCGTTCGGTCAGTTCACTACTGCTTGCTACTCCTTCCACTCCTCTTGCTTATCCAATTTCGTCAAATCTCCTTCCCACAAACTGCTTGCTACTCCTTCCACTTCTTTCTGCCATGCAAGCTACTGAAGCTGATATCACAGATCTTATTGGTACCCTCTCTCTTTCTCCAAATAACCTAAATGTGTCTTCTCGACAATGCTTTAGTCCTCAAGATCCTATCAAACAAGAGATTTGATCTGAGAACAATACGGGCTATTCTACAGGTAGCTTGGAAGTTGAGGGAACCACCAGTTTTCTCCTTCTTAGATGTCAACATTTTACTTTGCTCGTTTACTTCAAGTTTTGACAAAACACTCACATATTCCTCATGTCCTTGGAATCTAAAAGGTGCTCACATTGTGTTAAGAGAATGGCCATCACACCTCTCTTTTGAGGAACTGGAGTTTAATTTAGTTTCGTTTTGGGTTCAAGTGCATAATCTTCCACCGAATCAGATGTCTGCAGACAATGCTCAGCTCATTGGAAAATTTATTGGCTGCTTCTTATCAATGGATAAAAATCAAAGTTCAAGAGGATTTCTTCAACGCTTTCTCCGAATCCAAGTTGAAATATCCATCAATTCTTCTTTACCACCCAGTTTTTTCTTGCAATGGGATAATGATTCTTTAGTCTAGATTCGTTTTAAATATGAATGACTTGCAAATTTTTGCTATTCTTGTGGACGACTTGGACATGAAGGAAGAGATTGTCGACAGTCATTAAATGTTCTTCTTGGTCCCCTTGATCCATGTTATACCTTTGGACCTTAGATGAGAGTAGTCAGTCCTTACACTTCCAGGTGTAATGATCGACTAACTCTTCCCCATTCTGAATTTGATTCAGCACCATCACTGCGGCATCCAGGTGAGGTCCATCAACCTGAAGTTCAGCCCGGAATCGGCACCCTACTCAGTCCAGTCACATCTGCCCACTTGAATTCAGCTCCAATTATTCTACCCTTAATACCTGCTCCTACTACCTCTAGTTTGTCCCCAGTAAATACCTTGGTCATCCCCCTACCTGAACCTCCACTTTCTTGTTTGATTCCTGTACCTGCTCCCACAACTACTGTCACTACCTTACCTACTCCTATGTCGTTTTCTTCCCTACCGATTGCAAGAATAACATTTGTGCCCTCTGTGCATGAAAGCTGTTTATGTACAACTACAAATTGTTGTCTGATTCCCATACCTGCACCCACAACCACTGTCTTCTCCTCAACTGCTACAATGCCATCTGCTTCCCTACGAATCCCAGGATTACCTACCTTGCCCTCTGTATATAAACTGAGCCCCATCTCTGAAACCATGGAGGCTCACCACTCTCCAAATATTGATCGACAAGGTTCATCGCTCATTATCGTAAAATCTTCATGCACACCTTAAAGCAGCCAACATAATCGGATAGGGTCTTTAGATATCCCCCGACCTCTTAAGTAGGGGTTTGCATTAGCTCAGCTAGGTAAAAGTGTAAGAATTTGTGGACTCCTAAACGCGGAAAACATCCACGAATTCCTCCCGAGGACCCAAGTAAACGATTAAGATGATCTAAGGTTTAAGAATTACCTCTGGTTGCTGTAATCGAAATCCTTCGATTTTGGTTGCGCTGTTCTACGTTCAACCCGAACAATCAACAGACGCTACAGTATGCGAACGTCCTCTATCGGATACACACCGCGAACTCACTCGATACCCGGAGAGTACTAGCGCCTAGGGTTTGAGAGGTTTTTTTTTCCTTTTCTGGTAGAGAATGGCACGAATGTTCTCAACCGAGAAAAATTGGACTATTGAAAAGACGGCTAGGGTTTTCTTAAAAACCCCCGAACCTCTTAGAGTCCAACCCTAATAATATCTTATCATATTCTAATTTAAATTCAAATTAAATTTAAACTGATATGATAAGATTCTGCCATTATCTCGGTAATTTAACTAATTAATTTACCGAGTCAGATTCTTATAATCTGGACATCATCCAGATACATCGAATGTGGACATATTTCCAGATTCATTATATCTGGTAAATTTTCTAAGTACGATTAACTTAGACATATTTTCAGATTCATCGAACCTGATTACCAAAAAAAATAACCTAACAAGTTCGCTTATTGTGTGACCCTATAGGTTCATTTAACACTAGCAGTGTACCTAAATCATATTTAAATGGCCCACAAGTTATAAGCGGTTTCTAGCAAAACATTATAACTATCCAGGTTAAATGAAGATCGGTGATCTCTTTGAACCAAACCATAATTTTATATTTAGTCCTTTTGTCACACGATATCCAGATTAAGCATAAGGCACAGAGCATGTCATCCTTATTAAGCTTAGTCAATTATTTCTTGATTTCATAGTAGACTGTTCAAACAAATTATATCAATATCTTAGATTGATATATTTGAGCACGGCCATGCATTTTTAACAGTCTAATTTATCAAGGGGCCCATAGATATCTTTCCCATAACTGAGAGGGACAAATTCCTTCACAATCAATCATATTCCTCTCCTTGATTTATTCTATATCCAACAGTAGTCTAATTTATTATCTGGTTAAAGACAACTTTAGACAATGTTAAAATATAAAATTTATCAAGTAGGAAACTATGATGAATTTAGGTCGAAGGACTTTCAATATTATTATGGCTAGAAAGTACTTATGAAATATTCCATGAAGTACTCTCACAGTGGGGTCATGTCCAATACAATGTTCTCTAACATTTATTTATGTCTTGACTCGTTATCACAAATATCCATGGCCAGTAAAACATAGCCATCAAGTCACAAACATACTAATCTTAATTTATTATTATTCCAATAATAATAATTGATCAGGGACAGTCTTAGAATAGTCATTGTATTCATTATAGGGTTTTACTATCAAGTCACGTACTTGATGACCAACAAAATAAAACTCACTATTCATGGAAAGGAAAGCCTCATATTATATAAAACAAAATGACAATAGTATAAGTACAAATTGACTTTAGGGCATATCCCCAACAAAAAGAACTTCACCTTTTGGTCCACCCTTTTCCAAAAAAAGTAAACCATTCTCTTCTGCTAGCCGCACCATAATTCCCGTTCCTGAAACAGACTTCTCTTCGGCCTATAATTCGGATTCACTTGGTCCAGAAGAGTGTGGAATGATCTCCTCCATTTCCCATCTTCAACTTTCATCCCAAATTCCTCAAACTTCATCTTTTACACCTACTCCATAATCAGCTCCCTTGGATCAGACTCCTCTGGTGTTAAAGGAGAATGCAGTCCTTATCCGTAGGAGATTCATACATGTTAAACGTCTTGCCCGTAAAGGATTGGTATGTTCAAATCTAGAGCAACAAGATGATGCAGGGGTCTCTTTTTCTACTGTTGTTATTTCTGCTGAGGCTGAAGAGGTGAGCCAATCCATGCCCCCATCATCCCTATGTTAGTCTTTGCTTGGAACTGCCGAGGAATTTCTCAGTCCAAGGCAGTTAGAGCCCTGCGAGTATTTATTAACTCGCATGGTCCTAATATTTTAGTTTTATTTGAAATCAAATATTCCTCCCTTGAAAGAATTTCTCAGGTTTTGACTACGTTAGTTTTCTTGATTTTCATTTTGTTCCTACTATTAGTTATGCTAGTAGTTTAGCTATATGTTAGCGGTCAAATATTGATCTACCGATTATTGCTTCTAACAACAGTTTGATTACTTGCCTAATATTTTGTGCTCAACTCGGCTCCTCATGGCAACTTACTAGTGTTTATGGTCCTTGTGTGCATTCTCAAAAACAACGATTTTGGAAGGATCTTTCAGATATTGGTCGAGGGTTTTCTGGACCTTGGTTGATCTTGGGAGACTTCAATAGCATAATTCTCTCTTCTGAAAAACATGGGGGACATCCCTTTTATGCTCCTTCATCTGGAGGATTTAGCTCATTTGTGGATACTGCTGGTTTAATAGATTTGGGGTTCATTAGTTTTCCATTTACTAGGAATAACAAAAGATCTGGAACTGCGAACATCCAGGTTCGTCTGGATAGGGGTCTTGTAAATGAGTCTTGGCGTGTTCTATTTCCCCGGATATTTGTTTCCCACCTTACTGCTCTCTCCTCAGATTACAAGCATCTTCTTCTTGATACTTCTCCTCCATGTGAATGGTTGTTTAGACCTTTCCGGTTTGAGACTATGTGGTGTTGGGAAATATGCCCTCTTAGACTAGGTTTCTGATGTAAATATCGAATGTTTTAATTAATAATTGACTGAAAAACACTCTTGTCTTTATTCCATATATCTCAAGGTATTTATATAAGATACCTAGACCTATTTAAGGTAAGCCAACTATACATTACAAATATAGAAACAATTATAGGAAATAATTACAGTTATAATTCTTAAATATGTGCAGCTATATATGTTAAGTCTCCCCCTCAAGTTGGTGCATAGATATCACACATGCCTAACTTGGACAATGATGCATAAAATGGTCCACTAGTAACAGCATGAGTCATTATGTCAGCCAGTTGCTCTGCACTCTTAATGTACGGAACCTCTATCATACCAGAATCCAGACTATCCTTGATATAATTCCTGTCAAGTTCAATATGCTTAGTTCGATCATGTTGAACTGGATTGTTAGCGATCTCAATAGCTGTTGTGTTATCACAATACAGTACCATAGGTTTCTTTGGAACAACCCCGAGTTCTGTCAAGAGAATTTTTAACCAAGCAAGCTCTATGGTTGCATGATAAAGAGCCCTGTATTCAGCTTCTGCACAAGATAATGACACTACATTCTGTTTCTTACTCCTCCAAGTCACCAAATTACCTCCAACAAATTACACATAGCTTGAAGTAGACTTTCTATCTAACTTAGAGCTAACAAAGTCAGAGTCTGTGTAACCAACAATATCCAAGTGCCCATGTTTGGAGAAGATAATACCTTTACCTGGAGAGGACTTCAGATAAGCCAAAATACGATTCACTGCATTCATGTGTCTATCACTTGGATTGTGCATAAACTGACTGACAACACTAACTGCATATGATAGATCAGGCATAGGATGAGTCAGATAAATCAACTTCCCTACTAGTCTCTGATATCTCTCCTTGTTAGTTGGAACCTGATCAGGATAGATAGCCAGGCCATGATTCATCTTAATAGGAGTATTTACAGGTTCACAGGTAGAATTACCAGTTTCAGCTAAGAAATCTAAAATATACTTCCGTTGAGAGAGGAAAAGTCCTTGCTTGGACTGAGATACTTCAACACCCAAGAAGTATTTTAGAACCCCCAAGTCCTTCATCTTAAATTCCTTAGCCAAATAGCTTCGAAGTTTCTCTATCTCACCAGCATTACTACCTGTAAAAATCATATCATCAACATAAACAATAAGCAAGGTAATATCATCATGCTCCCGCTTATAAAACAAAGTATGATTCGCTAAAGCTTGCTTAAAACCATACGCCTTTATCGAGTAGCTCAACTTGCCAAACCATGCCCTTGGCGATTGTTTCAACCCATACAATGCCTTTTTCAGCTTACACACCTTACCTTTCCCTAGTGTAAATCCTGGAGGAGGATCCATATACACCTCCTCAGTCAAATCACCATGGAGAAAAGCATTTTTTACATCAAATTGGCATAATGGCCAGTCTAGATTGACTGCAAGAGATAGAATGACTCGAACGGTGTTCATCTTAGCCACAGGAGCAAAAGTCTCATGATAGTCAATCCCATGGGTTTGAGTGTAACCCTTGGCCACCAGTCTAGCCTTATACCTTTCAACTGTCCCATCTGACTTGTATTTCACTGTAAACACCCACTTGCATCCTACTGTCCTCTTCTCCCGTGGCAACTCAACCATCTCTCAAGTAGAATTTTTTTAAAGGGCCTTCATCTCCTCTTCCATAGCAATCTTCCACTTAAGGTCTCCAAGGGCTTCTTGAAAATGACTAGGAATAGACACAGAAGACAACTGAAGAGCAAAAGCTAGATGAGCCTTGGACAAACGGTGATAAGAGATAAAATTAGAAATAGGATAAGTGACATTAAAAGATGACTTAGAAAAACCCAACCTATCAGGTTCTCTACGTTCATGAAGGGGATATATTCTACCATGATCGTGATCCATAACTGGTAGAGTTAAAGTAGTAGAATCTATCTCTGAAGTTGAAGTGGGAAGAGAAGGAACACATACCTCAGGGTCAATAGTAGAAGAGTCATCCGATGGCATGGTAGCATCATCAAGAGGGACACTAGAATCAAGAGGAGGCATAACAGTGGTATTCTGTTTTCTTCTTGTATAGCCTTTTTGAAATAACCTAGCTGGTCTTTCATCCTTTCCCTCTTTAAATTCAAACTCAACCTCAGTTGAACAAGTATCATCTAAAGATTCCTTATTCTCCACAATAGCTGAGTTCTCCCCCTTACTCGACATCCACAACTTCTTCTTTTCTAACCATAACCATTCCTCTTCCTTACTACTAATCTCCCCCTGAAGAGGAATCATAGAGACATCTCCAGAAAAATACGACTCTTGTTCACAAAACTGAACATCTATGGAAACATAATATTTACCTGTAGGAGGATGAAAACATTTATAGCCTTTTTGAGAATTAGAGTAACCAAGAAAAACACATTTGAGAGCACGTGGATCAAGCATATCCCGATATATAGAGTGGACATGAACATAGCATACACAACCAAAGACCTTAGGACAAATATTTAGAGCAGAAGGGATAGAGTGAAATTGTGACAACATCCGTAAAGGGGTTTGAAAATTAAGGATACGAGCGGGCATGCGATTAATAAGAAAGACAGCAGTCATGACAGCTTCAGCCCAAAAACGTTTAGGAACATGCATAGTAAAGCTCAAAGCCCGAGCAACGTCATGGATATGACGATTCTTACGCTCTGCTACCCCATTTTGTTGTGGTGTGTAGGCACAAGTTGTTTGGTGGAGGATGCCATGTTCTAGGAAGAATTGGGTAAGAGATTGATTTATAAACTCACGACCATTATCAGAATGAAAAACTTGGACCTGAGTATGAAACTGTGTCACAATCATTTTGTAAAATTAAGGAATTACTTGTATAACATCACTTTTAGATTTCATCAAATATACCCAACTCACTCTAGTGCAGTCATCAATAAAAGACACAAAGTATTTATGGCCAGAAGTAGATGGAGTAGAAAAAGGACCCCATACATCAGTGTAAACACACGTTAAAGGAATAGAACTCTTATTGAAACTAGTTTTGAAAGGAACACGATGGTTTTTAGCATAAATGCATTGTTCACATCTTAAACTAGAGATAGCAACATTGCGAAACAATTTTGGAAATAAACGCTCTAAATAAGGAAAAGATGGATGCCCTAGACGACAATGCCATAAAAGAATCTTCTCTCTATCAAATGACTTGCTCTCTACTTGAAGGCTATGGCTAGGTTCAGATTGAAACTGCGTAGCCCCCTCTAAGTAATAAAGACCGCCTCTTTCTCTACCAATGCCAATCGTCCTCTTCGTACATTTGTCCTGAAAGATACAATGAGTGGAATCAAATATTGCAGAACAATTAAGACTTTTGGTAATCTTACTAATAGAAAGAAGACTATTAGAAAGAGCAGGTGCAAGTAAGACAGATGATATGGAGAATGTAGGAGAAATTGAGACACTCCTGACTCCTGTAATTGGCATAAAGGTCCCATTAGCAACCTGTACAGACTTGACAGGTGAAGACATTAGAGAGGCAAGGATAGAAGAATTACTAGTCATATGGTCAGTGGCCCTGAATCAATAGCCCAAGTGTTAGAATTACCTTGGTGAGCAGACACTTGAGAGACATGAGAAGTAGAAGGTGGAGAAGTATCAATAACAGCAATCTGAGCAGATTTCTTATTTTTCCTCTCAACTTGTTTAAGTTTATACCGCTCCAAATATCCATGCTTCTTCCGACAAACCTCTATGGTATGCCTGATACTATTGCAATGAGTGCAGAAGCGAGAATTGGAAGCGACAGAATTCACAGGAACAGAAGGAGTCAACTGAGAGGTGCTCTTTTAAATCGTTAGAGCTGAAGCTTCAGAATGATTTTATGTTCCCATAGTGACCTGTCTCTATACTTCACGACGAACTAAAGAGTAGGCTTCTTCCAAGCTTGGTAGAGGGGAAGTAGCCAAAACATGACTACTAACTTGATCCAAATGGTGATCAAGACCTGCAAGAAATATATAGATGCGATCCTCTGCAATACGCTTCCTTTGTTTCTCGATATCAGCAGCACATGTTATGTCATTGGGCCTACGATAATCAAGTTCCATGAAAATTGAATTCAACTCGTTGTAATATTCCGGCAGAGGTCGACCACCCTAGCGCAATTGGAATGACCTCTTCATAAGTTCATAGACTTGGGAAGAGTCAGACACATCAAGATAGCTCATCTTAACCACATCCCAAACTTCTTTAGATGTCCCACACTGAACAAAGTATGACATCAGATTATCAGTCATGGAATTAATAAGCCAAGACTTGACAAGAGCATCTTCAGCTTCCCATTCATCATAACCCGGATCATCTTCTGCAGGTGCAGCCTTTCGTCCAGTAATATAACCCTTCTTCTTTCTGCCAGCAATATGCATCACTAAAATCTTTGACCAAACACGATAATTAGTACCATCCAATTTAATATGGATTTGAGAAGAGGTTTCATGAATGGTCACCGTCGAGAATTTTTTGCTATCAGGGATTGCTTCATTGTCAGTTTTGGTAGCCATGATAGATGATAACCAGTGCGATTCGCTACAATACCCGCGCGCTACAGTATCGCCGCTGCTACAGTGTTGCTACAGTTTGTCGCTACAGTTCGCGCGCCGCTACAGTGTCACCACAGTGCCGTGCTGGTTTTGGAAGAGACAATGACAGCTAGGGTTTGGGAAAAGGAGGCAGCGAAAGTCTTTTCTTTGACTCTGATACCAAATTAATAATTGGCTGAAAAACACTCTTGTCTTTATTCCATATATCTCAAGGTATTTATACAAGATACCTAGACCTATTTAAGGTAAGCCAACTATACATTACAAATATAGAAACAATTACAGGAAATAATTATAGCTATAATTCATAAATATGTGCAGCTATATATGCTAAGTGTTTTAATAAAAGAATTTATTTTTAGAAATTATTTGTGAATTTACATTTTTATTTGTGCACAATTACGTTTGAAAAAGACCCATTGTGTTTAAGTAAGTGATCCATGTGAATGGAGGTCTTTCACAGTAAGGTATGGATCACGGGTTACTTAACACATAAACATTTGTTCTTCACCGATTAATGAGAATGGAAGACTCATCATGTCTAAGTTATTATGTTGTGAATTCCAACTGGGGAATGACTTACCTTTAGCCAGTGAGTAGTCCACTCATTTCATGACATAAGCTTATTTCAAATACGTAGAACATGACCTGTAGTAGTGGTTTCTTAAAGTACTATATGGTAGAAACCTAGACTACTACTGCTACAGCGTGAATTAGTACTCTACGACTTGATTATGAGTTGGTGGTCTGACGAAACTGGAAGCATGTACTTTGATATGCTATAGTTGAGGTTCTATCATAGGACCAACATACTTGCATGTTGGGTATGTGTGACTAGCTAGTTAAGACAGACTTGTATAAGATAGTTTCTATACTATATTGCTCCTTGTGGTTGTCTGAATGATCTAAATATCTAGGGCCTTGGGAAACATGACTTGGATGTTTGCTCTAGGGTAGCTCCCTTAGAAAGCGGAAATAATCCAGGAAGTCGTGGATCATTGGACTAGAAGCCTAAGGATGGTAGATGTCATTTAGAGAGGTGTTAGTACATTTCTTCCTCTCTAATGTACAGCGATTTATAGAGGGATATTTTAGTCATTATACCTATAGGTCAGAGACTTTGCTAACGCAACACTGTCCTTGGGGTCAATATTTCCTTATGGTGATATTAGGAAATATTTAAAATGCAAAATACAGCTACTTATATGACAAGGGTATTTTGGTCATTTTAGAAGCCAATGTGGTGTGTCTTTTGGTCCCCAGTATAGACCATAAGTGTTAATTATATACAGGCTAAGGAATTGGTCTTAAATTAAATTAAATGAAATTTATTTTATTTAAATAGCCTGATTTAATTGTTGGGCTAGAATAAAATAAAGGTCCATGGAGAAAGAGAATTAATTAAATTAGTTTGGTAGGTTAATTAATTGTTCAGGGATTTGGCCCAATTTGAATAATTAAAGATTGGCTTGGGACTAAACTAATATAAACTTGTTAATTGGACTAGTTTATTTGAGTTGAAAAATTAATTATTAATTGGGCCATTTATTTGGTTCTAATTAGAATAATTAATTTAGTCCAAAAAGCTAAACTAAGAATTCAATGGGCCAATCCAGTTTAACCTGGGGTTTTATTTAGGTTAAATAGGAGAATACGATATACGATGATTCTTGCCCTCTTTGACAACCACATTGGTTCTTTCACTACTTTTTCTCTGGTGAAAAAAAAAAGGTGACAGCCCTCTTCTCTCTCGAAAAATATTCCTTAGCCTTGTAAGTTGTTCACCAAACGGGATTAGGCAGGCCATATACTAGAAGATCGAGATATTGTCATTCACATACATACATGCACAGATGGAGTAGGAGGCTTGCAGGAATCGCACCAAAGGTTTTCACCAGTGCACCTACCCCAGTTCCACACATTTTGGTCCAGCCAATTCTGAGAACGAGAAAAAGAGGTAAAAAAAAAATTTCCCTCAGAGTCCCACCAGGCCGTGATCGGCGCCGGCTCCTGCCTATGTGTTTCTTGTTCTTTAGTTTTTGCTTCCGTTTCGTACTTTGCTTCCCCCTTTTAAACCTTCATGTGGACACATGAAAACTCTTCTTATGACATTGTTTTATCAGCTTGGCCTATTCTTGTTCGAGGATCACCTCTTATGGTTCTAGTCTCCAGTATTAAAAATGCATAAAATGCTCTGAAATCTTGGAATAAATCAGTTTTTAGTCTTATTCAGTAGAATATAGTTGGGATTCGTAGGGAGATTGATACCCTTCAGTCTCTTCCTCAATCATCTCTTGTCTTGGAAAAAGAACAGTCTCTACAGGAAGCTTTGGATGAGCAACTTAAAAGATAACAACTATTTTGGTAGAACAAAGTAAAGATGTCTTGGTTGGATGATGGTGATGCCAATACCCTCTTCTTCCATCTTTCAACCATTGTTCATAGAAGACATGACCATATTGATTCTTTTCTTATAGTTGATAATGAATGGCAAACAAATTGAGATGGTATTAGTTAAGCTTTTGAACAATACTACCGTAATTTGTTTTCTTCTACAGTTCCTCAGTTCCCCTCTGACATTAATAATCCCATTTCCCATTCTATTACAAATGTGCAAAATGAGGTTTTGTGTGCTATTCCTTTTGCTGATTTTATCCGTCAAACTGTTTTTGAAATGAAGGTTGGAAAAAGTCCTGGTCCTAATGGTATGAGTCCCTGTTTCTTCAAAACTTACTGGTATATTGTTAAAGCAAAGGTAGTTGCTGCTGTTCAGTATTTTTTTGTTCATGAAAATATGATTAAGTCTCTAAATCGTACTTTCATCTCTCTTATTCCAAAAAGGGATTTTGCTTACAAAGTTGACCATTTCCGGCCTATTACTTTATGTAATGTTGTATATAAGGTCATATCTAAAATTTTGGCGGATTGTATTAGACCTTTGTTGGACAGTCTTGTTGCCCCTTCTCAAGGTGCTTTTATTCCTTCTTGTGGTATGAGTGATAATGTGATTATGTGTCATGAGATAATACATCATCAAAACACCAAGAAAGGTAGCTTAGGTCTTATAGCTCTTAAGATTGATATGGAGAAGGCTTATGACAAAGTGGAATGGTCTCTCTTCATCAGGCTTCTACAATATCATGGTTTTACTGATCGATTTACCAACCTTATTTTAGAGTGTATATCTTCTGTCTCCTTTTCAGTATTGATTAATGGTTCCCCTTTTGGATTCTTTAAAAGTTTCAGAGGTCTTCAATAGGGGGATCCGTTATCTCTATCACTATTTGTACTGTATTTTGATCTGCTATCTAGAAAGCTCACTGCTGCTGAGTCTAACCAATTGTTCCATGGTGTTAAAATTGGACAAAACTGCCCTTACATCTCTCATCTTATGTATGCGGATGATTTGATCCTTTTTTGCAGAGCGTCTGTATCCGAGGCTCAGGTGGTACAGAATCTATTGAATATGTATTTCAGATGGTCTAGTTTATCTATTAATTTTGATAAATTTGCGATCCATTTTAGTAGGAATGTGCAGTCTTATATTTCACATGTCTAAATGTGCTCATAATAGCACTTATCTAGGGGCACCTTTCTGTAAGAGATCTTCAAAGTTTGTGGCATTTCAAGGCATGGTGGAAAGACTCTGACAACAGATCAGTGGTTGAAAAATTAACACTCTATCTCAGGCTAATCGATCTGTGTTAATTAAGAATGTTGCACAATCATTCCCTATTCATGTCATGCAATGCCTTATTCTTCCATCTTCCATCTGCAACAAATTGGATACTTTAATGCGTGACTTTTGGTGGGGATTTATAGAAGGCTCAGGAAGGCACTTATACCTCAAATCTTAGGATGCCATTTGTGCACCTAAAGGTAATGGAGGTATGGGATTTCAGAAAGATTTGGAAAATAACTTGGCTTTGTTCTCGAAACTTTCCTGGCAACTTTAAATTGAATCTCATCATCCTTGGGTTAATCTAATCCGATCTAAATACTTTCGAGGCAGACGACTAGTGGATGTGGACAGTTGTCCCAGTGGATCTTCCTAGATTTGGAAAGGTATTTGGAAAAGTAAAGAGGTACTGGAAGTCGAATTATGTTATCAAATTGGTCATGATTTGCAGGTGAACATATGGGAAGATCCATGGATCCCAGGCCTTACTACTCATCGTCTTCCCCTTGTTCCTATAGTTCAACATCATGTGAGTTCAGTTCCAAACCTCATACTCTTTGATCAACATTTATGGAACTATGAACTCATCTCTAATCTGTTTCCACCATCTATTGCTCGGGAGATTATGAAAATTTCTATTCCCCGAATTGGGGAACCCAACTCACTGGTATAGGCTCCTTTTAAGTCAAGGAGATTTTTTGTTAAGTCTGCTTACAGAATTATTCATTAGTTGAGGCACAAACCCCTCTTTCTCCCATACGACCTCTTTATCATCTACTTTTTCTCTCCCCTGCACTCTGTGGAAAGCTTTGTGGTCTTCCCATCTACATAATCGTCACAAGCATTTTTTTATGGCGTGTAGCTTCCCAATTACTGCCTACAAAGTCTAGATTGGCCTAGGCTCTGGACTTACTAGACCAATCCTATTGCAATTGTCAATCTGCTACAGAAAGTTTGGAGCATCTCTTTCTTCTCTGTCCTCTTATTAAATGTCTATGGTGGCATTCTAAATGGCATTGTAGAATAGACAATTTTTCAACCTGGAAAGTGGAAGACTAGAAAAAGGAGCTGCTGAATTTGGATAACTCATTCCCTTTCCCAAGTGAGACTAAATAAGAATTTCTTAACTATGTTGTGGTGTTGATGGAACATGTGTGGCGATATAGAAATCAATTGCGTGCAGGGGAGGATTCTCAACATTGGAATGTGCTCTCTGCTCATATTGGTAGGACAGTGAAGGTCTATTGGGATGCTAGTCTGACTAGACACTGGAAGAGGCGAACCCTATATCTACCTCGGTCTTGGCAGGCTCCTCCTTCCCCCTATGTCAAAGTTAATTTTGACATTGCTTTTCAAGATAGGATTGCGATCTCTGCATGTGTTTTTCACGACCATATGGGACAACTTCTTTGGGTTTAGATTGGGAAAGATTTTGCTGGTGATGTTTTTGCTGCTGAAACTCTTGCCTCCCTTGATGCTGCTTTGATTGCCGATGTGGCCGACATCTCTAAAGTCATCTTTGAAGGCGACTCTCTTAATGTTATAAGGGTAATTGCTAGTGTTCACTCGATAGAGGAATGGCGTAGGAAAGGATCCACATATACTGTGAAATCTATGCTCAGAGATAGAGACCACTAGACGTATACTTATATCCTCCGTTTTGGGAATGTATATGCTCACGAAATTGCTAAAAGGGCTAAACTTCACAATCATTTTGGTTATTTATCCCCATCCCTCCTTTCCCCTGCCATTTTATGTGATCGTGGGGGAATCTCTTCTATCCCCCAATCTAGTCCTATATTGTGTGAGTTCTTCTGAAATACAGGGCTAAGTCTTTATCTAGTAAAAAAAAAAATAAAATAAAATAAAAAATAATTGGTAAGTCCTAAAGTTAGGTGTTTCGTGCTTAAAGATTGTCATGAAAAATTTCCACAAGCATACATGTTTTTTAGGCACTCTTTGTGATAAGAATGTTTTCGAGATGTTATTGTATTTTTTTTTTAAGCCAAAAGTTTGATTTATCTACTAAGAATTTTATACAATTGGCCACTAGTACAACGGAATTCATTAAACCTAATTCACACATATTTCTAACTATTTTTATACATATATATATATATATATATGCACTCTAAGTGTATAATATTAATTGGATGTATTTTAGTGTAAACTTTAGTTTTATATTCTTGTAAATTTTGAAGTCGGAGAAGTTGAAGAATCTTTTTAGTAAAGATAAGTGATTGTTTGAGTTGTGCAGCAAAGATTAGTAGTGTTGACCAAGCTAGATTTTCAATGTTGAATTATTAATTTGGAAGCAAAACATTGTAATTAATTTGAAATATATTTCAGGTTTATAAAGTTATTTATCAAAATTTTATATTAATTTCTGTTAGTGCTACAAAGTCCCTTACCGAGAGGTGTGGTATTCCTACTCTACGAGGGTAATTGAGTGGGTCATTATGAAGTGTATGATTCAAAAAGTCCCTATTTTGAATGTCCTAAATTCCTAATCACCCATCACCATTGGCTTATTTTAATATTTTTCTTTTCTGGGTGTAAATGCAAGGAGACCTTTTTGATAGGACTCAGGAAACAGTGTGATGCTAACTATTGTCTTGGGTATGGGGAAAGTGGGCCTACAATAGTAAGCCCCAGATTGGATTTAGAATTCCCGAATTTGTTGGTCGAAATTCAGGCCGAAATTTGTAGTGTGCTGGTGATAGTTTTCTATAAACTATCATTGTGTTTGGTATATTACAATAGTTTGGTTTATCATCTAGTATTTGGTATACTTGAAATAGTACTTCTCGGTTATTCTTCTTATACACAAAAAATTGTTATGGTACACCAAACACTATATTGCATACATCAATTGCCTTTTTAGTACCAACTCCACCTGGAGTAATTCTAGGGACCCTAGCACATCTTGCTCTAGGTAGATGTGACCAAAGGAGTACTTGTTTTTTTTTTTTTTTTTTTAATGAATATGTAATTAGTCATTTTAATTTTCACCTGAAAAGTTATTTATATTCATAGTTTCTCCATACCAAACATGGGTTTTTGACAAAAATGAATTCCGTTGGGAGCCCCCAACACAATTGACTCCGATTTTAATATATTTCTAGAAGAGTTTCTCGTGTTTGCCAAATATAAGATTTTTTTATGGCAAGCACAAGATATACTAACACTGCCCACGCTCGATTTGGGACAGAAAGGATTCCTCGTGTCTACAGTAGCAACTCATGTCTGCACACGAAAAACTCCACCTAGAGTAGGCCATATTCTGGACAAATTTGTCTGACCATTTGATTTCATGCTAAGTTTTTTTTTTTTTTTTTGGGCACATAAAAGCAAAAAAATTTCTTGAATCAACGCACTTGGTTGGTTTTCCAACTTTAATTTGCATATTTTTCTCCCAATTCACTATGCATTTTTTTTTTACTTAATTTTATTCTATTTTTAAGAAAAGATTTGAAAATAAATTTTTATATTTCATTTAATTTTAATTTATAATTTATAATTTCAAATCTCAATTATTTGCAAAATAAATTTTTATTTGACTTAAAATTTTATTGTTATTTCAAAGATTCACAATAATTTTTTATTTTTAAATTAATTAGAAATTTTATTTATCTTCAATTTTTTAAAAATTTATATCTAAAAATCGTATATTTGAAATGATATTTTTTATTTCTATTTTAACTTAAAATTTTTTATTTCATTTTTTGAATCTAATTGTAACTATTAAAATTATGAAAATCATTTCCATATAAAACCCAAAAATATTTTTATAATTCATTCAAATTTAATAGAGTTTAATTATTTATTTTGAATATTAATATTTAATGATATTATATATTATAGTATCACTTTCATATTGATTTTTTTATTTATATTTTATTAAATAATTATTTGAATTTATTTATTAAAATTCATCTGTTTAAGGATGGCATCTTGATCAGCTAGAGCCGAGAATGTTGATTGAAATTTGAAGAGAGTACTGCGTATGATAAATTTAAAAATTTTTATTTTAATATTTATTAATTAAATTTCAAATAAATAATGGGTTTTAATTTATTAAAATAAATTATGATTTAAAAAATAATTTTAGTATTTTAATATTTTTATTTTACTAAATAAATATAAATTAATTCAAATAATTATTTAATAATATATATATATAAATAAATAAATATGAAAATGATACTATAATAAACAATATCATAAACAATTAAATATTAATATTCAAATTGAATAATTAAACTCTATTAAATTTGAATGACTATAAAAATACTTTTGAGTTTTATATGGAAACGATTTTCATGACTCTAATAGTTACATTTAGATTCAAAAAATGAAATAAAAAATTTTAAGTTAAAATAGAAATAAAAAATATCATTTCAAATATATTATTTTTAAATATAAATTTAAAAATTTTGAAGATAAATAAAAATTTAAATTAATTAAAAATAAAAAATTTATTGTTAATCTTTGAAAATAAGAGATACATAATAACAAGATTTTAAGTCAAATAAAAATTTATTTTTCAAATAATTGAGATTTAAAATTATTTGAAATTAAAAATTAAAATTAAATGAAACATAAAAGTTTATTTTCAAATCTTTTTTCTAAAAATAGAATAAAGTTAAATAAAAGAAAATGCATAGTAAATTGGGACAAAAATATGCAAATTAAATTTGGAAAACTAACCAAGTGCGTTGATGCAAGAAGTTTCATTGTTTTTATGTAATATATATATATATATATATATATATATATATATATATATATATATAGCATGAAATCAAGAGGTAAGACAAGTTTGTCTAGAATGTGGTCTGTCACAGGTGGAGTTTCCTATGTCTGACAGACACAAGCTGTTACTATAGACACAAAAAATCCTTTCTGTCCCAAATTGAACGCTGGCAGTGTGAGCATACATCACCTCTGGCAAACGCAATGTGTTGCCTAGCAGTGGCTAATGGGTCGGCCCGCACGGTTTCGAGCTGTGTCGTGCCAGGCCTGAGGATCTAGGTGGGCTGGTCCTGGAGAGAGGCGGGCCGGTCCCTGGGCCAGAGGCCCTGGGACCGGACCGGCCTGGGCCTTTGGCCTGTGTGACCCGTGGGCCGCTGCGGGCCAGCCCGTGGCTTATTCTTTTTTTTTTCTCCTACTTAACATAATTTTTTAAAATTATAAAAACCCACCTTGAAGTGGTGGGGGGTTTAGCTTGGACCCCTACCTGTTTTATTAATTAATAAAATAAAGATTACATAAGAGGGGAACTTGATGCGTAAGCCTCTTAAAAATATTACAATGATTAAAAATTAAAAATATAATAAATATCTTAAAAATAAAATTAAATACATAATATTACTTATTCTAAATTCATAATTACAAAAATACTAAACTAACTACTTGGTTCACCCTATTCATCATCTGAGTCATTATCAATAATCCACGAATTAGTCGTCCTATCTTCGGCTGCAAACCAACTACTACAATACATTAACATCTCTAAAGTTTGAGGAGCCAATCGAGATCTTTTTTCATTTATTGTTCGAGTACTCTCACTGAAGATGCTTTCCGATAGCACTGTAGAGACTGGTGGTGTCAAAAGATCACGTGCAATTTTAGATAAAATGGGGTATTGGCTTACATGAGCCTTCCACCAACCACAAATATCAAAATGCTGATCTTCATTTTCTACCAAGGGTTGCATCTCATAAATTGCCATCTCGTTGTAGGTAGTAGTCGATCTTTTTTAACGTTTCATAATACTCCATGGATTAAATACTGATGAAATTGAAGAGGTAGATTTTCGCGGAGGTTGAAAGTGACTACTAGATGATGAAGCTTGCCTACTTAAATTAGGAAAACTAGAACAAGAAGACTCAAACTCATACAAATTATACATGTCAGATAAAGCTTTAACTGTTTTATCTTTTATATCTTTTATCATACATTGTTTAAGTGCTTGTGATTCATCAAAATCTAATATTTCATATAAATATTCAATAATACTATGAAAACCAGGCGTCTTTACTCTAGAATCCATACACAATGCCATACAATATAAAATAGGAATATCTTCATAATATTTTTTATATTTTTCAAACATACTTCTCATAAAAAAAACCATATTGGGGATGATACATATATTCACCAAAAATATGTGCTACCTTAGCAAGTGTTGGAAGAATATGATGAGTAGTGGGATAATAGGATCCCGATAAAAGTTCAGTAGCTTCTTTAAAAGTAAATAAAAATGTTGAAAGTGCAGTACAATTTTCAAAATGAGTTTCAGTTAGTGGAGGTTGAAAATTATTACTATTACAAAATTCAATAAGTTGGTTTTGAAAAGGTATAACGCTTTCAAACATATCTAAAGTTGAGTTCCATCTAATTTTACAATCTAATCTAAATTTTTTAAAAGATACACCTTATTCTCGGCATAATGCCTTAAAATTTTGTTGCCTAGTTAGGGAGGTTTTAATAAATAAAACAACATTTCTAATTATATTAACAATATCATCAACATATTTATATCATTCTTTAATACATAAATTAAGTATATGACAAGCACACCTAGTATGAAATAAAATACCATCTAACATATGATTCATAGTATTTTTTAAAATTGTTATGGCATAATCATTATTTGAAGAATTATCTAAATAAATAGAAATAATTTTATTTAAAATCCTATATTCGCGACATGTTTGAGTAATCATTCTAGCTATACTACTACCTACATAAGGATATTCAAATAATTTAAAACAAATAGTTCTTTTTTGTACTAACCAATCATGATCTATCCAATGACATGTAATGCACAAATAAGATTCATTAGTAATTGCAGTCCAACCATCACAAGTAACAGCAAATTTCCAATTACAAGAATCAAACATAGCAATTAGATACTCTGTCATTTCTTTATATATCTTTATTATATCATTTTTTAATATTGTTCTAGGAATTCTTTTCCATGCTGGTTGACAATTATTTTGCATATATTGTTCATAATGTGGATTTTCTACAAAATTAAAAGGTAATTTAGTTTGAACAATCATTTTAGCAAATGCATTTCTATTTTTTCTATGATCATATTGAAAATTACCAACCATTTGACCTTCTATAGTACGTATTTGTTGTTGTTTAAGTAGGTTTTCTAACCAATCATTATGTGACCTTTTCATATGTCTAATTAATGTTCCCGTCCCTCCTCCCTTCTTATGTGCATATACCGCTCTACAAATTTTACATGTTGCCCTATCACTATCATTATCTTTTTCAAAAAGATTCCAAACCATAGATATTTTTGCTTTAGTTGTAACACCCATTGTTTCAACATCATCCTCACCTATATTAGATTCGTCGAGATTAATTATTGGAGTTGGTTGTGATTGTGAAACACTAACAATAGGCCTACTAGGACCTTCATCTTCATTACCTATTTCATTATTTATTAAATTCAAAGCTGGATCTATATTAAAATCAAAATGTGCAGATGATTGAGATGAAGAAAATTGATGATATTGATTTGGATCCATTATTTCTTTAAAAAAAAAAAGCAATCAAAATTAAAATAAAAGTTCAAAAAATTAAAGTATTAACAAATAATGAAATAAGAGAATTGAAAAATATAAAAAATAAATTAACTTAAAAATTAGACAAATAACTAAAACAAATAAACAATTAATAAAAGACAAAATATAAGAATGTAAGATTAAGAAATACTAACTCGTTGATGACCAAGATTCAAGAAAGAATAACAATACTTTGTGGAGCTTTTTACTTCTTATATCCACTATTCTGCTACTCAACAATCTTCCAAAATATGAAGACTTTCTTGAAGAATTGAAAAAAATATAACACAAAAAATAAATTCTATTCTAATACTTTTTGTAGAGAAAATGGAGAATTGGAGAGAGTTTGAGAGAATTGGGGAGAGTTTGAGAGAATGAGAAAGTGTTTGATGAGTTTTGGGTTGAATTGGGGGGTATTTATAGAGTTTTGGGGGTTAAAAAAGAGAATATAACCGTTAGGGACCAAAATGTAAAAAAAAAATTCAATCGTTGGGGGGTTGAAATGCAAAAAGAAAAACTTGGAGAGCCATTGCCAACGGCTCTCCCCAGGCGGGCTAGCTCGCCGGGTTGTGGGCGGGTCGGCCCGATGGCGGGCCAAGGGTTTTACCCCCTGGCCCGACCGGCCCAGGCCCTAGGACCGGCGCACTGTGCGCGGTTTACAGCCCGAGCCGGGCCCGACACACCGACCCATTTGCCATTGCTAGTGTTGCCCTTTTGACATACCCACCCGGATGGGGCACATATATAAAAAACGGAACCCATTTGTGGTGGGCACTCTCAAAGGGAGCCAATTTTTGTCAAAAACCCTATCAAACATAGGGAGGAAGAAGGGTGTGATGGCTGAATGCAAAATTACAATGACTCTTTTCCCATTCAACTAAAGCATAGTCCTATTACAAAGGTTAGGTGTATAAAGTACCCTCAAATATTTCCCTGACCAAAGGAGCACTTCTTCCATGTGAACCTCTTTTATGGAAAATTTCATTTGACTAATAGCTATTATTTTAATGTAGACGAGATATATCCTATTTTAAGGGATTAACTCATTCAAAACTCTATACAATTGAGAAGTTAGGCTATACTCATGCAAGCATTTTCAATATTTTTTTGTATCACTAATGCTTTATGGATCAACTCGATTCATATAATTGCATACCAAAGGGCAACTAGACAGAAAAATACAAGATTAGCCCAACGGTAGTTGAAGGAAAATGTCGTTCCCTTTCTTTTTTTAATTTTCAATTTCCCTCCATTTCTTAAATTTAATGACTTGCATTAATTACCTCCAATATTGTTCTAGATTAATGAGAAGAAATTCAAAACTCTCTTTATTCCCTCTAAAACGCAAAAATGGTGGCTTTGCCAAACTTTTATTTGCAATCCCTCCAAAATTATGGTGAAAAACTAGCTTTGATAACAATTTAAATACCATGGTAAATAGTAATTTTTCGCAACCATTTCTTTTTACCATGACATAATATCTGTGGTGCAAAAGTTATTTATTACTATAGTTATGAAGAAACAATAGGAAAAAGTAATTATTGATAACAAATACTTTGGAATTGTGACAATAAAAATTCTATTAACCACATTTTCCCCCGAAATATGGTAAACAGCTTTCATTCTGTGATGCCCCAATCCCACATGGGATTAGGATGAGAAGTATGTATGGTATATAAGGATGGGCCTAAGTACCTATTGTCAACTTGGGATTTTCATTTTGGCCCAGTAAGGATGGCGGCCAAGTAGTTGACGTGGGTGCTGCCAGGCCCATAGTCGCGCTCCCGGGTCCGTGGGCACGGGGCGTGACATTTGGTATCAGAGAAGGTAACCAACCCCGGTATAGGAATAAGTGCTACACCGTGTGCGGTGGGAGCCACCTCTAGAATCCCATACCGCCTGGTTGGTCCTGGGTTTGGCCCCTAAAGTATGGGCCCAGCGAGGACGCTTGGGCCTAAAGGAGGGGTGAATGTGATGCCCCAATCTCACATGGGATTAGGATAAGAAGTATATATGGTATATAAGGATGGGCCTAAGTACCCATTGTCAACTTGGAATATCCATTTTGGCCCAGCGAGGACGGCGGCCAAGTAGTTGACCGTGGGTGTTGTCAGGCCCATAGTCGCGCTCTCGGGTCCGCGGGCACGGAGCGTGACACATTCTCATTTTGTTAAGAATCACCGAATCTTATTCTATTTTTCTACCAAAAGAATTCAATACTGTCAACTTCCATAAATAACATTCTCCATTTAAGGTATACGAATTTCACTAATTTATGATTCTTACCACTTACTTATTTAATTATTAAGAGTAAAGTTATATTTTATCGCTTTGAATCCTCCGTGACATTCTATATATCATTTTCTGTACCATTCCATTTATAAAACCTTTTTTTAAATATTTTTCTTTTTAATATTTAGTTGTTAAAATCTTAATTACTAAACTAATGAGGTTAGTCTAAAATTTTAACTGCCCCTTCTCTTTTATCTTGTCTTTTTTTACTATTTTCATCGTAAGCTACTCCCACTCTGTGTCTTCTCTACTCTTCATGAATTTACTACCGGAAAATCTAAGTGACAGGATGTCGGAGCAAGTGCTATACTATTAGTGGAGGTTTAGTCAATTGGGGATAGAGTATCAGAGTGTCAATTGCAAAGCAATGTTATATATGTTTCGTTTATATATTTTTTGATGAATTTTGTACTGTTCCCTAGGTTTGAATTAGAAATCATTTACCGGCTAAGAATGATAAAAAATTTTCTTTTACGTAAAGAGTAATGTTAACTTTTAGAGTTGATTATTACCTTTTGTCCTTCTTGAGATATATCTAGGTTTCTTGGCAAAGGGGATCTTACGCCAAAAAGATGTAGCAGGCCTTCTGAAACTTCTTCCTCGAGCCTCCAACAACAACGGAGCACTTGCTCTAGCATCTTGTTGCTCTGATTTCCTTATATTAATTTCGTCAAGAGTAGAGGAGAAATAGTGTAAGTAGCTTATGGTGAAAAATAGTAAGAAATGAGGAGACAAGAGAGAAGGGAAAAGTTAAGAATTTAAGTTAATATCATTAGTTTAGTAATTAGAATTTTAGTAATTATGTTTTAAAAAGAAAAATATTTATAAAAAAAATAGTTTATAATAGAAATATTACAAAAGATGTTAAAAGAAATATCGTAGAATATTTGAAACGATATTTTACTTGTTCCTAAATTTAGTATCAAGTCAAAATAGGAGAGATTCAAAATCAAATGAAAGGTATACTATTTTAACTTAATTTTAATGGACTAATTAAGTTAACATACTTCGATCATGTATGTAATTTTAAATTTGAAAATAATGCTTGTTTTTATTTTTCTCCTAAAATTATCTAAAAGAACTATTTCTTTCGATCATTTCACTGCCAAATGGAAGATGAAAAGGAGTTACCTATAGTCTCAGTGGAACATACCGTATCTAAACAAAACTAGATTGATCAAATAGCCCCATTGGTGCTTTTGTATATTCTCTAGAGAATCTCAATTGTCGCACTGATTAAATCATTTTTATGGCAAGTCGTTGCAAGGACGGCCTCTGCTCTTGGTCTCTATGCCATAGTCGGTCCCTTAGTATTGGGTTTTATCATACATTCCTAATCACATTAGGATAAATTGGTTTGTTGAAACAAAATTCCTAATATATTTAAAATTAAGAAATTACTATTGTCTTATATATATTAGAATTAAGAAATTGCTTTTATTGTAATTCTTGTTGATTAGGAGTCTTATAATTTGATATTTATATAAGTGGAGTTATAAACTTTTAAGTGAGTCCTAATTTGTTTTGGTGTATCCAGTGTTATGAGGCGTATGGGTGTAGAATAGGTGAGTATATGGGTACTGCAATATAGGGTTTGGAAAAATACTAAGAATATCTTGTGTAAATCTCCTAGTAGCTGTTAATCAAATGTTTCTAATCTTTGTTGTGGATGTAGGCTTGGTTAGATAAGCAGAACTACATAAATCTTTTGTACTTTATTTTATTATTCATATTCATTTTTCTATTATTGTTAACTATCATGGTTTAGATTTCCCCAACAAGTGGTATCAAAGCCTATGTTTCTAGGGTTTTGAAATATTTAACTTGGTGAAATTTAATGATAATAATAATTTAGGCAGCAAAAGATAGAGAAACATGAATATCTCTCGGGTAGGGCATATTGATCAATATATATTTTATTAATGGGGTGACAGGGTTACGTCTAGAAAGAGGTTGTTAGTGTTAAGATTCGTGGATTCCTAAATGCGGAAAACATTCATGAATCCCTTCCGAGGATCCAAGTAAATGATTAAGAAGATCTAAAGTTTATAGAATTACCTTTTGTTTGGCGTAATCGAGATCATTCGATTCTGATTATGCTGTTGTACGTGTAGCCCGAACGATCACCAGACGCTACAGAGTGCGAACGCTCTCTATCGGATACACACGGCGAACTGACTCGTTACACCGAGAGTGCTAGCACCTAGGGTTTGAGAGGGTTTTTTTTTTCCCTGGTGAATGGAGGCACAAATATTTTTAACAGGACAACGCTCTTGAAAAGACGGCTAGGGTTTTCTTAAAAATCCCCAAACCTCTTAGAGTCCAATTCTGATAATTTCTTATCATATTTTAATTTAAATTCAAATTAAATTAAAACTAATATGATAAGATTTTGCCATTATCTCGATAATTTAACTAATTAATTTACCGAGCCAGATTCTTATAATCTGAACATTATCCAGATACATCGAATGTGGACATATTTCTAAATTCATTGTATCTGATAAATTTTCTAAGTTCAATTAACTTAGACATATTTCCAAATTCATCGAATCTGGTTACCAGAAAAATAACCTAACAAGTTCGCTTATTGTGTGACCCTATAGGTTCATTTAACACTGGCAGTGTGCCTAAATCATATTTAAATGGCCCATAAGTTATAAGTGGTTTCTAGCAAAACATTATAACTATTCAAGTTAAATGAAGATCAGTGATCTCTTTGAACCAAATCACAATTTTATATTTAGTCCTTTTGTCACACGATATTCAGATTAAGCATAAGGCACGGAGCATGTCATCCTTATTAAGCTTAATCAATTATTTCTTGATTTTATAGTAAACTATTCAAACAAATGATATCAATATCTTAGATTGATATATTTGAGTACGACCATGCATTTTAACAGTCTAACTTATCAAGGGGCCCATGGATATCTATCTTATAATTGAAATGGACAAATTCCTTCACTATCAATTATATTCCTTTCTTTGATTTATTCTATATCCAACAGTAGTCTAATTTATTATCTGGTTAAAGACAACTTTAGACAACGTCAAAATATAGAACTTATCAAGTAGGAAACTATGATGAATTTAGTTTGAAGGACTTTTAATATCATTATGGCTAGAAAGTACTTATGACATGTTTCATAAAGTACTTTCACAGTGGATCATGTCCAATACAATGTTCTCTAATATTTATTTGTATTTTGACTTGATATCACAAATATCCATGACTAGTAAAACATAGCCATCAATTCACAAACATACTAATATTAATTTATTATTGTTCCAATAATAATAATCGATCAGGGACAGTTTTAGAATAGTCATTGTATTCATTGATGGGTTTTACTATCAAGTCAAGTACTTGATGACCACAAAACAAAATGCACTATTTATGGAAAGGAAAACCTCATATTATTATATAAAACATAACGACAATAATATAAGTATAAATTGACTCTAGAGTATATCCCTAACAGTTAGAAACCAATAAAATTATTCATACAGTTTACATCCTACGTGAACTGGATAGTTTATGGACCTAAAGTATCTGATAGTGGAATTGAGGCAGGTAGATTCAGGTTATACAATTAGAGGAACGAACAAATGATTGCAATTTTCTTGAATAACCATATTCTCATTGGAAAAGAAAAGATAAGGATTTGTGGTAGTGGTGCAATAACACTGACATATGTGAATATATCCTTACAATCTTCAAGTATATGGATACTTCTTCTCGGGTAGATTTTAGATTTCAGATGTTATTCTAATTGTTGTGATTTTTAATTGAGATGGAGTCCTAAAATCACACATGACTAGAATATCCCAGTATAACAAGAGAAATATGAGCAATGGTATTCATCTACAAGTGAGGAAGTATCTTGACAACCTCAAAAGGGAGGGCACAACGACTTTTAGGGGGCATATAGTGGTATGAAGAGAAATCCTGCAAAGGCAAAAAAATATCTAGATTTTCTCGTACGAGTTAGTAGATTGTGTTAAACTCGAGGACAACTATATATTCATTGATTAATTCGAATCAGGAATAAATGGGATTATTGGAATCATGCTGATTTAGGTATGTAGTTATATACCAATAAAATTTTAATAGTTGGGAAGGTTAATGGAGTCAAGAGGATTGTGACTTTGATATTATTGCGTATCTTAGAAGCTAGCAAAGGCAGAATACAAGCCAAGATGGAGACTATTGGGTTTTATCTTGTATTCCTAATCAAATTTGGACAAAGTGGTTTGTTGAAAAGGAATTCCTAATACATTTAGAATTAGAAAGTTACTATTATCCTATGTATATTAGAATTTGGAAGTTACTCTTACTACATCCATGTTGATTAGGAGTTTTATGATTTGACAGCTATATATAGGTGGAATTATGAACTTTTAAGTGGGTCCTAATTTGTTCTGATGTATCTAGTATTATAAGACATATAAGTATATGTTAAGTGAGTGTATAAGTAGTGCAAAATAGGATTTAGGAAAATATCATGAATACCTTATATAAATCTTCTAGTGGTTGTTAATCAAGTGTTTTGTGATCTTCATCACGCACATAGACTTGGTTAGATAAGCTGAAGTACACAAATCTTTTGTACCTTATTTTATTCTTCATATTTTTTTATGTGTTCTCATTAATTATCTCGATTTAGATTTTCCCAATACTCAGTTCCTTCAGTATCATACTTCATTCACAACCTCCCTAAAGATATACTCCTACTTTTCTCTCAAAGGCTATGATATCCACATCATTTTGCAAGTTGAAATCCACCCAAACCTTCACACTTAACTTTGAAAAGAATTCTTCACAATAGTTAGTGTGAACTAAATACAGTCGTACTTTCATCACCTATTTACAGCCTGTCATTGATCTCTACTTGGAATCCACATCCCAAACAAAAGAAAAATGATCCTAATAGGATACTGTTTAAATAATCAATCATGCAAAAGCTACTAACATAATGAGTTATTAGGGTACTTTAGTTCCCATTTCTTATCCAAGCTACTATCAATCTCCATAGAGGTTTGGACGTTTGAGTACCCATAAGTGGAGCTCACTGTAAACTATCCTATAAAAGAATGTTGTTGATAGGGGCTAAAATTATCATTATTTTACTAGTTATTTGAGATTATTTTGAGATACTTGTATTGTAATAACTAGGCATATTCCTTCTAATTTGACATTTTTCTTATAAAAAGTGTTTTTGACGAATTTGTACAGATTTGAGTAAATTTCGAGCAAAAAGTGAATGATTCCATATTAGACCCGCTCTAAGTCCAAATAATGTACCATGCACCAGGTTTGCTCTGGAAAAGAGGAAATTGAGTCTAAAAACATATTGGACCCGGCGCCAGGTAGCCCGACTGGACCCGGTGCCAGGTCCACTCTTGAAGGCGAAATCCTGTGTGCAAATTTGGTATTTTCTAAAAGATTTTGGTATTTTTTTGAATTCTACTCAAACTTGACTTCTCAAGTAACGAATTTTGGTATCAAGAAGGCTTATAAATATAAGAAAAACATAAGAGAAATATGTGATTTGTCGGATCCAAGCTAGCGACTCAATCATCACTCAAATGAGCATTGTTCAAAATAGGTTTTCAAGAGAAGAAGAAGGGCTTATCTATAAGTTTTATCTTTTATCCATTGTTTGCTTTTCTAGAACAATGATGTACTTAATGTTTTAATTGTAATTGGATATTATTTTGGAGGTTATGATTTTGAGTTAATTGAAATTTTTGATCAATCTATTGTTATCTTTGGTATTTGATTATGTGTTATCATTGGTTATTGATACAAGTTCTTTTAATTGACTTGGAAAAATGATGTTAGGAGCTCATTGCATTAATTTCATATTTGTCAAATCTTAATGGACTTGGGAAATGAAGTTAAGATTAAAGGATTAAAGTAATCAAAGATTAGTTGATTTTACCTAAAGCAAATGATCATTAGCTAATTTCATATTTATGAGGTATGAGTTTAATGCATCTTTTGGTTGCTTTGGTTTTATTGGAAAATCTTCTAAATTAATCAAAAGATAATGATTTCATTGATTAGGAAAGAAGTGGAATTTACAAAAGTAAGTTCATAACTTGGGAAATGATTAAATTTTACTTAAATTCCTTCATGATGCCAAGACGACAATTGATTATAATGAATGCTAATTGATTCAATATTGTGTTTTCAAGATAATTATGTAGTTATATAAAATTGCATCATTGAGTTATATATATTTTTACCTTTATTTATTTTTCTTTTTAGTCTTTTCTTATTTTATTGGTTAAACAATAAAGGTTTGGATAAAATAAGGTGGGAGCCTAAGTTCTCGTGGATTTGATACTTACTATTCCCTATACTATACGATGGGTATACTTGCCCGTATGTGTGATTTTAGTAGTTGGTATTTTAATTAAAACTTGATTAATTGTGTAATTTGTTGGTTATATTTTCTATACTAAAAAACACGCATTAAGTATTTGGCGCCGTTGCCGAGGATGAGCATTGTTGGAAACACTTGAGTCTTGTTGATTTAGCCTTTGTTATATTTGTAGCTATCACTAACTTTTGTTTAGGTAGTTTGTAAATATTTCTTTTCATTATTTTTCTATTATTTTTTTGTTTTTATTTTTATGTTCGATTTAATTTTTTTTCTTTTTCTTTGAGTACGAGATTGACATCATCATGGACAATTACTTTTGGGCACAAGCACAAAGGAGCTACAATGATGATAGATTGGAAAATTTGCAAGCTCGAATTAACGTTTTTTGTGAGACATCACTTGAAGTCTTAATACATTCTTTTGTCACTAATACAAATTTAGCTGTTAAGTGGCATGAAGAAGTATCCCAACATATGAGCCATCAAAGAATACAACTAGCCAAGTTGGTTGAAAATGCCATAGAGGCCCATACAATTAACCGAGAGGATACTAAAGGAGAGGAGAGAGGATATGAGGAACAAGTGCACAATATAGAAAGGGAGGTATTTCATTCTACTCTATGTGCTAATAACTCTAATATCTCTTTGTCACATGATTTATTAGATTCCTCTCAATCCATGGAGACACAATGGTCCAAATGATAATGTCTTCAGTCTGACATACCTCAAGGAGTTGGATCTTTCAACGCTACATCATAAGAAGTCCTTGGAGGATGGTGGTAATTTTTACTTTTCACCTCATCCAAAGGGAGGTAACTTGGTATTTGTAAATGTATTGAAAAGTAAGGATTTCTTGATCCCATCTTTAAGAACTCAAATACTACATTTAAAGGGGAACTTTAATTGTGAACATTCTTTTGAAGGGTTAAAAGGTGATTTCAAGTTTGATCCATTCTTTAGATACTATGTGCACTTATGTGTTGACAAAAATATTTGTGTGTCTAAAGGAATGTTAGAGAAAGAGGTTTATGTGTTTTCCTTTAGTGAGAAAAATTATTTTTATAAACTGTCTATTTCTCAACCCCCTTCTTATTTCTACTTTCATTATGCCTATCTTTTTCATTGAGCATTAATTTTTTTTACAAAGGTTCAATGAAGAAGTATGATGAGTGGAAAGAGTTTTTTTTTTTTTTTTATGTGTTTTGGGTTTATTTTTTGAGTTTAGGTTTCTTTAAGTCTTTTGGTCATTCTTTTATTTTATCTAAGTTTCATTTTTATTTGTTAGGTATTATTTTCTCCAAATAAGAAAAATATTTTCCATCTTAAATGTAGGGGAGTGACTCGTGTCTTTATTTGCTTTCTTAGAATTTTTAGTTTGTTTTCTTTTATTTAGGCGTGTCTTTCTTTTATTATTATTTTCTTTGTGTTTTTAGTTGTGTTTTCTTTTGAAGATTTAAATAAAGTTCTCTTGGACAAGCTCTTCTCTCTATTTTATGTTTTAATATTTATTGGCATTTTATTGCACTCAAGGGAGTATTGCGTAAACTTTCTACCCCTCTATTATTGTTGGTCCTTTTGGAGACGCTTTCTTGTGTTTATTTTTTGCCAATGAGAACATTGTTCAATTTAAGTGTGGGATAGTGGTTTAGTAATATTATATGTTTAAGTTTTTATCAATGATCTTCGTATTTTTTTGGTACCAAATAATTTTGTTGAAAAAAATGAGAATTTTAAAATTTGAAAGTGTGGAGATTTTGGATCTAAATTAAGCTTATTTGTCTATAATGGAGTGATGATTTTCTTACTAATTTTGGATATGGATTTGTTATTCATTTTGGTTTGATTTTTATTAAAAATTAAACTTGTGTATTAAGTTGAATTTTTGCTAAGTCTTGAGAATTTAAATTAACCTTGGTTATATTTGGTATTTGAGTTCGAATGTAGATGATATGATGAAATATGGGAAGAATTGTGGATTAATTCTTGCATTATAGATTTAAAATTTGCTTGATTTTGAGTTGTGAATAATGAATGTGAGGAAATAAAAAAAAAATTGAGTGAAACTAAAAAAATGTGAGATGAAAAAAAATCGAGTTGAAAAAAATGCTTTTATCTTTGAAAAGAAGAGAAAGAGACCTTTTGCTGAAAAGGGGGCCAATACGGTGAGTGGAAGAAAAGAAACACAGAAGCATCACACTCTCTTCAAGTTATCCCGAAGGTAAGAAGATAAGGAAAGAAAGAAGAAAGAAAAAAGAAAATTGCTAAAAATGATAATGACTATAAGGGGCCCAATTCAGTGTGTGAAGAGAAACCTATCCACTTGAGGCTATCAATTCCCAAAGTCATAAAAAAAAAAAAAAAAGAGTGGAGTGTTTCTGTGTTTCACTAACTCGAGTTGTGTAAATTTGAGTTTATAATACTTGAATTGTTTAAATTGTTTGACTGGTATGATTTATGTTATCTATATTTTTGCTTGAGGAGTATGACCGTTTTCTTGTACTAGATATAAGCTTGTTTAACTTAACTTTGATAGCCTTAGGATTTTTTGATTTAATATATGAGTTTACAAGATTTTAAAAGGGTTGAGTAAATGACAAGTTTATACTTAAGGTTGGAAGAAGATTGTGTCTTCATTATGGATGAATTTGCTAAAAATAAATTTGAAAAATTATTTTGTCTTGTTAAATTCTTCGTGTCTAATTCTTGTTTGCTTGATGACAAGCAAAAGTTCAAGTGTGGAGGTATGTGATAGGGGCTAATATCATCATTATTTTACTAGTTATTTGAAGTTATTTTGAGATACTTTTGTTGTAATAACTAGGCATATTCCTTCAAATTTGACATTTTGCTTGTAAAAAGTGTTTTTGACGAATTTGTGCAGATTTGAGTAGATTTCGAGCGAAAAGTGAATGATTCCAGATTGGACTTGGCGCCCGGTCTAGATAATGCACCAGGTGCTAGGTCTACAATGGAAAAGAGGAAATTGAGTTCAAAAACAGATTGGACCCAGCGCCAGGTGGCCCGACTAGACCCGGCGCCATGTCCACTCTGGAAGCGAAAATCCTGTGTGCGTAATTTGGTATTTTCCAAAGGATTTTGGTATTTTATGAATTCTACTTGGACTAGACTTCTCAAGCAACGGATTTTGGTATCAAGAAGGCTTATAAATATAAGAAAAACACAGGACAAATATGTGATTTGTCGGATCCAAGCTAGCTACTCAATCAGCACTTAAAGGAGCATTGTTCAAAAGAGGTTTTCAAGAGAAGAAGAATGGCGTATCTATAAGTTTTATCTTTATCCTTTGTTTACTTTTCTAGAACAATGATGTGCTTAATGTTTTGATTGTAATTGGATATTACTTTGGAGATTATGATTTTGAGTTCATTGAAATTTTTGATCAGTCTATTGTTATATTTGGTATTTGATTACGTGTTATCATTGGTTATTGATACGAGTTCTTTTAATTGACTTGGAAAAACTATATTAGGAGTTCATTACTTTGATTTCATATTTGTCAAATCTTAATGGACTTGGGAAACGAAATTAAAATTAAAGGGCTAAAGTGATCAAAGATTAGTTGATTTCACCTCGAGCAAAAGGTCATTAGCTAATTTCATGTTTATGAGGTATGAGTTTGATACATCTTTTGGTTGCTTTTGTTTGATTGAGAAGTCTGCTAAATTAATCAAATGATTGTGATTCTATGGATTGGGAAAGAAGTGGAATCTACATAAATAAGTTCCTGACTTACAAAATGATTGAATTTTACTTAAGTTCCTTCATGATGCCAAGGTGACAATCGATTGTGATGAATGCTAATTGATTCAATATTGTGTTTTCAAGGTAATTGTCTAGTTATATGAAATTGCATCATTGAGTTATATCTATTTTTACCTTTATTTATTTTCCTTTTTAGTCTCTTCTTATTTTATTGGCTAAACAATAAAGATTTGTGTAAAGTAAGGAGTTCTCGTGGATTCGATACTTGTTGTTCGCTATACTATACGATGGGTATACTTGCTCGTATGTGTGGTTTTAGTGGTTGCCATTTTAATTAAAGTTTGATTAATTGTGTAGTTTGTTGGTAATATTTTCTATACTAAAAAACACGTATCAGTTGCCATCTGATATTTATGTTTAGGAGTTCATTTCCTTCCATGTCTTGAACTCCATCACAGAGGACAATTGTTGTATATTGGAGTCCCCTCCAAATGTACAACCCACCTCTCCTTGACTGAGTGGGGTGCATTAGCCTACCATACTTTATTTCTAAAACCCTAACCCATAAGCTGTCTTCCTCTTTGATCATCTGGTAGTCCAATTTAGTTAGAAGTTCTTTATTCATGAGAGTTTTTTATGGGAGGAGTCATCTTTTGTAGCCCTATTTTAGTTGTTTCTTTTTAGTAATTGTTTTCAATTTCATAAAACTTGAATATATGCTAAATGTTGTTTCACAATATACTCAAATCATATTGGGGAATATAAAGTATTAGCTATATAACATTTAATGAACACTTATGTTCCCCATTCACTAATAAACAAATAGTAAGTGTTATTTACCAATAAACAAAGAAATAATTTTGTTCCTCTTGTGGACTAATTATTATAGAGCAAAAAATCAAATTCAATTAAATGCTCAATTGCAATCAATTGGAAAAAAGAGAGACGCTTTTATAATATATCTTGGTCACATTACTTGTAATGGTATTCAATTATCTATTACTTGTGAGTCATAGAGAGACATTCTGAAAGGCATCATAGATTGTGTTTGAGATGATATTTTGGTTGGGTTGATGATAAATTGCAATTTACCTTTTTTAACATTTCCTAAGATCCGTGTCATGAGCATAGGCCCCTAGCGTATAATGCCAATTACATGTAGTCACTTGATAAAAAATAGAACGATTGGAAGAACTACCTAAATAAGACAAATTTTGTTTGTAAATCTAAAGAGGCAGTTTTAGCCAATGTTTTTCCAAGAATTGAGCTTAAGCAATGGAAAGTGTTGGCTGATTAATAGAACTTAAAGCAAGTGCAAGTATTAATGGCCCATTTATTGTTTGCTCACTATTTTACCTGTATATCTTTAGTTTCTTTTATCTTTTTTTTTATTTTCTGTTTCAATTCTAAACTTTAACTATTGGATTCAACAAAGGATTTTGTATCAACTTATGAGAATTAGAAAAAAACAAAGTTAAAATAATTATTAAGGGATGTGAAAAGAATTAATATTACTATTGATTTGAGAAATTATTCTGAAGAAAAAATTTAATATATAGTTGTCACTAGTCATTTTGTTAATTCTAATTGGATGTTAGTTGAGTTTCAAAAAATTCCTCCCCCATATAATGATGTCATTGTTGTTGATACTCTTAATAAATAAATCTTCTTATTGGAGGATTGAAATTAAAGTGACTTCTATTATGATTGACAATATTGCTTACAATAATATTTAATAAATGTCTTCTTATTAGGTGCTTGAAAATAAAGTGTCTTCTTTTATAATTGACAATACTTCTCACAATAATATTTATATTAGGGTTTGAGAGATAATTTTTCATCAAGAAAAAAGTTATCTCTTGATGGAAAATTATTTCGTGTTAGATATTGTACTCATATATTAAATTTGCTAGTTCAAGGTGGGCTTTCTTAAATTGGAGATTTGATTGAGGTTGCTAGAGAAGGAATCAAGAATTTGAATAATTTAGAGGGACATCTTAAAAATTTATTAAAACTACAAAACAACTCCAATTATCTTCTAAGAAATTGCTTTTGGAATGACCCACTAAGTAATGTAACTTATTTAGTGTTGGTGTTGCAATAGATTTTTAAAGATATATTTTCTTCATGTTGACATTGGTCTTGACTTTAAATGTTTTCCTAGTGTAGTCAACTGAATGAAAGTGAAAAATGTGTCATTTTTTAGGTGTTTTTTTATATGAAATTGTAGACATGATTTTTGTTTTTGATTATCCATTTACAAATCTCTTCTTGCCTAAGCTTTATAGGATAAATGAACCTTTAAATGAAAAACCTTTATGAATGGCAACCAAATTTGAGAAATATTGAAGTGAATGCAACTTGTTGCTTCCATTATGTATTGCTATTGCATAGATATACAATGACATTGATTGAGTTTACTTTTTCTATAATCTATAAAAAGATGTTGAAAAGATTTTTTTTTTTGTTTGTTAAAAAAATAATCTATGGTTGTTATGAAGAGTTTGTTACAAATTATAATGAATCTCAATATAAACAAGGGTAAAACCTAAAAAAAGAGCACAAGAGCATATAGTACTTCATCTAGTAAGAATGTGCACGAGTATTATATCAGGAAGGCTAAACTTAAATTATTTATTAAGTAAATAGACATTATTCAAGTTGTAAAATCATATTTGGATATTTATTTTAAGGAAAATATCTACATTTGTGACAAAACTATTTTTAATAACCTATTGTGACAAATATCCAAAAATAAAAAATAAAAAATTCATTTTTGTCACAAATATCTAAAAACTCATAACCTATTGTTCTGCCATTTTTGTCACATTTCGGGTTCGAGCTTGAAAATGGACCTTATTTACCTAACAAAAATCCTCAAGTTTCTCTTAGGAGTGTCAAATCTCTTATATCAAAACAATTTAAAACTATTAAACAATTTATCGACTAGAATCTACCAAAGGACATTCAAATCTCTGGTTGTAAGAAGTTCACTCCACTTATCTTCATGTTCTTATAGATATCACTAAAATCCACATTGGAATTTATAAAATGATAAAAGTGGAGTTACACTAGCCTTGTAAATAATTTAGACATTCCTTGGGAATGAGCATGTTATGTATAATTATATAATATTTCACAAAAAAATTCTCATGTACTTATACATACCAAAATATAATAATTTATTTATAAAATATTGAATTAATAGAACATGCTATTTTTACAAAAATTAAACTAAAACTACAATTTCATAATAGAACCAAATCAAACTAATTGAATAAACTTGGGGGGGGGTGAATAAGGTTTTTGCAAACAATAGCAGCTTAGAAATCTTGGTCCCTTAAAAAAAAAAAATTGAACTGAATAGCAAAAATGCTTCGTGGCTTCAAGAGTGCTTTGTGACTTCAAGAGTGTAGGCATGGGTCTTTTAAATCAGCACAGAATGATAAGAGAATGTTATGAAATAAAGATGGGAAGTTGAGATGTCAAGGACAAGCTTAAATCAGAATGCAAAAATCATAAAGAAGCCATTGACTTTAGCAAAAAAGATACAACGGTTAAGGTTAGAAGACAGTGAAAATACAATGAAGAAATTTAGGTAAATAGCTCAAGAAAAGACTCAAGGATTTATAATGGTTCAATCTTTAAATGATCTACATCCACTACCTTAAGTTGTCACTTAAGGATTTCAACAGCACTCACTAAAAAACCTTTTCCCAACTCGATGGTAGTAGGTGATGCCAATCTTACATAAGAGGATCACCACTCTTGGTTTTACACCCAACCTCTTTCAACACAACAATCGAGGCTCACCCCAACTGGATTTTACCTCCTCAACCTTGATACAAAATTGAAAAGAAAGTACAGAGATAGCTTACAGATTGAGTAGATTTGAATAACTAAGCACCACAACCTTTGACCTTTGGAATAATTTTATTTCACTCTGAAGTACATATAAAAAGGGAGATTTTTTTATTCTAAAGTATAAGAATGTTTTTGAGAAAGATAGCACAAAAATCTACTTCAAAATCGAGTTCTAAAAGTTTTATAGGAGCCAAATCCGAAGTCCCAACAGCTAGTAGCGGCTAGTTACTTTCTGTCAGGATTTTTAGGATTTTGGATTCACAAAGTGGAAAGATGTATGTCCAAAATGACACTTTTTAAAGAAGAAACATTTTGAAAAATGTTACAGATTATTGGATAGAGTTTTGGATTTAGAGGTCCATCCAAGACACTCAACCTAAACATTTGAAAACCTACTCTTTGAAATCATCTTATTTGTGTGCTTCAAGCTAAAAACAAATTGAACATAAGGTATAGATGTTGGGTATCTCAGGCTCGTATCATATACGGTACAGCGAAAAATAAATGAGATACCATGACAAGACCTGCCTATGTATGAAAAACAAGACATAAAGATAATAAAGGTAACAACTTTTTACCTTTGGGTGATCGTTCGAAGAACAAAATTGATCTTCTTCAAGTCAAGGCTCGATCCAGCAATCTTCTTATGCAAACTCCATGAGAGTTGGATGTCTAACCACTATAATTACAGTGTGTGATTATCTCTAACAGTAATCCACACAGAGGAATACTCAAGCACCAAAATTTCCTATGCTAGCAAAAAAAGATAGCGGCTAGGGCTGTTTTCGTTTTCAGCAAAACGAGAGAGAGAGAGAGAGAGAGAGAGAGAGAAGACATTTGTTTTGTAGCTCCTATTTTCGTGTGAATCACCCTTGGATTAGGGTTTCGAGCATATCCAATATATGTTCCAAAATCCACTGAAAATCTGAAATTCTAGGACAATTAGAATTTCCTAATTGTAATTAGAAACATCAAGTTCCCACAATTACAACTTGGATTACAAATTATAACTAATTATAATTTGTCTACAACAACTTCTCTTTCTCGCAATTAACCCCTCTATGTTATCAAAAAATATCTTGAGTATATAATCCTCTATTGTGTGTAACCTATTAGGTTTCCCAGTTAATTAGTAGCGAATATGAATTAATCCAAACGTCTTTGAGATTAACAATCCATAATTAATTAGAATTAATCCTATTAATTCTAATCAAGATTGGTTTATGAATTCATCAATTAATATACCCATATTCCCAGATTATGAGTAGTATCTAGCAACACATCATGACCACTCAAGAGTCTAGGAAGTCCAGTGACTTGACATGAACTCTTCAATAACAAACTTCAGTGCAATTAACTCTTTTCTCCATACAATATCTCATTCGGTTTGGAGTATAGAATTAGTGCCAACTCCCTCCAGAATTAATTCTGGCCCGAATATAATAGTACTTATACCAGGAACTCACTATTCTAGATGTGTATCAATTGGAACTATTTTCAATACACAATCGCCTTGACCAAGGACTTTTTGAGTAGTAATTCCTATAAGTGGCCATGAGATATTCATCCCTACTATTAGGAGTGGTGAATCCTTTATTGACCCTCTCAACTACTTTTGTTTACCTCACAATGTACCTAATATCCATCCCATAGGCGACTCTCGATCGAGCTCCGGAGATTGGAATCAAAGTACAAAACTCAGCAAACAAAGTACTTTGGAGATCTCAAGTCTAAGGATACTTACACGTTTGCTATATTGAGATTATATCACTGACACTAAATAGTTATCCATGTGATTATCTCAAAGCTAGGTTATCCAATGAACTTGTTTCATTAACAAGCATCCATGTATTAACTTTGAGTATCTCAATACTCACGGATATGAGAACCACCACCTGATCAAATCAGGAAGTCTAACACATGCTAGTCTTAATGCATTAATAATGTCTTGTCTCATTAATATTATGACTAGGGATTATTTAAGTACTAACACCATCCAGTGTAGTAGGAATCTCATAGCATGATCTCTATCATGATTTCCTTAACACAGTGTTGTACTAGGGACTTTATCGAACAGTTATATTACTTAAAGTAAACAAAAGAAACTATAAGATAAATAATGCCTTTTATTAAAATAAAATGTGTCATATATAATGTACAAGTGATTGCCTCTAGGGCACAACACTAGCAATAGAGAGATAGAAATTTACAAATAATACATTAACAATGATTCCTAGTCTATAGTTCTTTCACAAAGACTTCACGATTTGCAAGCTCTTAAGTTAAAGTTCTACTTGACTTGGATTCCATTGCTCAAGAGTTGCTTAGCAGTCTCATTTTCACGCATTTGGAAGAATTGAGGTCAAACATGTCCTATCACATATAAATCACATAAGTTAATCTTCATCAATATTTGTCATAAGTAAAAAACACATGAGAATGCCCTTAGGGCTAACAATCTCCCCCTTTTTGAGTGATGACAAATTTGATGGGATTATGACATGAAAAACAATGATATATACAGTACATACATATTAGACCGAGAGAAATAAGAATATTTTTAACTAAAATGCATTCTCTCATTATAGGACTCAAAGAGTGCTTATGAGGTTAAGATAAGAAAATTTAAGAATATACTCATAGACATGGCTCAATGAGTCTATGGCCCATCCAACCTTCTTATCCTCCTTCCTTCCATAAAAAAGACTATTTCTCGAGAAAATAGCCAAATAGTAGTCATAAAAAAATATGCATAGATATGTACATGAGGAGCTATACATGATAGATCACAAAAAGCAATACTCCCCCTATGTATATGCATATATGAACATTAGTTAGAAAGATGCTAGCTATGAAGTGCGTTTGAAAATAAGAATAGATTTCAAGATTTTGGACTTTCAAAATGTGTGTCCAAAAAGGGTTAAAATGAGGAAGAAGATAGCTTTTTAAAAAAGTTATTTTTAGACTAATCTTTTGGATTGAAGAAATGCGAATCCAAAACTCCCTATGTGCATATGCAGGGTAATTTTTTTTTTTTTCCAAGAGTAAAGATCAATGATTTTCCTGGAATTGACCGAACTTATTTTTCTCAAGGAAATTCAACACAAGAATTTTACTATGCAACCAAAAAGAAACAATACAGTACACTTAAGTATCCTTATGATCCAAATAATATTGCGCACCATAACCATGGTCAAAACAAATCATCTAAACTAATCTCAATCAGTCAAAATTCACAATAAACTCATACTCATAATTCAATTTACTTAGTTCATAATAACAACATCTCAACATAGTTTCCATCAAGTCACAGGACCAATTCTTCATAGTCTGCATTCTTTAAAACCATAACTACAAGCAGTCACAATTCATCTCAAATCATATTAATGTATCCCAATTCATTACAATCACAATTTCATCACATACATTCTCATAGTTACAATCACAATCACATACATTCTCATAGTCACAATAACAATCACTTACAATGCATCTCAAGCCATATTAATTTCTCCCCCTCTTGTCATCAATAAAAAAAAAAATGCAGAAGAGAAACAATAAGATATCAAATAGGGATATGGTGCAGAAATCAATTAAAGAGAAAACAGATTTAGAGTGAAAATTGTCAATCCCTGGTCAAAACAATAATCATATAATCAAAAGGATCAGCAGGAGATTAGTGCAAAGATAAAATTATTCAGGCAGAAAACAAAACAATGTTCAAAACGCTAGAGTAGAAAGCATAAAATTGTTCATCAAAAGAAAATAGTAAAATTGTTCAGGTAAAATGTCATCAAGAGAGTATGAGATTGTCATCGATCAGCCAGCAATTTTCATGGGACTATCAACCGATCTTTTTCATTGTCTTAACGCCATGCTTGTTCGTGATGATAGCCATGTTTTCTTGAATTTCTACTGTGTCAGGTTGAGCACCAGAGCTTTTTTATTTTTCAGCTAACCTACTGGATTTGCGTTTGACTACTACAAGCTTCTGGCATTTTCCAAAGGAGCTTCCAGTTATGGCTAGCTTAGGGGCTTGCAATGTAGCTGTAGGGTCAGCAATTGTGGGAACTTCACTCTCATTTCCTTTATCTTTCTTATTTTTTCCGCTTCTTCTGTTCCTTTCTCATTTTCTTTTTCCTTTTGCACCTCTTGCTCAGTCTGTTTAGCAACCTTTTCTTCAACTTGGAGAGTGGCAGTTTCTTCTACAAGATTTGTTCGTGAGAAGGAACCTGTTTGGTTTGAGGATCATGGTGCTTTCCTTCTATAGTAGTTAATCTTTTCCCCAGATTCTAGAGTTCTGCTTTCACTTCAGTATTTAGACTATCTACCTTAACAACCAACAGAATTTTGGCTTCTAGAATGTTCTAAGTTGTGCCTGTTTCAAGAGTTTTCTACTTTCCCTTGCTTGATGACTCTCCTTAAGCTTCCGCTACAGCCTTTCTTTTTGTTCCTCCTAGTTTGGCTTCACCTTTTACTTTTAGCAACTTTTCTTTCTCCTCCTCAAATGCTTCTCTAAGCAATACCCACTGATTATCAACTTGAATATAGCCCATCTTTTCAAATGAATCAGTGCCATAAATATTCATCTTAGAGTGACCAGGGCCAGTTGAGTTGAAATCCATATTGAAATACTTAAAGACCGTTGTTAGAAGATTCCCATACGATAGCACCTTACTGGTTGTGTTTCGCGATTGCATCATTAATCTTGTGGCCAGAAATCTAAAGCTGATTTGCCTTCTTTCAGCCAGTGCCAACATCAATACTATTTGCATAATTCTTATAGATGTTTTATGTCCAAAGCTTGGAACCACCATGGTTGAGACTATGTGGTGCAAGATTCTACCTACTCTATTCAGCCACTTTGTATTCCTATCATTTGAGTTCTTAAAACTTTTTTTTCTCCTATGAACTGATTTTCAAATCTTCCTAAATCGAATACACCTGAGTCTTTAAGAAATTTGTTCATCTAAAAAAATTGGATTCCTCCATTTCTAACTTCAAAATTTTGATTTAATATCCTATGGTGAAACTCCATGCTAACACAGCCTACTCTCGAGGTGTACTATTGTACCATAAAACCTTCGCCAGTCTCCTCAAGCCTTTATTTTCTCAAGTTCGCATAAAATTCCCAAACCAGAGAGGTGTACAGTTTTTCTTCTATTGATAGTAAAACCCCCCATCCAAGATTCTCAAACATACTTAAGATGTCAGAAAAATTTAGAAAGGCCTCAGTATTAACCCGATATCCAGAGATTACAGTCCTTTTTCTAGTTAGCTAGTCATTAAATTCAGACTCACATTTCAGATCAAGAAATTGAGGTACCTATGTCTCAGAGCTTTCCTGTACAGGAAGCACTGTTGATGAGTCAGATTGCGAAGCTATTTCTTCAGCAACAATTTTCTTCCCTTTCTTTTTGGTGGCCGGTTGTGCGTCAGCAACAACTTTCGTCTTAGCTACTCCTTTGCTTTCTTACCCTTCTTCGCCTTTTGTTCAGTTCCTTTATCTGATTTTAGTAGTTTTGCCATGGCAGAAACGGAAAGAAGATGAAGGATTTTTTGTTTTAGTGGAGAGGATGAAGATATGAAGTGAGAGAAACAAAGAGATCAGTGGTTGTTTTAGATTTCTAAGAGAGAGAAAAATGACTTTTTTGTGATTTTCTAGGTTCTAGAGTAGATAAGTATAATCAAGTACCCTTAATTAGAGATTTGCACCAGAGATAGGGTCACTTTTTTTTTTTAAAGTGCGGACATTTTAAAAATTCAAAAAGTGGGTTCTGGACTTATGTGCTTCTTCATTAGAATATTTTTAAAAAATTAGCTTTACACAATTCTAGGCTACTACTATTTTAGACTTGGACTGAGTCCAAATTTGTTCGTCCAAAAACTGAATGAGAGATATTTTGTTGAGGGGATTTTGGATTCAGGCTTCTCCAATATTGCATCTAAAAACTGCATTCAAAAAGTGTATCTTTAGAGGTTCTGCAAGAATGAATGAACAAACAAAGTCTTGGCAAAATTGTTAATTACATAATTTTGGTAATTCCTAAACCTTTTCTCAGATAATTAAATCTATCTTCGGGCAGAGGTTTAGTGAAGATGTCTGCAAGCTATTAATCAGTTTGAATATATTCAAAACACACATCACCCTTAAGTATATGATCTCTAATAAAATGGTGCTTAATTTTAATGTGCTTAGCTCTAGAATGTTGAACAAGATTTTTTATTAGATTGATGGCACTAGTATTATCATATAAGATAGGAACGTAATTGAAATATAAAACAAAGTCAAGCACAGTATTTTTCATCCACAAAATTTGCGCGCAACAACTACCCGCTGCTATGTATTCAGCTTCAGTTGTTGAAAGAGAAATACAAGCTTTCTTTTTGCTATACCAAGAGATAAGGGAGTGTCCAAGAAATTGACAGTGTCCACTGTTACTTTTTCTCTCAACTTTGCACCCGACATAGTCGGCATTAGTGTTTTTTATAAGATTAAATGAATTAGATTGAGGATACCATAAGCCATAGTTATATTTCCCAATTAAATATCTAAGGATACGTTTTGCAGCATATAGATGAGATTTCTTTGGACATGATTGAAATCGAGCACAAAGACACACTGAGAACATAATATCAGGCCGGCTGGCAATAAGGTAAAGGAGACTTCCAATCATACCTCTATATTTTGATTCATCTACTTTCTTACATTTTTTATCTTTATTAAGCTTTAACAATATGCCCATAGGTGTACTTATTTCTTTTGCTTTGTTCATACCAAACCTTTTGAGCAGTTCATTGGCATACTTGGGTTGATTTAAGAAGATTCTATCTTTGGTTTGCTTGATTTGAAGACCGAGAAAGAAATTAAATTCTCCCATCATGCTCATTTCAAACTCTTGCAACAATGTCTTGACAAATTTCTTGCATAAGGAATCATTAATAGCTCAAAAAATAATATCATCAACATATATTTGCATAATTAAGATATTATCAGAATTTTCAAATTTGATAAATAATGTCATATCAACTAAGCCACTTGAAAAACCTTTTGAAAGTAGAAAGCCACTAAGCATTTCATACAATGCTCTTAGAGCTTGTTTTAAACTATAAAGTGCTTTAGAGAGTTTAAAGACATGATTTGGAAAACGTTTATGAGTAAAACTAGGAGGTTGTTCTACATATCCTTCTTCTTCAATGAAACCATTTAAGAAAGCACTTTTGACATCCATTTGGTAGAACATAAAACATTTGAAAGATGCAAATGCAAGTAACATTCTTATTAATTCTAGTCGAGTAATGGGAGCAAAGGTTTCATCATAATCAATGCCCTCTTCTTGATTGAATCCTTGAGCAACTAATCTGACTTTATTTCTAATAACACTACCATGTTCATCAAATTTATTTCTAAAAACCTACTTGGTACCAATTACAGGATGGTGAAGTGGTCTAGGGACAAGCTTCCAAACTTGATTCCTTTCAAATTGGTTCAATTTTTCTTACATGGCCATAATCCAAAATTCATCATGTAAGGCTGCATCAATACAATTAGACTCGGTGCTAGAAAGTAGAGCAAAATTATCGACAAAATACTATCTAATTTTAACTCCACAGCTAGGTCACTGATAATTTGTTCTATTGAATTGACAGTTTTGTACTTTCAATCTCTTAGCAGATCTTGATTCGTGGGCTCTTCAGTCCTTTGATTTATTTCTTAAGTCTGTTGTTCTTTTAATTACTCTTCTTTAGCATAAATATCAAGTAGAAGAATATAGTTTGATTCATCAAACACAATATGTACGGATTCTTCCATACATAGAGTTCTTTTATTGTGCACTCTATATACTTTTTTGTTGGAAGAATATCAAAGAAATATAACCTCATCAGATTTGCTATCAAAATTTTCAAGGTTGTCATGAGTATTGAGAACAAAACATTTACATAAAAAAAACTTTAAAATATGAAACGGATGGAACTTTGTCAAATATGAGTTCAAAAGGAGTTTTTTTTTTTAAAAAAAGGGTCTTAGCATAACGTAGTTGATGATGTAGCAAGCTATATTCACAGCTTCAGCCCAAAAAAATTTTGGAAGGGAGTTTTCACATAGCACTAATCTTGCCATTTCTTACAAGGTTCTATTTTTCCTCTCAACCATACCATTTTTTTGAGGAGTTTTTGTAGCTGAAAAATTGTGTGAAACACCGTTTTTATCACAAAATTTTGTAAAAGTCATGTTTGCAAAATTCTTTACCATTGTCATTTCTAATTGAAATCAATTTGCAACCAAGAAAATTTTGAACACATTTGAGTAGTTTTGAAAATTCAAAGAAGGCTTCATTTTTTTGAACAAGAAATAAAGTCCAAGTGAAACTTGAGAAGTCATCCACAATTATATAAGCATACTTCTTACCATCGAGACTAGTGGTCCTCTTTGGTCCAAACAAATCCATATGTATGAGTTTAAGCGATTTTTATGTTGAAATCATTTTCTTAGGTTTAAAAGAGGTTTTGATTTGTTTTCTAAATTGGCAAGCACCACACACCCGATTTCTATCAAATCTCATTTTGGACAGTGCTCTAACAAGTTCCTTTGAAGATAATTTATTTAGCAAATTAATAGATACATGACCTAGCCTTCTATGCCAAAGATAGCTGTCATCATCATTCACAGAGAGGCATCTAATATCATGAGCTACAAGATCATTAAGATACAGTACATATGTATTTCCAACACGATTAGCAACAAAAATAGTCTTATTATTAGAACTATCCATGATAATGCAAGAATCTTTTTCAAAAATAACTTTGCATACATTATCACATAGTTGGCTGATACTAAGTAGATTTTACTTTAACTCATCAATTAATAGCAATTATTTGATGATAGTTAAGATCCCTTACCAATATTACCTATGTAAAGTATTTTTTTTCTTTCTTTTTGTCTCCAAATGTGACAAACCCATCACTTGTAACTTGAATATTTTTCAGCAGTCTAGCATTTCCAGTCATGTGCCTTGAGCATCCTATAACACCCCACAACTTAGGCCCAACAGGGCTGGGGATGTCGCTCCGTTCAAATGACAAGGAGTCTTTATAACTAGGTCACACAAACGAAAATAAAACAATTCTTTAAAATTAAAAACTTATTACAACCCAAAAATTCAAGAACAAATCCAAAATAAATTGTTCACTATCATCTCTCAAAGCAACATATAAATTAAATAATAAAGAGTCTTCAAGAAGGCAACATTCTAGCTATTCATCTCCGCAGTAGGATCGCCCTGAAAACATGGCATAAAAAGGTGATGAGATAAAAATCTCAGTAAGTCTATGTATGCTTTGAGTGTTTCAGGTAAAACAATTCATGTATGCAAGCTGTAAGAACTTCATAAGAAAAAGTATTAGCAAGCATTAAATAATGTTAAAAATAAAAAGTGGCATTTTGCTTTTCCAACTATACATGTGCACCATAAAATCAACCATTCAAAAGGGCGGCCATGGGTTACCACATGTTGGGCCCATAACCATACAATGGTCAGAATGCCACACTTTGTGCAGACTGACAAAAGGTAGGTGTACGGCCTACCAGGTAAGATACTCCTCCTTCTCTACACCCAAACAAACCGGTTGTCTACTCCGGCAACACATAGTCCACATGACTAAAACTTGTTAGCTCGGACCGGCATGACTAAGTAGTACTGTCGCTTCTCCAAGTTAAGTTCATCTTCTGGAGGTAGCCTCCAGCCAAAAGACTTACTCTTGCTCTTCAAAACTAGTACTACTAGCCTACCTTTATTGAGTACTCAACATTGTTTATCCCACTTGGGAGAAAATTGATAAAACATTGCTTTACTTGGAAATGGCAATCAAGGGTTTCTAAAGTTTGTGCCAAAGTTGGTTTTAGCAAGAGTTTAGTATTTAAGTAAAACTGTTTGTTGAATTTCAAATAATTTGTTTGACTGAAACAAGAAAGGAAACAGTCCTCAATTGCCTTTACAAAATGAGTGTTCACACACTTCGCATTTGGCTTGCTATGGTAACCTTTTGTCATCAAATAAGTTTTATGCATGAGCTTACCTGATCCTTTGCTTGAGCTAATTCAAAGATCTTCTAAAATTGACCTAACACTGCCTGGGGTAAACACAAGCCATAATTAAACTCAAGCTAAATTTTGCTTCCATAAATAATCCTAGTTCAACTTACCACAATCATGACTTTAATGTCCCAAACTTTAAGGCTAGATGATAAAAGGATTTTATAAAATAAATCTAACTTGATAATAAAATAACTAGGGATTGTGAAATAATTATTAATAAGTTATAGGTTCAAATATAATCTTTGTTATTAATAAATAAACTAAGGTTTATTTGATGAAGGTTCTAAGTCCTAGATGATATTAAAATAATAAATTATTACTGTTCTCTTAATTAATAATTAATAGTTAGAAAATAATAAATAAAATTAATAATAAGTAAATTTTATTATATTTTGATTAAAAGATAATAAATAAATTTTAATAGTGTTTATGAATATATGACTTATAAGATTAATATTTTATCTATTATGATTATTTATATAAAAGGCTTTATTTAATATTATTATTGTATATAATAGTTATATATTTTATTTTTAATAAAAGATATCATTTATTTAGCTAAAATATCACTATTCCATTTAACAATACAATTCCAAAGCTTCCCAGGGTTTTCAAAATTATGGGAAGAAAATATAGTTCTAATTTTTATTAATGTAATAAAATTGGCTAACTTAAATAGTTTAGGATCAACAAGGTCCTGATCATAATTCTCCTATTGCTAATAATAATCATGAACGTAAACTCTAACACCAATCAACAAACCATTCAATTCATGAATAAAGGCTTAAATCTATATCTACCATCACATGATCTAAACTTCACTAAATATAATCATATTCATGGCTTCAACAAGAATATAAAAACATAAAACCCTATTCACCAAAGGTGACATAATATCTATCATACTTAATCATTTACACTAACTCACGACATGAAGAGCAGGCAACAACTACAAAATATCATAAAACTCAATCATGACAAAACATCTTCATGCCCCAATCCCAACTCTTTCATACAAACACATACTCAATCTCCAATCATATTCCATCCTTTTCTAACTACATCCAAGAGACATGATTTTAGAATTAAGGAGGGGGTTAAAGAGATATACTCGAATGACGACTACCTTGATGAAGTCTCAAGAGAGTCCACACGCTTGGAAGACTTGATCCGACTAAGAAGGAAAAAGAGCAAATGGCCATGGTTGAAACAACCATTTCGGCTGAGAGAGAGAGAGTATTAGCATATTATATTAAAGATTGAAGGGGAAAAGAGATGAACATAATCGTTCTTGGTTATATTGAGAGAGTTCTTGAATCTTCAAGAAAAATTCTGGTTTTGATCCGTGAGCAGAATTTTGTTTTCAATGTTTGACGTTAAAAAGTATAGAAATGGATTCTAAAGGATGAGTAGACGTGATCTGGTGTTTTTTGGGAGAGATTGGAGGTGTTTAGAGTGGTCTTAGGCTTGGAGAGTGGTGGTGTGTGTTCTTGGTGTTCTTGGAGAATTGGAGAGAATGGAGAGAAGCTGGACGAAATTTGCTGAATAGGGTTGGCCGAATGGCTAGAGGAATTCTTGTGATTAAATTTTCAGATTAAGGAGAAGAGGGAAAACTGGTTGTTTGAAATTCAAAAGGAGTAATTTAGGGAGTGAATTAAGGTAGAAAATATGATAAGAATGGCATGGTTGATGGAGGTTCTTGGAGCTGCTATGGCCGACTGGAATTTGCTGAAGTTTTGCTGAGATGAATGAAGTTGAAAGATCTATAGGGTGGCCAAAATGTGGAGTGCAATGGTGGAGGAAATTTCTGGTTGGTTGAGGCTTAATCCATGGGAGTTTCATAGAGTAATTTGTTGAATTTTTGAATTCCAATTGAAGGTTTGATTGTAGTGATTGCAAAAGTGATTTAAATAGTGGCTATGGTGTTCATTTCGTGTAGATCAATGGAGGAGGTGATGAAGTTCAGTTCATGGCTGACTAAGATTGGTTTTGCAGAAAAATGGGAGTGAGTTTCGGACAAGGTTGAAGAGGGAGAAAGGCTGGAATTTTTGGTTGTTCATTCAAGAGGTTTGCTGGAATTTTTGTGCAGATTTTTCTACAATGTTCCAGTCGACTTGTAGAAAGTTTGAAGGGGTATTGGATGGTCCTTTAAGGTTAGTTTCCAGCCCTCTTTATGGAGGAAAGACAAAGTTAAATTGTTGGTTTGAAAGGTGGAAGAAACAGCTTGGTTTTTGGCCTACTAAGCTGCGAAATTGCCCAGGAATTTTCCAGGTTTGCACAACTCTTATGCAGTCCGATTTTTGGCCAATGATTTTAGTCTTCAAGCTGAACAAGTTGGCTATTTTTCTGGCAGCATTTAAGTGAAAAAAAAGGGCTAAAGTTTTCGAAAGCTGAATTGACCAAGAAGCTAGAAAATTTTCAGATTGCTACATGAAGAAGATGAACACTTATAGAGTGGAGTTTGAAGGTTCAACCATGGAGATTAATTCTCTTGGGAACCTTCCTTAACTCCTTCCCCATTTTAAGTCAACATTCTATCCTCAAGGAGACATTTTTGAAATTCCAAGATCAGAGAACCTTGCTGGAATTTTCTGGAAATAAAATATGGATTTGGATAATTGAACAAGCTTAATTGATGAATAATTTGAGGCAACCTAGGGAACAAAAATGGCATGAATCCCTTAAGAATTTTTGTAAGGCACAAGAGTAGGGTTAAGACATTCCCTTCAAGTCTCTCTTAGGACAACACTCCTACTTCTACTCATGGCATGCAATGCCGAAAATATCCTACCCTATAAAAATAGAATGATAAAACTTAATTGGGGGGGTTTGAACTCAAGACCTTAGAGATTAATTCCAAAGTTCTAACCGCTAAACCACAACAACTCTTATTCTTATTTTCTCTCCCAAATATTTTTTCTATTTAATCCTCAAGTTATCTCCCTATTTTCACTTCAAGCAAAATTACCATTTTGCTCTTTCTACTCAATGAGCACAATTAAGCCTTCTAGACTATAAATCACAAATCTAAAGCACATAAAATCATTTAAAAATATATTTATACATGTAATAAAATATGATATGCATCCTGACCCTCTTACTCTAGGATTGATTTTAGTTAGGGTTTCATATCCTCCCCTCCTTAGGAGAATTTCGTCCTGAAATTCAAGCATACCTCTATCTCAAATCGGGATACTTCCATTTTACCCACTCTTCTATTTCCCATGTTGCATCTCACATGTCATGATACTCCCACTGCACTTTTACCATCGGTATCTGCTTGTTCCGGAGAGTCTTGATACTACGGTCTAATATTATCACGGGCTTCTCCATATAGCTCAGGTATGGGTTGCAACACCAACGATTCATCATTCAAAACATGACTGGGATCGGCAATGTACTTTTTCAGCTGGGATACATGAAACACGTCGTGAATTCCTGTTAGTCCATCCGGCAAGTCCAATAGGTACGCCACCGGCCCAATTCTCTATTTTATCGGGAACGGCCCCAAATACCTCGGATTCAGTTTCCCACCTTTCAGATGCTTCAGAATCCTTCTATTCGGTGTCAATATCAGGAATACACTATCTTCTGCCTAGAATTCCAACTCTCTGTGCCTATTGTCTGCATAATTCTTTTGTCGGCTCTAGGTTACTTTCAACCTTTCCCTGATTGACTTAACCTTGTCCAACATTTCTTGAATACAGACTTCTCCAGTTTTGCTTATATGACCATCTTCTGACCAACTCCAGTATAGCGGTACCTGACACTTGTGTCCATATAGTGCCTCATACAAAGCCATCCCAATCGAAGCTTGGTAACTCTTATTATACAACAACTCTACATATGGCACATATTCAATCCATTTATCTCTGAAATCTAGAACACACGCTCTCAGCATATCCTCTAGTATCTGTATGACCCTTTCTAACTACCCATCGGTTTGCAGATGCACCGTCGTACTGAACTTCAAACTCGACCCTATTGATTCTTGGAACTTGCCCCAAAATCGAGATGTAAACCTCGGGTCTCGGTCAGACACAATACTTGAAGGCACTCCATGTAGTCGGACTATTTCTCACACATAGGTCTGAGCCAACTTCTCCATGGAATCTCTTACATTCACTAGTATGAAATATGCTGATTTGGTCAGTCGATCCACCACTACCCATATGGCGTCCTTCTGGGTCCTCGACATAGGAAGTTCGGTAATAAAGTCCATGGTCACTTCCTCTCACTTCCATTCAGGTACTGGCAACGGTTGTAACAGTCCCGTTGACTTCTTGTGCTCCACTTTGACCTTCTGACAAGTGAGATATGTTGAGACATACTTAATCACGTCCCGCTTCATTCCGGGCCACCAATAGATCCTTTTTACATCCTAGTACATTTTAACTTCCCCTAGATGAATGGCATACTTGCTCTTGTGTGCCTCTTCTAAAATTCTGTCCTTCAATTGATGCTCTTCGGGTACACACAACCGATCTCTGAAATACAAAACTCCCACTTCGTCTTGCCGGAGTTCATTGCCTTGCCGTTTGAGCTCATTGTCCTTGAAAAGTTGAAATTCTGCATTGTCTTGCTGGGCTTCAATAATTTCCCGCCTTAGATCTAGTATCAACTTCAGGTTTCTAACAACAATTTTCTCCCCTAGCACTTCCGTTCTTCTGTCCAACACATCCTAAACCATTTGAATCTCCTGCACTCTTAGTCTGGCCATACTAACTTTTCTGCTCAGGGCATCAGCAACAACATTGGCATTCCCGGGATGATAGTTGATTGGGCAACAGTATTCTTCCAAAAACTCCATCCATCTTCGCTGTCTCAGATTCAAATCCTTCTGGGTGAAGATGTACTTCAGGCTCTTGTGGTCAGTGAACACTTCATATTCCGCCCCGTATAGGTAGTGTCGCCATTTCTTTAAAGCGAACACAATAGTAGCCAACTCTAGGTCATGCGTGGGGTAGTTAACTTCATGAGGTCTCAACTTCCGAGAAGCATAGGCGATCACCTTCCGGTCTTGCATCAACACGGCTCCCAAACCTTCTTTCGAAGTATCGGTATACAGTGCGTAAGGCTTATCTCCCTCTGGCAGGCTCAATACTGGTGCTGTCATTAATCTCCGCTTCAGTTCTTGAAAACTCTTCTCACATTTCTCACTCTAAGTAAATGGTACATCTTTCCTCAGCAGTCGGGTCATAGGCGATGCAAGCGTTGAAAATCCTTTAATGAACCTCCTATAATAGCCAGCTAATCCCAAGAAGCTTTGAATCTCGATGATGTTCTCCGGCTGCTTCCAGTCTGAAACTGCTTCAACCTTCGCTAGGTCCACCTTGATGCCATCCTTGGTCACCACGTGGCCAAGAAATGCCACACTATCTACCCAAAACTCACACTTGCTAAACTTGGCGAAAAGCTTGTGCTCTCTTAGCTTCTCCAATGCCAGTTTCAAATGTTTCGCATGCTCCTCCGGACTCTTGGAATAAATTAGGATGTCATTAATAAAAACCACCATGAACTTGTCCAAATAGGGTCAAAACACTCGATGCATTAAATCCATAAATACTGCTGGAGCATTGGTTACCCCGAATGGCATTACCACGAACTCATGATGACCATATCTTATGTTGAAAGCTGTCTTGGGAATATCCTCTTCTTTTATCCTCAGTTGGTAGTATCCTTACCTCAAATCCAATTTGGAGTAACAACTGGATCCTTGCAACTGGTCGAACAGCTCATCAATCAGCGGTAGTGGATACTTATTCTTGATCATCAGGTTGTTCAAGCCCCGATAGTCAATACACAGCCTCAGAGTCCCATCATTCTTCTTCACAAATAGTACAGGTGCTCCCCAGGGTGACGTGCTAGGTCTGATGTAGCCTTGCTTCACTAACTCTTCTAACTGCTCCTTCAGTTCTTTCAGCTCCGCCGGTGCCATCTGATATGGAGTTTGGGATACTAGTTTTGCTCCTGGAACTAGGTCAATGGTAAATTCAACTTCTCGGCTAGGAGGTAGAAAAGTGAGTTTCGCAGAAAACACATCGGGAAAATCATTTACTACCTCGGTATCCTCTAGAGTGCACTGGTCTTTCGGCTTGTTTATCACATAAGCCAAGTATCCTTGACATCCCTGCTTCAGCAATTTCTAGGCGTTAGCCCCAACTATCAAATACTTTAACTCCTTTACTCTCTTACCGTTGAATTCCAACACATCACACCCCGATCTAATGAACTGAACCGATTTATTCTTACAGTCTACCCTAGCCCCATGCTTCGCTAGCCAATCCATTCCCAATATCAAATCATAATCATCAATATCTAGCACTATCAAATCTCCCTTCAAGCTTTCTCTCCCCACATCAATTTTACAATTTCGCACATACCGATCTATTTGCACCATCTTTCCCAAAGGGGTACTCACCAATAAGGTAAAAGGTAGCTCTACTCCATCCTAACCCAAATGACATGCATAGTTCTTACTTAAATAGGAATGAGTAGATTCAGGATCTATCAATGCATTAACGGAACATCCTTGGATAGTCAACGTACCTTCCACTACTGCCGCATCAGCTCCAACCTCCTCTCGATTGAGAGCGAATACCTTTGCTTTCACTTGAGGCATCAGTGCTCCACTCTTGGATGCTCCCAATGTATTGGCTCGATTGGCCCCCGGGTTCTGAGCCGGATTTCCTTGCCCGACTCGATGACGTTTAGGGCAGGCGTTCGGCAAGTGGTTCCGGTCTCCGCAGTGGTAACATTTCCGCTTACCTCTTTTGGACCAACAGTTCTTCTCTGTGTGGCCTCTTTTTCCACATTGCCGGCATAACGGAAGGTTCTGTGTAAGACCAATCGGTGTTGTCCGAGCTTGCTTTCCCCGATTATGCCACTGCTGGTTGGCGAGGCACTTGTTAGGTTGTTGCCTCTGGAAAGGTCCTAGCGGTTGCCTTGGCAACTAGAAAGGTCTCAATGCCATTTTGCTGCGGTCCTCATTTTCTGTCCGGGTGGCTGCGTCTACGGCCCCCGAATAGGTCGTTAGTGGAGAATGTACCAATGCCCTCCTTAATTCCTGCCCCAATCCCTTGACAAATTGCCTCGTTCTATTCTGTTCGGTGTCCACCAGTCTCTTACAGTATTTTGATAGTTGGGTAAACCGTGCTACGTACTGGGCCACCGTCATACCTCCCTGCTTTAAATTCTGAAACTCGTCTTCCTACTTTTCCACTATCCACTGAGGGATATACTCAGCTCTGAATGCTTCCACAAAATTAGCCCACGTCTAGTCCTGATCAATCATCTCCCAGCCGTCCTGAACTCGCTGCCACCATGCCCAGGCTGGGCCCCTCAAACAGAATGCAACAAACTTTACCATCCGCTACTCAGTGTACTAGAGCGTAGCAAATATGTCCTCCATCTACTCTATCCATTGCTCAACTTTCTGATCTTGTTCAGCTTTGCCCAAGAAAACGGGCGGTTGAAATTTCAGAAACCGCTCCAATGCTTCATCCTTTCCCTTGGGGTTCCTCCGCTCAGTCAAAGTCTGTAGAATCTTGGCCATCTTGCTGAATGCTTACCCCATTGTCACTTCAGTAAGTGCTTCTGATCCTATTTCCAAATCGGCTCACTCTCAATTCCCGAGTTGGGTGACGGCATTTAGGTTGTTTCAACTTCTGGTACCACAGGTTCTGCCTCCGAAACTCTCCTGCCTGATGTAGCTACACGGTGCTTGGGTGCCATTCTAAACTATACCCAAATGATGAGTTTATGCATTCAATGATTAAATCATTTCAGTTGAGTATGCATTCACAGTCAGATTTAAGTAAAAGAAAATCATATGCAAGTTTTGTCCAAAAAAATTGCTTACAAATTTCTCTCAAATCTTAGAGTACTCAGGTACTCTTATTTGCATAAATTTGAAATTAAAACAACAAACATAAATGAAATCCTTAACATAGAAGTTTATAGAAAGCAGTAAATAAACATCCTAATCATAACAGCTCTCAGCCCCTCTAATCCTCATCAGAATCTTCAAAGTCGGCCTTATATAACCATCCCCCGAAATTCTTAAAGAAGTCTATCCCAGCCCCACTTGCAAACCCCTCCATTTGCTCTTTTTTGGGTCGCCTAGAACTCTCCCTAATCTCAATCTGGCTGGGTGGAGGTATGAAAGAAGGTTTGGGTGGAGATTCATAATCTATCTCCCCCGGGTCATCACTATTAGTTGATAAATCAACTATGGGACTAGGAGGGTAGGGAATATATCCATATCAATCTCCTCATCTTCACTGTCAGAACTCAAGTCTATCACAAGTATTGGGGGTGACTCATTGATCGAGACCTCATCGTCACTACTATCTTCCAAGGGAATAACTGGCTACGGTTATATGGAGATTAATGAGCCACCTGCTCAATAAGCACAATTGAGCCTTCTAGACTATAAATCACAAATCCAAAGCACATAAAATCATTCAAAAATATATTTATGCATACAAGAAAATATGATATGCATCCCGACCCCCTTACTCTAGGGTTGGTTTTAGTTGGGGTTTCACACATCCACTATCCAAAAATCATTTTGTGGAGCTCATCTTGTCCGATAAATATTCTTATACATAAGATGGAAGAGTGATTTTTGTCACCCACACCTTTTTAGGTCCACGAGGGTTAGTGATAGGTCATTTTACTCTCTAATCTGTTTTTATACCAGATTGCACATTTTTTCTAACATGACACTTAGATGCTGTATGTCTAGATTTTCCATAATGGTGCAACAATTATGTGTCATATATGATGAAGCAAGTTTTACAAAATGAGATCTATAATTTTCAACTTTGATCTCATGCCTATAGCTTAGACCATTTCGGTTTTCAGCTATGTATTTTTTCAAATTATTTTTTCCATTTGTAAAATTTTCATTGCATGTGATGAGATTATCGACTCTATTTTTCATATCATCAAAATTGCTAACCATAATTTCAAGAGAACGAATTTTGTCACACAAGCATTTATTTTCTAGAGACACATGATACAAGAAAGTAATGATAACATCCTTTTTAATATATGAGCACATATATGACTCAAGTGAGACTTTGTTCTCATTCAACATCTTTTCATTCTCATCTAACAAAGTTTCAATTTTCATCTTCATTTCTTTGTTTTTTCTAGACAACTATTTAAGTTTATGAAACATGTCAAAAAGCAATTCACTAGGATCATCATACTTTTTACAATCAGAATCATGCAAATTGGTTATCAAATTTGGAGAAGTAGGATTTACCTTATCCTCCATAGCCATAAAACAAATGTTCGCTTTGTTATTTTCAGAATTACAACTTTCTTCAGTCTCAAATTCAGCTTGATCCCAAGTTCCAATTAATCCTTTTCCTTTCTTCAACTTTGTGTCCTTATTTTTCTTTTTAAATTGCTTCGCCTTCTTTTCTTTAGCTACTGGACAGTAAGGAATGAAATGCTCCGTGCTTTTGCATTCAAAGCATTGAGGTTTGAAGGAGGATGTTTGTCATTTCTTTTTCACAAGCTTCTTACGCTTTTTGAAGTGGCCCTTTCTGAGCATTTTTCTAAACTTTTTAGCAACCATAGCCAATTCTTCTATGTCTAAATCAGTACCATCATCACAATCAGTTTGATCACTGTTAGCCTCTTCATTAACTGCTTTTAAAGCAGTTCCCCATTTGCCTTTGTCATCATCATCATACTCTTGAAACCTTTTGAGGTTCATTTCATAGGTCAAAAGAGAGTCGATTAGCTCTTTAGTAGGTAAGCTATTCGGGTTTTTTTATTTCTTTATAGCAAAGGTTTTTGGCTGCCAGCTTTTTGGCAAAGCATCAAGCAGTTTTCTATTTTGGTCACTGAGGGAATAAGTTTTCCCATATGCCTTTAGTCCATTCATAATATTTGTAAATCGAATGAACATATTAGTTATGTTCTTACTTGGCTTCATAGTGAATAATTCATAGTCTCGGACTAAAATTCCTAACTTTGATTCCTTTACTTGATTAGTCCCCTCATAGGTGACTTCAAGAAATCTCCACATTTCGTAAGCTAATTCACAACCACTAACTAGGTCGTATTCATTAGCATTAAGAGCACAACATAATATATTCATTGCTTGAAAATTTAGAATCATTTTCAAAATATCCTTATTGTAATATTCATTACTCTATTTAGGCACTTCTCGGCCTTCAACAAATTTTGGCTAGATAAATGGACCATTTTCAATTAGATTCCACAGCACAAAATTGATTGAGCAAACATAAATCTTCATTCTATTTTTTTAGAATGTATAATTACTTCCATTGAACAACGGAGGTCTATTTCTGGAAGACCCTTTGATGTAAGGTAGAGCAGATGTGTTTACCATATGGATCTTTGCTACAAGGCTATTAAACTAAAGATAATGTAGACCGACGCTCTAATACTAATTGAAAAATCTTAGAAGGGGTGAATAAGGTTTTTGAAAAACAAATGCAGATTAAAAATTTTGGTCCCTTAAAAGAAAATTTCAAACTGCATAGCAAAAATGCTTTGCGGCTTCAAGAGTGCTTTGCGACTTCAAAAGTGTGGGCAGGGTTTTTTTAAATCAGCACAGAATGTTAAGAGAATATTATGAATAAAGATAGGTAGTTGAGATGTTAATGACAAGTTTAAATCAGAATGCAAAGGTCATAAATAAGCCACTAAATTTTGCGAAAAAATACAGCATTTAAGGTTAGAAAATAATGAAAATGCAGTGAAGAAATTTAGGCAAATAGCACAAGAAAAGACTCGAGGATTTATAGTGGTTCGATCTTTAAATGATCTACATCCACTATCTTAAATTGTCACTTAAAGATTTCAACACCATCCACTAAAAAATCTTTTTCCAACTCAATAGTGGTAGGTGATACCAATCATACAAAAGAGGATCACTACTCTGAAGGCTTAAAATGGCAAAAATCATCAAAACGAAATCATGTTGGGAAAACAAAAATTTTACCTCTGTGATTAAATGGCCCTCTTCGGACTGGTATAGATATCTGTATAAGGATATTCGAAGCTAGTGGCTCATGTCTTTGCAAACGTTTTCTACATCTCATCCACGTGAAGCTTTTTATCTTCCGAAATGGTGCCCGTAGCACAGCTGCTGAAGGCTTAAAGATTGGATTTTGATCAACTTTGGTCTTTGTTCGTAAATGGGTTTAGCTTTCTGTGAATGAATTGAACCACGAAGAGGCTACTGTTTTCTTTGCTTTTGCTTCTATAAATTACCAACACTCAGAAGACAAAAAAAAAAACACCACTCCTTCAATTCATTTCACAATCTTTTCAATCCATCCCTGAGAGAGAATACAATTACGTGCAAACAAAAAGTATACATGCTTTCTGTTATCTTGCACGCATTTTTTAATTAATTAAATTAATAATTAATTAATTTAATATTTTTTTTATAAATTTTATTTTACATTGGTCTTATTCATTGGGCTAGGAAAACAATTTATTCTTGGGCTTGAACACTCATAAATAATAAATCTCAATTATTTATTTTCTGGGCTTTATTAAATAGCTCAAATAGACCAAATAAAATTTCATACTTTTTATCTAGTTTCAAATTAATTTTCTAATTATTCAATTTGAGTCTTGGGCCCTGAATAATTAATTAACCATTTAAACTAGATAAAATAAATACTCTCTCTCGAACATTTTATTTTATTCTAGTCCAACAATAAATTAGACTAATAAAATAAAAACCCATAATTATCAAGACCAATTCCTTAACCTAAATCCGGCATAACTTAAGGGCTATTTGGGAGATCAAAAGACACATCTCCTTGGCTACTAAAATGACCAAAATACCCATGTTATATAAATAGTTATATTTTTTATTTTAAATATTTCCTAATATCACCATAAGGAAATATTGACCGCAAGGACAATGCTGCGTTAGCAAAGTTTCGAGCTACAGGTATAATGACTAAAATACCCCTCTACGCATCGTCATGCAATTAGAAAGGAAGAGTGTACTAACACTTCTCTAATATATATCTACCATCCTTAAACCTCTAGTATAACAATCCACGACTCCTAGAATGTTTTCACTTTTCAAGGGAGCTACCATAAAGTAAACATCCAAGTCATGTTCCCCAGGGTCTTAGATAATTAGATCATTTAAATAGTAACAACGGGCGATATAACGTAGAAGTTATCTTGTATAGTTTTGTCTTAACTAATTAGTCACATATACCCAACATACAAGTATATTGGCTCTACAAAAGAACCTCAATTACAGTATATCAAAATATATACTTCTAGTTTTATCAGACTACCAACTTATACTCAAGTGATAGAGTATTAGCCCATGCTGTAACAGTAATAGTTTGGATTTCTTTTAAATAGTTCTTTTACAAACCACTATTACAGGTCTTATTCTACGTATTCGAAATACGCTCATGCCATGAAGTGAGTGGACTACTCACTGGCAAAAGGTAAGCCATTCCATATTTGAAATTCATAACATAATAACCTATATATGATGAGATTCTCATTCTCATCAATCGGTTAAGAACAAACATTTATGTGTTAAATAACTCATGATCCATACCTTACTGTCAAAGACCACCATTCATATGGATCACTTACTTAAGCACAATGGGTCATTTCCAAACAAAAATCGTGCACAAATAAAATATAAATTCACAAATAAATTTTAAAAGTAAATTCTTTTATTAATAAATTCGATAATTACATCAGATAAACTAGTTTAAAGGGCATATATTCCAACACACTCTTAATTTTACACCCAACCTCTTTAAACACAACAATCAAGAATCAACCCAACTGGGTTTCACCTCCTCAAACTTGATACAAAATAGATTTAAAAGAGAGTACAGAGATAGCTCACAAATTGAGCAAATTTGAACAATTAAGCACCACAACCTTTGACCTTTGGAATAATTTTATTTTCCTTTGAAGCACATATAAAAAGAGAGATTTTTGTATTTTGAAGTGTAAGAATGTTTCTGAGAAAGATAGCAAAAAAATCTAGTTCAAAATCGAGTTCTAAAAGCTTTTATAAGAGTTAAATCCGAAGTCTCAATGACTAGTAACGTCTAGTTACTTTCTGTCAAGATTTTTAGGATTTTGGATTCACAAAGTGGAAGGATGTTCGTCCAAAATGACATTTTTTTAAGCAGAAACATTTTAAAAAATGCTATAGATTATTGGATTGAGGTTTGGATTCCATCCAAAACACTCAATCCAAACATCTGAAGACCTTCTCTTTGAAATCATTTCATTTGTATGCTTCATGGTAAAAACAAATTGAACATAAGGTAAAGAGATATAGAAATTAATAAAAAAATACCTTAACAATGATTCCTAGTCTCTAGTTCTTTTACAAAGACTTCACGATTTGCAAGCTCTTAAGTTGAAGTTATACTTGACTTAGATTCCATTACTCAAGAGTTGCTTAGCAGTCTCATTTGCACGCCTTTGGAAGAATTGAGGTCAAATATGTCTTATCACATATAAATCACATAAGTTAGTCATCAGCAATGTTTGTTATAAGTCAAAACGCAGGAGATGCCCTAAGAGCTAACAAAACTCATGAACTTTAAATAACAGATTAATTAACTAATATCAATTCTAATTCTTTATCTCGTGAGGTAGATTAAACTGACAAAAATTATTTCCTGCTAGGTGGGTTATAACAAACGAAACCCCAAAATATGTCTCTCCAATATTTCTTATTCGCCCACGAGCTCATACACACAAATAAATATAACCATAATAATAATAATAATAATAATAATAATAATAATAATAATAATAATAATAATAATAATAATAATAATAATAATAATAATAATAATAATAATAATAATAATAATATTAATAATAATAATAATAATAATACAACAAACACAATCATAGACCATCATCGATTTTTATTTTCAATAGTAAAAAAATTAATTTAAAGAATACTATTTTTTAAATAATATTTATGAGAATTAGAGAATATCATAACTACTTACCTTAAACGATTCAAAAGAAAAAAGTTAGACTAACTCGAATAGAGTTCTGTCAATCAATTCCTACAAATAAATCTCTAAATCAAGCTTCTCCAAACTAACAAACCCAATGATAAGAGCCTACTAAGTAAAGTTGTATTCCACTTCTAATTATTGTATAAAAAGGTACAAGATTTACATTCTTACCTTATTCTAAAGTTATAAATCATAATCTTCCTTCTTCTTTTTACCATACACATTCAATTCTTTGACTGTCATTGTTTCCAAAACACAGAAAGAGAATTCAAAAAAGATATTGGTCAAAATAATTCAACCTAATTGTTTAAACTATTTAATCCTATCTAACAAATTTTCTTCAAGTCCCTCTAATAAAATTAATCATAGCTAAGGACCTTTTAATTAGAATATAACAATTAACTATACCACTAGATAGGTCATGGATTAGTTCTATGAATAGAAAATACCTATTAAAAATTTCTTTCCAAAACCATACAAGGTATTACAAAGATGTTACATTGTATTAGACTAGAATTTGAAACTTAGAAATTGATATTTGAGTAATAGAAATTTCTGACATTAGACTATTGAAAACTAGTTGACATAGAATTTGAGTTAATTGTCAAACTTTAATATATGATTATGGTATTATAACTTACCTAGTTTTTATTTTCCTTTTATGATTTGGAATGATGGTGGGAGCAATTTTGTGTTGGAATATGTAGTATTTCAAAAAGTCCTCAATTCCATTGAAGGTTTAAGGAAGTTTTAAACATTATGTATTACACTACAAAGATTTGGATTGGCAAACATCTAGAAGTGATGGGAGCCTCGCACGCACGAGTTAGGCCAATTCAAGTGTCTACGAGATAGAAAGAAGAGAGCTTTTTTCACTTATTCTTCTACCTCATGACTCAAACATCAAAGTAAGCATGAATTTATGCAAATAATGTTTGTAGACATATTATTTTCCTAACTATATCTAATGATTTATTTGATGTCCATGCACTTTATAATGAGGCAAGAGACAATTGGGACTCTCTTGTTAAATAATATACTGTGGAAAATGCTACCAAGTAAAAGCTCATGGTTGGAAAATACTAATCGTGCAAATGACTAATGACAAGGAGATGAAAACACAAATAAATGAGCACAAGAAACTGGTAGAAGAGGTCAAAGCAAAAGAGATAGTGCTACCAGAAATATTCATTGCAGGTATCTTAATTAAAAAATTACCAAGAGTCCTGGAATGATTATAAGAGTAGTTTGAAATACAAGCACATGTCTTTCTCCTTAGATGAGATTGCGATGTACCAATTCATCAATAATACTAATAAGAAGGAAGCTAATGCTACCAAAGGAAAGGAGATGGAATTAAAGGTAAATTTGGTACAAGACAACTCTTCTTAAAGTTATGAAATAAATCCCATGTCTACGAGCCCAAAATTTCTAACCCCAATTTTAAGAAAAAGAAAGGCTCCTGTTATGTTTGTGGAAAACCCAGACATTATGCACATAGTGTAGAAAAAAAGTGAGAAATGACAAACCTCCTAAACTAAAAGCCATTATGGTTGAACATTGTGTCAAATATTAAAGAATGGGTAGTAGACTCTAAGGCTACTGGACACATTTGTGCAAATCGAGAAACATTTTCCTCTTACAAACATGTAAGAGATGATGATGAAGTAGTTTACCTTGGAGATTCAAAAATTACAAAAGTTTTGGGAAAAGAAATTTGTTTATTTAAAACTTACTTCATAGAAACTTTATCCCTTAATGATGTACTACATGTTCCAACTATTACAGCTAACCTTGTCTCTGTGGCTTTGTTGAAAAAGTGGGAATAGAAGTGTCTCTTGAGTCTGACAAGATTGTCATGACTAAAAATAATATTTTTGTAGGGAAATGATATTGTAATCAGAGACTCCTTGTACTTAATATTTCAAATATGATAAATGAAAATGCTTATTCTTCTGCTTACTTTGTTAACTCATTTAATTTATAGTATGTTAGTTTAGATTACCTTAAAAACAATGCAATCTCTCAATTTGATATGTGGAATTGATTCTTCTTGCATGGAAAAATGTTAAATATGTACTGAAACTAAGATAACTAAAATGATATATTTTTCTGTTAATAAGGAAATAGAATTATTAAACCTAATTCATATAAACTTACGTGATTTAAAACATCCAATGACTAGAAGAAATAAAAGATATTATGTAACTTTTATAGATGATCACTATTTAAGGTTCTCTAAGTTATATTTGCTTAGAAATAAAGATGATGCCTTTAGTGCTTTCTGTCTTATAAAACTGAAGTAGAAAACCAACTTAACAGGAAAATTAAAAGAGTTAGATCTGATATAAGTGGAGAATACTTAGCCTAAGATGAATTTTGTGAAAAAGAAGGCATTATACATGAAGTAACTATGTCTTACTCACCTAAATCTAATGATGTAGTTGAAAGGAAAATTAGAACACTTAAAGAAATAATGAACTTTATATTGGTTAGTTCCTCTACACTTAATAATTTATGGGGTGGAGTTATATTATATGTATGTCACTTACAAAATAGGATCCCACATAAGAAAACTAGAAAGACACCTTATGAATTATGGAAAGGTTATGCACTTAATTTGAAATACTTAAAAGCGTGGAGGTGTTTTGCTAAAGTTATATTACCTGAACCTAAGATTAGGAAGATAGATTCTAAAATATCTGATTGCATTTTTATTGGATATGCTAAACATAGTACTGACTATCATTTTCTTATTTTGAAAATAATGTGCTTGATTGTAATATTATTGTTGAAATAAAGAATGATGAATTCTTTAAACATATTTTCCCACTTTCTAATAGAAGTTCTCATGTACCTGCTAATAGAGTCCCTAAAGCCTCTAGTGAAGAGTTGAGAAGGAGTAAAAGTCCAAGAAAAATATCATCTTTTGGAAATGATTTTTACACTTACATTGTAGAAAAATGATCCTTTAATATTTTCTAAAGTAATCTCTTCTTCTGATACATGTTTATATGGAAAGAAACAATTAAAACTGAATTAGACTCTATTTTTCAAAATAAAACTTGGATCTTAGTCAATTTACCTCCTGAGGAAAGGCCAAATGGTTGTAAGTGGATTTTCAAAAAGAAATTTAATCCTAATAGCTCAATTGATAAATATAAAGCTCATTTGGTAGCTAAAGGATTTACTCAAAAAGAAAATATTAACTATTTTGATACTTTAATTTGCTCCACTAACTAGATATTTTGTCAATTCGAGTTTTATTTGGCTTAAATTTAATTCATAAACTTTTTGTACATTAAATCGATGTTAAAACCATTTTTTTTTAAATGGTGATCTTGAAGAAGAGATTTATATGACTCAACCTAAAGGGTGCGCTAAACCCAGATCAGAAAATAAAGTTTGTAAATTATTGTAAATTACTCAAATCTTTTTATAGTTTAAAATAAGGTCCTAAGCAATGGCATGAGAAGTTTAATCAAGTGTTGTTAAGTGATGGTTTTTCATCTGTTGGAGTGGATAAATGTGTATATACTAAAGTTTCAAATAATGATTGTATTATTATAAGTTTATATGTGAATGGCATGCTTATATTTGATACTAGTTTGAAACTGTGAATAGCACTAATTGTTTTTAACTTTATCTAATTTTGATATGAAAGATATGATTGAAGCAAAAGCAATACTAAGCATTAGAGTTATAAGGAGAATTGATGGTATTATATTATCACAAAAACATTATGTTGAGAAATTTCCTAAGAAGTTTAATAATTATGATTTGACATCTGTGAACACTCTTTATGACGCTAACTTTCGTTTGAAGAAAAATCATGGTCATTCAATGCCATAGTCTAAATATATTCAAATTATTGGGAGTCTGATGCATCTAATGAATTTTATAAGGTCAGACATTGCAAATGTTGTTTGCAAGTTGAGTAGATATACACATAATCCAAATCATATGCTTTAGTATGCTTTAGTAAGACTAATGATATAATACCTATATATCATTATCATGCATCCATACCCATATATAATTACATTTCAAAGGCATAGTAGTATGTGAAAATTTTATTTGAGCACATTATGAGTGAATAATTGCATATTTTATAATGAATTTATTTGGATAAATTTGTGACTACTTTTTATATATTTTGCTTCTAAGTGAAATATTTGTATATGAAATTTTTATATACTTGAATAAATATATTGAGATAGTTTATTATGATTTATTTATGTGTTGAATGAGTAATTAATTATTAGATAGTATTTTATGTATTTTTTAGTGAAAACATTATTTTTGGGGTCAATGTGAGAAATTAATTTTATAAAGGACCTAATGTTAATTTTTATTAAATAAAAGCCTTGTTTTAATATTTTGACTATTTTAGTTTTTTACCTTAATTAATTTTGACTATCAATTGACCAAGACTTTGATCTATTTGAAACTTTTGAACTATTCTACTTAAATTTGAACTATTTGAATCGTTGCTTATTATTTTTGTGCAAGACCAATTTCTTTTTTTGATTTATTTTATTCCAATAAATCCTAAAAATCCTAAATATATTAAAAGACCATTATATCCCTTTTTATAGCAACTCAATCTTAGTTATTGGTGTATTTTAATCTTAATTATTGATTTTTAATGAAGTTTTAGAATTAAAACAATTTCTAAATACCGCTTAATTAATCTAACTATTTCCTTTAATAAACAAAACACTTATTTACCAAATAAAATACCAAACATCAGATTTCTCTCCTTTATTTCATGCCCCCCACATGCAAAAAAAAAAAAAAAACTCACCCACACTTTATGGTGTTCTTGCTCTGACTCTCTTCTCTCCCTTCATTTCTTTGTTTTTTTTCAAGAATACTTAGAATCCTAGCTTAAGAACACTTATTTAAAGGATTTGAACTCATAAAATTCAAATAATCAAGTTAGATTCAGAATAAGGGAAGAGTTTTCTACTCATTTTCTTTTACAATCCATGTTTTAGTGATTGAACCCTTGTTGGGCCAATTTGATGTTCTAGAGGAAAACTTTTTTTGATGATTATAATGATGGAGGACTACTGAATAATTGATTTTAACATGTATTATTGATGTTGGGTTATTCAATTTGGGTGGTTTGATGTATTCGGAGGAGTTTTAATGATGAAAATTGTATTGAGAATGAGGATTGTGTGCAGAATTTGTTGATTTTGTAACTTTGTGAGATTAGTATTGGAAACATATATTGGGGATTTTCATCCAACTTAATTTCATCAAATTCTTGTATGTCTTAGGAGTAAGACCTCATTGGAATCATACATTTTGGACTTGTGTTGATTTTATATGATTTTTTTAAATTATACTGTTCAGTTTTTTCACGAGGATGATTTTCTTGTGACTTTCAACATTTGATTGAACCCTTTTCCCTTTGAATTTGAATATGAGACTAGGCTGATATCTTGTGCGTTACACGGGTTGTTATGTTATTAAGATTTAATGTATTAATATTAAATATATATTATTAATTAATGATTTAATTAGTTAAGATTTTAAAATAAATTTAGATAGTATTCAAAAAATTACACATTTCAATGTATTAATATTAAATATATATATATATATATATATATATATATATATAGAATTCAAAGAATCACACATTTTAATGTATTAATATTAAATACATATATATTTTATTAGTTAATTTAATTAATTAATATTTTAAATATAAAATTTTATTTTCTTTTTTAAAAAATCATGTAGTCACGTGTCGCTTTATGATACTTCCACGTATCGTAATGGTATGCTTCATCTTTAGCTTATATATATATATATATATATATATATATATATATATTAATATAATAAAACCCTATGTCTTAGACTATTTATTACTTGTAATCATCTAATTTGGACTTTTGTTTTATTTTTTAACGATTTTTGCATAAATACTGCCAGAATAGAGTTTAGAAGTTACAGTGCGGGTAGCTTAACTTTGAGCAAGTAATTAACATAGTTAGATGCCTACAAGTTTACTGAAATTTTATTAGTATATTCACTCATGTCGAAGTTATATTATGCCAAATTTTATTGAAGCTGAAGTTGATTTGATTGGTAATCTAATTAGCTTAAAATGTACCCCGTTTAGCCTAAATCACTGATATGAACATGTGTTAGAAAAATTATGATTTCACTTTGAATTCTTAAATTGATCAACATGACATGATTATATATTGATATAGGAGTAATATATGATGCTTGATAATTCACTTTGATGCTTGTGCATATTTGCTAAAAGTATGAAGCCATTACATGCATGAATCATTACTTGATGTAGACTATTATGCTAATTGCATATTCCAGTTGCAAAACTTTATTATCTTGATAAAATTGCTACATGACATTGATGTGTAATGACTTTATATTGATGTAAGAAGGCTAAGTACTGAATTATATATTGTTAAATATGTGTGATTAAGGTACCTTAACTACTAATTATTGCGTATTCACTAGTTACTTAAGTGGCTAGGAAGCTTTAAAATCAACTTACTAACATCAATTAAACTATTATTATAATAAATTGATGAACATGTTTACATGCTAAACTTACATAATATGTGATTGAAACTTGATGTTTATATTGGAACTTTGTTGTTAGGATTTGGTGTGAGTTAAATTTATGATTTTAGAGTTGAATAAGAGTTTGATTAAGATGACTAAGATTGCTAAGGAGGTATATAGATGTGATTATATTTATGATAGGAAGTTGATTTTTATATTCGATATATGTATTAGATTTTGTGGGAGTTGAAAGTGGAAACTACTACCTAGGATTGCTTTTCTACTTCTTTTGCTAAGACTCAAGTTAGGTCCTACATCTCATTATTTTTCTAAAATTTAGGAATGCATATGAAAATTTATTAAATGCATTTATTGCACAAAAATATATTTGTCAATTTATTATTTGTGAAGTAAAATATTTTATTTCTTCTAGAAATATCAATTCATAGAACGAATCATTTATGCAAGTGGTCTTTATTCAAATGTTGATATATGACTTTTGATCTTAGAAATTGTGTACTAAGAGATTGTTACTCTATTGAGAAATGAAAACTAAAGTATTGATTACGCAATATTCAATTATGTGATATTTTGGAAAAACTGCATATTCACGTTATGATGAGTATAAAAACTTGCATGATGTTTTTATGAGCATATAGGGTTGCCAATGAACATGCATAAACCATTACGAAAGCCATAGCATGATTTGAATAATTAATTTCTCATATCATGAAAACCTATTATGAAATGTATATAAGCTATATACTCACGAAATATTGGGATGTTTGAGAAATATTTTGACAAAATCAAATCTTGAAAAATGATTTGCAAAACATGTAGAGTTTATTCAAAGCTTGGGAGGATTTTTGTAACTCAAATATTTACAGAAATATTTTGAAAGCTTTTGAACAAGGTATTGAGAAGTTTTTGAAAAACATTGCGCTAATCTGTTCATGTCGGTATTTTGTCGTGTTTGTTGTGAACCATATGGTTCTGTGCTATTATTCTTGAGTTCTCAAAAGGACTTTACACTTATACTAACTTGTGCAGGCTTGAGAATGCTATCCGTAAGGTGGTCATTTTTAGACTGTGGCCTCTTTCTTCTCAAAGTGTCACTATATGATGTTTAGTTATTCTTAGCTAGCAACACATTTTTTGATAAAGAAAATGGATAGACCATGATGATGGTCATTGAATGTTAATTGTGGTGTATGCACTGGGTTATTCACACACACACACACACACACACACACACACACACACACACACACACACAATTTAACAGAAAAATTATAGCTATTGGTACTTCACTTTTTTGCTCTATAAATAGTCTCTAAATAAGATTAGACATAAGATTTTTGTGACATTCTTCTAAGAAACACTATTGCTCAACTATTTACAAAAATCTCCTTTTATCAAGTGCTTCAAAGTGAACTCATATTGTGTCAAAGGTAAAAGTGTTTGTGCTTTGTACCTTAGAGAACATCTGCTCAAACAAGTGAGCTTTTACTGTTCTATTAATATTCAATCTCCTTTGTAATACAAAGTTATGGTGTAAAACCCATTTGGGGTGAACCTTGATGTAGGTGTTTGATTGAGAGGTTTTGGAAACCAAGTGTGGTGATCCTCTCTTGTATGTGGTACGGTTTGATTTCATTAAATGAAGTAAATGAAATTTGGTTGAAAATCCTTAAGTGTGAATTTAAGGTAGTGGACGTAGATCTTAGTAGATCGAATCACTATACATTCTGTGTCTCATTTCCTTTCATATATCACTGACTACTTTGTATTTCTTTCTTTAGTCTGAATCTGAATATATCTCAAAAAGTTCTTGGATAACTTTCTTTGTCACCATAAAGTCGGTCCAAGAAACTTGATGATCATTATTATTCTATATATCAGACGATTTGAAATTTTTTTTAGTTTGTCAAAAACCTTATTCACCCCCCCCCCCCCCCTCTAAGATTTTTCATTTGGTATCAAAACTTGTTCTATATATTTTTGGTTTAACAACCTTGTAGAAAAGATTTTCATGGCAAGCTCATCCTTTTTTCCATATGTTGAAGGATCTTCAACAAATTAACCTTCTTTGTTCAATGGAAACAACTACACATTCTGAAAAAATAGAATAAAAATTTATGTATGTTCTATTAACTTTGAGTTATAGAGTTTGATAGAAAAAGATCCTTTTATTCTGCCAAAAGTTGTTGATGGCATAAAATTACCTAAACAGAATGAGGAGTTTAGTGTTGAAGATAATGCTAAGATGACTTTAAATTTTTAGGCTATGAACATTTTATGTTGTGCACTAGATGCGACTGAATACAACCGAGTTAGTGGTTGTGATTCAACCCATGAAATGTGAAAATTACTTGAAGTCACCCATGAGGGGACAAACCAAGTCAAAAAATAAAAACTTGGGCTTTTGATTCATGATTATGAATTATTCACAATGAAGCCGAATGAAAGTATCACTGATATGTTCACGAGATTTACTAATATCTCAAATGGTCTCAAAGCCTACGGGAAGGTTTATTCTCTTGGTGAATAAAATCAAAAAATTTTAGATGCCTTACCAAAAAGCTGGCAACCTAAAGCTCTTGCAGTGGAAGAATCCAAGGATTTAAAATTCTTACCAACCGAAGAGTTGATTGGATCTCTTCTAACTTATGAGATGAAACATAAAAGGTTTCAAGAATCTGATGATATGATAGAGGCAAAAATGGAATAGCATTGAAAGTTGAAAATGAAGATAAAGAAACAAGTCTATCGGAAAACAGTGAGGGTATGGAAATGGACAATGAAGATTTGGCTATGATAGCAAAAAAATTCAAAAGAATGTTCAACAAAGGGAACTACAAAAGAGGGAAGAAGTTCATAAAAAAGAAAGGACAAACCCTAATATTCAAACCTCAATGTTATGAATGTAAAAGCACTAATCACTTCATTGTCGATTATCTAGCTGCAAAAGGTAAGGAAGGAAGAACACTTAGAAAGAAGAAATACCTTAAGGTAAAGAAAGGTAAAGGATTGATAGGAATTTAGTCCTTAAATGGGACTGAATCTGAAGATGAAGATTTTGAGAATGAAACTGTCAACATATGCTTCATAGCCATGGAAAATGAGGTAAACCCTTCTACATCTAATTTCATGTCTAATTCGCTTATATCTATGACTGAAAAACATGATGATTCGAATGAGCTATTAATTGATATGTTTCATGAACTGAAAAAACTGTCCAGAAAAAAAAAAGAAATGAAGTTGAAGATTAATTATTTAAAAAAGGAGAACGAAATGTTGTTAAATGATAACAAAATGTCTCTTGAGTCACATGTGAGTGCTATTATAGAAAAAGTTGTGATAATGACTACTTTACAATATGCATCTCTGAAAAATAGAAATTTGTGTGATAGAATTCAAACTCTTGAAAGTATGGTTAGCACTTTTAATGACATGAAAAATAGAGTCAATGATCTTATCACTTGTATTGAAAAATTCACAAATGGTAAAAGTAATCTAGAAAACTTACTCATAACTCAACATCAAGTTGGAAACCGAAATGGATTAGGATATAGAGAATAAGGACAAAATTCACAAGCCTAGATTTGTTAATGTTGGAAATCGAAATAGCTTAGAATATGAATATGAGAATAAGGACAAAATAACAAGTCTCAATTTGTTAAATCTGCCTTATCTTACCCAACACACAAAGCTTGTACATATTGTGAAAACCCGGGACATATAGTTTCAAGATGTCTTATTAAAAAAAAAAAAAAGTGAAATCCGATGGAATAACATTCTGGAAAATCAAAAGAAATGTTACTAACTTTCATGGACCCAAGAAAGTGTGGGTACCAAAAATCATTCCTCCTTCTTATGTATAGGCACATTCTTTGAGCTTCACCAAGTGGTTCTTGAACTGCGGTTGTTTAAGACACATGATTGGAAACGCGACTTTGTTAGAAGATATACAGACCACAAATGAAGGATTCGTTACATTTGAAGACAAGAAGAAATGAAAGATTCTTGGCATTGGTAATATTGGTAAAGGTTCCTTAACCATTATAAAACAAGTATTACTTATTAATGATTTGAAATATAACTTGCTTAGTATTAGCCAACTATGTGATAATGGCTATAAAGTCATCTTTGAAAAGGATTCTTGTTCTATAATGGACAACTCAAATCTTGAAACAATCTTTACTGCCAAAGGTATTGGAAATGTATATGTATTCTATCTAAATGACTTTATAGCTAATGGTATTAGATGCTTATCTGTACATGACAATGATAGTTATCTTTGGCATAGAAGATTAGGTCATGTATCTTTTGATTTACTAAATAAATTGTCTTCAAAAGAGCTTGTTAGAAGACTGCCCAAAATGAAGTTTGATAAAAGCAAAATTTGTTATGCATGCCAATTTGGAAAATAAATCAAAACCTTCTTTAAACCCAAAAAAATGATTTCAACCTCAAAATATCTCGAATGAGGACTGTTAGTCTTAGAGGTAAGAAGTATGCATATGTACTAGTTGATGATTTCTTTAAATTCACTTGGACATTATTTCTTGGACAAAAGGATGAAGCCTTTTCAGAATTTTCAAAATTGATTAAATGCGTCCAAAACTCTATTGGATGCAAACTAATTTCTATTAGAAGTGATAAAGGTAAAAAATTTTGCAACAATAAATTTACACACTTTTGTGAAGAAAATGGAGTCTTTCACAATTTTTCAATAGCTAAAACTCCTCAACAAAATGGTGTTGTTGACAGGAAAAATCACACTTTGCAAGAAATGGCTAGGTCAATACTTTGTGAAAATGCTCGTCCATACTATTTTTGGGCTGAAGCTGTTAATATAGCTTGCTACATAGTAAACTGAGTTATGCTAAGACCATTTTTTAGAAAAACTCCTTTTGAACTTATGTTTGACAAAACTCCATCTATCTCTTATTTTAAAGTGTTTGGTTGTAAATGTTTTATCCTAAATATCTGAGATAATCTTGGAAAATTTGACAACAAGTCCGATGAGGCCATATATCTTGGATACTCTTCTAACAAAAAGGCATATAGAGTGTATAACAAAAGAAATCTTTGTGTGGAAGAATCTGTGCATGTTATGCTAAGACCATTTTTTAGAAAAACTCCTTTTGAACTTATGTTTGACAAAACTCAATCTATCTCTTATTTTAAAGTGTTTGGTTGTAAATGTTTTATCCTAAATATCTGAGATAATCTTGGAAAATTTGACAACAAGTCCGATGAGGCCATATATCTTGGATACTCTTCTAACAAAAAGGCATATAGAGTGTATAACAAAAGAAATCTTTGTGTGGAAGAATCTGTGCATGTTATGTTTGATGAATTTAACATTTATACTTCAAAAAGAGATGATGATGATGTAGGAAGTTCAAAGGAAGCTAGAATAGATCAACTCAAAGCTCCACCACTAAATACTCACGCAAAAAAAGAAGAAATTGAAGAGCTGCAAGCTGAATAAGGAAAAGAACAAACAGAAGATTCTATGAATCAACAATTGCCAAAAGATTAGAAATACAAAACAGGTCATCCCAAAGAATAAATCATTGGTGATCCAAACTATGGAGTTAAAACTAGATGGTATTTCATTGATAATTTTGCTCTTCTCTCAAATATAGAACCTAACTATATTGATATAGCATTGCATGATGAATTTTGGATTATTGCTATGCAAGAAGAATTAAACTAATTTAAAAGAAATCAAGTTTGGAAACTTGTTCCTAGACTTCTTGATCGTCCTGTTATTGGTACCAAATGGGTATTTAGAAATAAACTTGATGAAAACGGAGCTGTGATTAGAAATAAAGTTAGATTAGTCGCCCAAGGATCTAATCAAGAAGAAGGTATTGATTATGATGAGACATTTGCTCTTGTTGCTAGACTATAATCTATAAGAATGCTTCTTGCTTTTGTATCCTTCAAAAATTTCATGCTCTATCAAATGAATGTTAAAAGTGCATTCCAAAATGGTTTTATTAAGGAGGAAGTATATGTTGAACAACCTCCTGGTTTTATTCATGAGCACTTTTCAAATCACGTTTTCTAACTTTCTAAAGCTCTTTATGGATTAAAGCAAGCTCTAAGAGCTTGGTATGAGAGGCTTAGTGGTTTTTTTATTTCAAAAGGTTTTTCAAGAGACTTGATTGATATCACCTTGTTCATCAAATCTAATAATTCTGGTGATCTACTAATTGTTCAAATCTATGTTGATGATATAATTTTTTGTGCTGCTAATGACTCTTTGTGCAAGATGTTTGCTAAGACAATGCGGCAAGAATTCGAAATGAGTATAATGGGAGAACTAAACTTCTTCCTTGGACTGCAAATTAAGCAAACCAAGGATGGGATCTTCATAAATTAAGCTAAATATGCAAAGGAGTTGCTCAAAAGGTTTGGAATGAATAAAGCAAAAGAAATCTGCACACCTATGAGTACTTTTATAAAACTTGATCAAGATGAAAAAGGTAAGAAAGTAGATGAATATAAGTATAGAGGTATGATTGAAAGCCTACTCTTTCTTACGGTTAGCCGACCAGACATTATGTTTTCAGTATGTCTTTCTGCTCATTTTCAATCTTGTCCAAATGAATCACATGTATGTGCAGTAAAATGCATACTTCGATATCTAATTGGTACATATGATTACAGCTTATGGTATCTTCACACTAACACATTTGATCTTATAGGATACACTGATGCAGACTATGCAGGCTGTAAAGTTGAAAGAAAAAATACTAGTGGCCATTGTCAATTTCTTGGGCACTCTTTTATGTCATGGCATAGCAAAAAGCAAGCTTGTGTATCCTTATCCACCACTGAGGCTGAATTCATCGCAGCCGATAGTTGTTGTGCTTAAATTTTGTGGATGAAGAATACATTGCTAGATTTTGGTCTTAACTATAATTGCGTACCTAGATTATGTGATAATACAAGTGCTATCAATCTAACAAAAAATTTTGTTCAACATTCTAGGACAAAGTATATAGAAGTTAAACATCATTTCATCTGAGATCATGTGCTCAAAGGTGATGTGGTGTCGAATATATTTCAACTGATGAACAACTTGTAGATATCTTCACTAAACCTCTAGTTGAAGAAAGATTCAACAATTTGAAAAGAAGTTTGGGAATTACAAAAATTTGATAACTAACCTTTTGGCATAAGTCTTTTTATTTTGTAGGATTAGTAAAGAAAATTTTTTGGATACAGTGTTTGTATCCAAAACACACCAACAACTGTTTGGATGCAGTATTTAAATTCAAATCCCGCATCCAAAATGTATTTCTGAAAAAGTCTCGTTTGGATGATTATTTTGGGTTGGGTCAAAATCCAAAACATTTTTTATATACTCTATATTTCTTCATATTCCAATTTTTGAATTTCAAAAAAGTTAGTTTGTGCATTTCTCTAAACTTCTGTGATAAATTTATATTTTCAATGCACTTTATATCACATTTCTCTAGATATTAAAAGCACTATGATTTTTCTCCAAATCTTTGTAACCAACATCTTCCAAAACTCTCTGTGTTCTTCTTCTTCAAAGAAAATCGCCAGTCCAAAAAGAAAAAGCCCTAATCTTACGAATGGCAAAAACGAAATCTTCTGCACCAAAACCCAAGAAGGGGCACAAAATGTTTCCGAAGATGAAGAAGAATGGTTCGACTTGAAGCAAAGTAAAAGGGAAAGAAGTCTCCCCTTAACCAGACTTCTCGGCGTCACACTATGACTCATCAAAGTCTTCTCCGGAACAAGTGAGTTCTGGAAATCAAGTACTCCATTTCATAGACTCTAAATGTGAAACTGATTATAATGACTAGGTTTCAAGGAACAAAACAGTTATTTCTGGATACTATGCTAATCCTTCGGCCTTTCTAAATCTTTCAAATGTATTGGATATGTTTGAAAACATTGGATGGGGTAGCGTACTTTCTGTTGATGATAAATTATTTACTCCACTTGTTTGGGAATTTTATGCAAATTTAAGAAAAGGTCATCTTGAGGAAACTATAGGTGGTTTTATGATTCGATGGTATGTGTTAAAAGTTAAGTGAAAAGATATTGAGTTTGATCGCTGTTTGTTAAAAAGGATCTGTGATGTGAGGGATGATGGAATTCAATATTTTGAGTTGAACAAATTTCCAGAGGGAAATGATAATTTGGATTTGAAGAAATTTGAAGAAATCTTTTCTGGAGGAAAGAGTTTTGGGAACTCTGGTAACAGAAGTACTAAATGGCTTAATGGAGTTGGAAGGATTTTGCACCATATGGTTTCCACTAAGGTAATTCTGAGCTATGGACATAAGACCTCCATAAGCATCCTACAAATGGTAATCATGTTGGCTTTGGCAGAGGGAAGGCAAATAAACTTTGGATTTTTAGCTGCTAAATTAATATTGCAATTAAGGAATACATCAAGTAAAGCTCTGCATTATGGAAATCTGTTATCTATAGTGTTCAGTCATTTTCATGTTGATTTAAATTCAGTTCCTTGTGATTTGACAAAGATAAATGTTTACAACTTTAGCTCCTTTGAGAGAATGGGTTATGTGTGAAGGCATTGAAAACCGAAAACACAAAGCACGCAGCGGAAGTGAAGATAAAAAATTGAAAAAAACCAAGAACAGGGGAATCTCAATCAGAGCCGGCGCCGGCTCCGGCAGCCCTAGCCAGCACCAGTTGTGCTATGGCGGGACTCCGAGGTTAAAATTTTTTTTACCTCTTTTCCTCGTTTTAAGAGTTGGTTGGACCGAAACGTGCGCAACCGGGTAGGAATGCTGGTGGTAGCCTCTGGTATGATTCATGAAAGTCTACTATTCTGTCTTTGCATGTAGGTGAACGTCAATCCCTTGATCTTCCAGTATATGGCCTGCCTAAATCCGTTTAGTGAACAACTACACACTAAGGAACTTTTTTTTTGGAGAGAGAGAGAAAGACATCTAGCTTTTCACAGAGAAGAAGCCGTCTCAGAGAGTGCATGTTCTACAACAACGTTATTTCCAATCCTCATGTTTAACCTAAATAAAACCCTAGGTTAAACTGAACTGGGCCATTGAACTCTTGTTTAACCTTTTGGGCTTAATTAATTATTCTAATTAGAACCAACATAATGGCCCAATTAATAATTATTTTTTCAGCCCAAATAAACTAGTCCAATTAATAAGCTTATATTAGTTTAGTCCCATGTTAATTAATTATTCAAATTGGGCCAAAGCCCCTGAATAATTAATTAACCCACTCAACTAACTTTATTAATTCTCTCTCCATGGACATTTATTTTATTCTAGCCCAATAATTAAATCAGGCTACTTAAATAAAATAAATTCTATTTAATTTAAGATTAATTCCTTAGCCCGTATTTAATTAGGACTCACAGTCTATATTAGGGACCAAAAGACACACCGCCTTGGCTACTAAAATGACCAAAATACCCTTGCCATATAAATAACTGTATTTTGTATTTTAAACATTTCCTAATATCACCATAAGAAAATATTGAACCCAAGGACAGTGTTGCGTTAGCAAAGTCTCCGACCTACAAGTGTAATGACTAAAATACCCATCTATACATTGCCGTACATTCATAGATGAAGAAGTGTACTAACATCTCTCTAAATGACATATACCATCCTTAGGCCTCTAATCTAATGATCCACGACTTCCTGGATTATTTCCACTTTCTAAGGGAGCTACCTTAAAGCAAACATCTAAGTCATATTTCTCAGGGCCCTAGATATTTAGATCATTCAAACAATCACAAGGGGTGATATAGTATAGAAACTATCTTATACAAATTTGTCTAAACTAACTAGTCACACATACGCAATATGCAAGTATATTAGCCCTACAATAGAACCTCAACTATAGTATATCAAAGTATACGCTTCCAACTTCGTCAAACCACCAACTCATACTTAAGTCGTAGAGTACTAGTCCACGCTGTAGTGGTAGTAGTCTAGGTTTCTAAGATATAGTACTTTTAAAAATCACTACTACAGGTCTTGTTCTACGTATTCGAAATACGCTTATGTCATGAAGTGAGTGGACTACTCACTGGCTAAAGGTAAGCCATTCCCCATTTAGAATTTACAACATAATAACCTAGATATGATGAAATTCCCATTCTAATCAATTGGTTAAGAACGAATGTTTATGTGTTAAGTAACTCGTGATCTATACCTTACTGTGAAAGACCTCCATTCACATGGACCACTTACTTAAACACAATGGGTCTTTTCCAAACGTAATTGTGCACAAATAAAATTGTAAATTTACAAATAATTTTTGAAAATAAATTCTTTTATTAAAACATTCAATTTTTACATCAGAAACCTAGTCTAAGATGGCATATATCCCAACAATATGAGAATGGGTAATGAATGGAAGCTGCTGAGAGACACTGTGTGAAACCCCACTTAAAGCCAACCCTAGAGTAAGGGGGTCGGGATATATATCATGCTATCTTGCATGAATATATATATTTTTGAATAATTTTTTGTGCTTTAGAATTATGATTTATAGGTTAAAAGGCTTAGTTATGCTTATTGAGTAGGAAGGGCAAAATGGTAATTTTGCTTGAGGTCCAAATAGGAAGATAGCTTGAATATTAGATAAGAAGAATATTTGGGTGAGAAAATAAGAACAAGAGTTGTTGTGGTTTAGTGGTTAGAGCTTTGGAATTTATCTCTAAGGTCATGAGTTCAAATCCCGTCATTTAAGTTTTTAGCATGATTATCTTTGTTGAGTTTGAATTTTTTTTTTTTTTTTTACATTCCATAAAGATAGGAATGTTGTCCTAGGGGAGACATGAAGAGAATGTTCTAATCCTAACATCATGTCTTAAAAAGAATTCTAAAGGAATTCTTGTCCTTTTATTACTTCTAGCTTGTCCTAACACCTTCATAAAATAAATTTGTTCAAAATTTTATCAAAATTCATCTTTTTAATTCTAAAAAATTCAGCAAGGATTTCTTGTCTTTGAATTTCGAAAATGGATCTTGGAAGTTGGAGGATTAGCTGAAAATAGGAGAAGAGTTAGGAAAGGTTCCCAAGGAAATTAATCACCATGGTTGCACCTTCAAACTCATCTCCATAGTGTTCATATTCTTCATGGAAAAAACCTGGAAATTTTCCAGATTTTGGGCAGCCTAACTTCCAAAAAACTCAGCCATGTTTCTTGCTCATTTACTGCCAAAAATATGGCCAATTCATTCAGCTTGAAGAACTAAAAATTCTGTGCAATTCGGACTGCACAAAAAACTGCACAAACCAGAAAAAAAATTCTGGGCAGTTTCGCAACCTTCAACCAGAAAATGAAGCTGTTTTATTCTACCTTCAAGCCAGAAAAACCCCTTTTATTTTCCTCTATAAAGAAGGTTGGAAACCAGCCTTAAAGGACCCTCAAACACCTCTCAAAAACATCTGCAAATCGGGCTGGAATATTGCAGAAAAACTGCGCAGAAAATTGCAGCAAACCTTCGAACCATAGAACACCTTGAAACCAGAAATTTTCAGCTTTGTTTCCTTAAAGTCTTGGCCGAAAAACTACCATCAAACCTCTATAAAATGACCCTTGTTCAGCCATGAACTAAACACCATTAACCTCTCCACTTACCTTGCACACTTGGACTCCATAACCACACTTCAAATATCCTAAGATCACTCCATTCAAACTACAATTTGAACTTAAGAAATTTTCAGCATTTGCTCCATGAAAACACCCTTGTACTAAGCTTCATAACCAGAAATTCCTTTGCCATTGAGCTCTAAATTTTGGCCAACCTTAGAGCTATATTAACCTTCATTCATCTCAGCAAAACATAACAGTCTAGTAGGCTCCATTGCAGCTCCAAGAAACCTCCATCAATCAAACACCATTAACATATCCTATACCTCAAACCAATCCTCAAATCTCTCCATTTGAATTTCAAACCATCAGATTTTTCTCTTCCTCTCTAAGCTAAAAACCAAAATCCCTAAACTCCCTAAACTATTCGGCTAGCATTCTCCAAAAATTCGTGCACACCTTTTTCTCAAATTCTCTCAATCTTCACCAAGAATACCAAGAACATACATTACCTTTTTTCAAGCCAAAACCTACTCTAAACACCTCCAATCCCTCTTAAAAACTCTAGAATACTTCTACATACTCTCTATATTTCATTTCTGGGATTTATAACACCAAATCTCAAAAACAAGAATTGGCATTCGGATCAAAACCAGTTTTTTTTTTCTTGAGGTCTCAAGAACATCATCAAGGTAACCAAGAACAACTCCTTTGTTCATCTTCTTCCATTCAACCTATAACGTATCATGCTAATGCTCTCTCTCTCTCTCTCTCTCTCTCTCTCTCTCTCTCTCTCTCTCTCTCTCTCTCTCTCTCTCTCTGCTGAAATGGTGGATTACAACCATGGCTGTTTTTTTTCTCCACTCATGGACGATTCAAGACTCGCAATCGCGCGGACCTTCTTGAATCTTCATTGAAATAAACATCAATCAAATATTTCTCCTTAATCCTTCTTTTCAATTCTGAATTCATGTCTCTTAAATGTTGATAGGGGAAATATAATATGATTGTGGAATTGAGTATATCCATATGTATGAAGGGGTTGAGATTAGGACATGAGAATGGATGATCATGATTAAGCTATACGGAATTCCTTAAGAATCAATGTGTGTTCATTATGTCTTAAGAAAATTATGAATGTTTAAATCATGCTAGATGTTATGACACCTTTGGTGAGTAGGATTTTCATGTTCTTATCTTTATTGAAGCCATGATTATGATTATGCTTAGTAGAGATTTGACCATGTGATAGTATGTATGGATATATAAGCCTATGTTCATGACTGGATTAGTTTGTTGTTTGATGTTGGAGAATGTGTTCATGATTCTTGTTAGCAATAGAAAAATTATGATTATGTTCTTATTGATCCTAGGTTATTTTAATTAGGAAATGTTATTACCTTAATTAAAATTATTACTATATTTTTTTCCCTAAGGATTTCAAAATTCCTAGGAAGTTTTGGAAATGGAATATTAAATGAAATATTGATATTGTGCTAGCCAAATAAATGATATCTTTTATTAAAAATAATATATACATGTATAATTATATAAATAATAATAATAAATAAAATATTGATGACTTTGTAGACCATAGTTCAAACTTTTACCTATATTCATAAATATTATTTATATTTAAAATTTATTTGTTATCTATTAACCAAAAATGTAATAAAATATATTTATTATTATTAATTTTATTTATTACTAATTATTTATTATCTATTAATTATTAATTAAAAATTATAATAATTTATTATTTATTTTAATAATACTATTTAAAAATTACCATTTATTAATATCATCTAGGACTTAGAATTATTTAATAAGTAAACCCTAGTTTATTTATTAATAATAGTACTCCAGATTTATTATTTGAACCTATAACATATTAGTAATTATTTTACAACCCCTAGTTATTTTAACTTATCAAGCTAGACTTATTTTATAAAATCCTTTATTAGCTAGCCTTAAAGCTTAGGATATTAAGGTCATAATTGTAATTAGTTGAATTAGGAATTATTTGTGTAAGGCAAGTATAGCTCGAGTATAACCTTATATCTTGTGTTTACCCCAGGCGGAGTTAGGTTAGCGTTGGAAGATTTTTGAAATTCGAGCAAGCAAAGGATCAGGTAAGTTCCTGCATGGAATTATTTGAAGACCAAAGCTTATTGTAACAAGCCAAATGCGATGTGTATGGACATTCATTTTGCAAAGGCAATTAAGGACTATTTTTTTTCCTTTTTATTTCAGTCAAGCAAAGTATTTGAAAATTAAACAAGTAGCTTTACACAAAATGCTAAACTCTTTCTAAAACCTAACTATGACAAGAATTGTAGAAACCCTTAATTGCTATTTCCAAATAAATCGATGTATGATTAATTTTCTCCTAAGTGAGACAATCAACGTTGAGTACTCAATAAGGGTAAACTATTGGGACTAGTCTTTGAAGGGTTTGGGTAAGTTTCTTAGTAGGTGGTCACCTCTGAGGGGTGGTCCTTCCTGGATAGGATGCCAGTCTGGTAGGTCATGTTGGTCCGAGCTAGCAAGTTTTAGTCATGTAAACTGTGTGTTTTCGGAGTGGACAATCGGTAAGTTTGGGTGTAGAGGTGGAGGAGTATCTCACCTGGTAGGCCGTACACCTACCTTTTGTCAGTTTGCACAACGTGTGGCATTCTGACCGTTATATGGTCATGGGACCTGACGTGTGGTAACTCATGGCTACCTCTTTAAGTAGTTGTATTTATTGCGCACATGTATGGTTTGAAAAGCAAAATGCCACTTTTTATTTTTAACATTTATTTAATGCTTGCTAGCATTCTCTCTAGTGAAAATTTTCAACTTGCATACATGAACTGTTTTACCTGAAACACTCAAAGCACACACGGGTTTACTGAGATTTTATCTCACCATCTTTTATACCATGCTTTCAGGTCGATCCTACTGTGGAGGTCAATAGTTAGATTTGTTGCCTATGATATGAAGACTCTTTATGTTATTTTCCTTATGTGTTGTTTTAAGAGATTGTAGCAAACAATTTATTTTGGATTTGTTCATGTATTTTTGGGTTGTAATAAGTTTAATTTAAAGTATTACCTTTATTTTCTTTTATGTGACCTAGTTATAAAGACCCCTTGTTCTATGGACGGGGCAACATCCCCAGCCCTGTTGGGCCTAGGTAGTGGGGTGTTACACACTGAGGGTAAAAAAAGAGAAAATTTGGTGAAAATTAAAGCTGAAGGAAAGTCTGTTCCTATTGTTGGAATAAAAAGAAAGCTTGAAGAAGATCCTCAGGCAGAATCCTCTACTAAGGGGAAAGAAAAGGATGAGGGATTATCTGTAAGTATATTGGATGCGATCAACTCACTGGCTGTGAAATTGGATAATCTCAATTTTGAACTTCAAAGTATTGAAAATAGATTGACTGCAGAAGAAAAGATTGCAAAAATAGATGCACCGGTGTCTACCCCTACAATGTCTGCTCAAGAAAAGGAAACAAGAGATGAACCCGTCATTGAAAAAGAATCTAATCTGCCTGCCATGGAGGAAGAGCATGCTACTAAGCAAACCCAGAAAAAATCTCCGATTAAGGAAGCTGTAGCACCTTCTGCATCCTCTAAACCACATGTCTCATCTGGTAAGAGACAAAAGCATATAGTGGTGAAAAGAAAATCCAACTGGATTGCTGGTCAACACTCTAAAAAGGGTGTCGGATTAAAAGCTGAAACCATTAACATCTCCTAAGGAGACCAGTTGGGTAGCATGATCTTCAGTTGATATCTCTCTAACATCATAAACAATTTATTTTCTACAAATTGAACAATTTACTTTCCTGTCTTTAAATTATGCACAAAGATAACTGCTAAAATTTTGCATATTGCTTAAATTCTAATCTATCTAGATTCTATTTCTTCCACTTTCTTTCTGCTATTACTCTTTTTAATTGATGACAAAGGGGGAGAAGATTGAACTGATCTGATATGAACTGTTATGATGCATATTGAACTGATCTGAACTGTATGAATGATTGGGATATTGGTTAAGATATGAAGAAGGAGAAGATATTAGACTGATATGAATATGAACTGATATGATACTGTTTAGGAAATTGTTAATGTTGTTGCAAATATAAACTGACTAAAAATGTTTGCTTTACTGGATATGATTATTGGAAAATGATTGGAAGTTTCTGCTTGGAATGTTGGGATAATTTTTGGCTAAACTTTTGCTTATAATACCTTGTGCTTGATTTGATTTTCTTTATGAATTGCTTGATATAAAAATTGATCATCTCTGATTTCAGTTTATGGTCACTTAAATCTTTTTATCCAAAAGTATTCTCTTCATAATGAAGGTATTTTTGAGACTAATCTGAGAAGATGTGGATATGATTCTGTGACAAAATAAAAATTTCGGCCAAATGGATTGTTTTTTTCCTTATGTTTAAAATTCTTTGAAAATCTAGAAAATCCATTATCCCGTGTAGTATGTCAGGGGGAGTTTTGGACTCATACTTCTTTGATCCAAAAATATTTTTTAAAAGATTCATCCTATTTTAGGGACAAACCTTTTGTACATCCAAAACCCGTATCCATAAAAGTTTCATACATACTTTCATAGATGTTTTAGACATACATTTTGGACGTACAAAATTGATTTTAGTTTTCCCTCTCATTTTGAAATATTCATATAGGCAAATATTAAGGGGGAGCATCTCATCATATAACTTGCCTACTATATCTTCTTTATAAAATCATTATATCATTATTTCTCTATAGAATAATCAAGTGACGGAAGGGTGGAGGATATGGAGCATCTCATCATATAATTTGCCTACCATATCTTCTTTATAAAATCATTATATCATTATTTCTCTATAGAATAATCAAGTGACGAAATGATGGAGGATATGGAGGTAGGTTGGGCCATAGGCTCATTAAGCCATGTTTGTGAGTATACGCTCTAAAATTATCTATCTTAATCTCATAAGCACTCTTTGAGACCTATAACGAGAGATTGCATTTCAATGAAAAATATTTTTATTTCTCACTTTCTAAAATGTTCATACTACACATACTATTTTTATCATTTTTTTTTATCAAATTTGTCATCACTCAAAAAGGAGGAGATTGTTAGCCCTAAGGGCTTTCTCCTATGTTTTGACTTATGATAAACATTGATGTAAACTAACTTGTGTAATCTATATGTGATAGGACATGTTTGACCTCAGTTCTTCTAAGGCATTCAAGTATGATTGATAAGCAACGCTTGAGCAATGAAATTCAAGTATGGAAGATAAAAAAGAAGTTCAAAGTATATAGGGTTACATACTAAGAAGAACTTTAGACTAGGAAGTGTTATTAAGGTATTTCTTATTAATTCCTATGTCTCTTTATCTTTTGATTCAATTGATTTCTACCTTGAAGCACACAATGAAAAAGCTTTCAAAGTTTTAAAAATTTTAGAATTTTGGATTGAGTAGTTTTGGATGTTTCTGCATCCAAAAGATTCGCCCAAAATCCTGTAAACAGTGTTGAAATGTTTCTGCTTGAAAAAGTGCCATTTTGGACTTACCTTTTGGATGTATCGTCGTCCGAAACTTGAGTCCAAAACACAGGTGAATTTAAGAGAAAAATTATTGTCGTTAGTACTTCACTTTTTGGCTCTATAAATATCCTCTAAACAAGATTAGACATAAGATTTTTGTGACATTCTTCTAAGAACCACTATTGCTCAACTGTTTACAAAAATCTCCTTTTATCAAGTGCTTCAAAGTGAACTCATATTGTGTCAAAGGTAAAAGTGTTTGTGCTTTGTACCTTAGAGAACATCTGCTCAAACAAGTGAGCTTTTACTGTTCTATTGATATTCAATCTTCTTTGTAATACAAAGTTATGGTGTAAAACTCATTTGGGGTGAACCTTGATGTAGGTGTTTGATTGAGAGGTTTTGGAAACCAAGTGTAGTGATCCTCTCTTGTATGTGGTACGGTTTGATTTCATTAAGTGAAGTAAATGAAATTTGGTTGAAAATCCTTAAGTGTGAGTTTAAGTAGTGGACGTAGATCTTGATAGATTGAATCAACTATACATTCTGTGTCTCATTTCCTTTCATATGTCATGGATTGCTTTGTATTTCTTTCTTTAGTTTGAATCTGAATATATCTCAAAGAGTTTTGGGATAACTTTCTTTGTCACCATAAAGTCGGTCCAAGAAAATTGATGATCATTATTATTCTGTATATCAGACGATTTGAATTTTTTTTTTTCGTTTGCCAAAAACCTTAGAAAAACCTTATTCACCCCCCCCCCCACCTGCTAAGGTTTTTCAAAGTTTGCAATGTGAATTTTTGAAACATGATTATTCAAATGCACAAATTGCGTTTTGATTTTCGAAACGTGGATTTTGAAGTGTAATGTTGTTTGATCGAATGATGCAATCATGTTGGTAAGCTCAATATAGTAATGTGCTTGTGGGAAATATCTATGTTTCCGAGAAATGATCTATTTCTTTCCAAAAATACAGCAAGTGTTGTACAAATATTTTTGGATCCTGGAAATCTCCCAAAGACTATCTTATATATATTGAAATGATTGCAAGTATGAGATATTATAACTCCATATTTATTTTGAAAAATATTCATGCATCATGAAAAGCTTTATTTGAAACTTTACACAAGTCACATATGGGACTTACTAAGATTTTTATCTCACGCCAATTATAATTCATGCTTTATAGGAAATTATGCTTTGGAGCAGGATTCCAAAAGGTTATAGCATATATGTTGGGTTGAATAATTGTACTTGTATGTTATCTTTATTTTTCAAATATTGTAGCTGACTTTGTTGAGTTATTATTTCTTTCGGGATTTAATGTAATATTTGGAGCCTTGTAAGATTTAATTATGCTATATTTAATTTTAAGTTACAACTAATTTTTATGTATTTAATATTGTTATAATGACCCCTTATTATTTAGACGAGTTAACATCCACAATCATGTGAGTCCTATGATTGTGGGGTGTTACAGTTGGTATGAGAGCATGGTTAGATGTATCTTTTAATTAATAGAATAGATTATAGATTATGGAATATGGTATTATTAGTTAATTCTAGGTTGAGTTGAGCCTAGGACTAAGTATTACCTTTAAAATCAAGAATTTAGAATTTAAGAATGACTATGGTTATCTATGTTTGAGCTCTTATGGTGATTTGAATTTGAAAATCTTGATATGTGTTGATGAGTTGATATGGGAAGAAATTTATGATGATAACTTTGATGAGACTGTGAGAGAAAGTCTATGCTATCAAGAACAATTAGATATTTTGGGGAATGTGATAAGTATGTTTATGTGAGATTCTTTGGGTATAAGAGAACTACACGTGATGAAGATGTATATGATCTTGATACTTATTTCCAGTCTTTTGATTTTGACTATCCTAGTTCAAAATTAACAATAGGACTGTATTTTGATGATGGGAGCTTAGAAATGATGATTATTGCAGGGATTTAGGATTTTGATATCTGTACTTTGGAGATTTTTGGTTTTTTATTATGCCTATTAATTATGTGTGAATAATGGGACATTGTCTGGAATGCCCCTATAATTGCGTGTGGTGTATATTATGTGAAATATCTTTATATGTTTTTTATTTAATTGAGCATGCTATATGGATTTGCTTTTTTTTAGTACATGGCATATTTTCAGTTTAATTTTGGATTAGAATAATTGGATTGAGGAATGTTACATCAAGAGGTATTTAGATATTGCGTGTGAGTAGAATTTAGAGAAGCAATGATTATGGAAAGTAAATATTATTGTATAGTGGACATAACTACACCAATGAATGAGGGAGACCTAGATAGGATGACTTTAAGAACAATTCCGAAGACACGAAATTTCCATGCTAAAAGGCAGGTAGAGCAAAAATGGAAGAATAAGGGAACACACTAAAGGACTAATTCGATGGAAGTTGCTCCATATTCGACAGTTTGCGATCATTGCAGGAGGAAAAGACATATGGAAACATATTATTCGCTGAAGGAATTGAACTAGAGATGCTTCAAACGTAGAGATTCTACACGTTCAAGGGAGAGCTGCCCAAGACTACTTCAATTTAAATAAGGAAACCTTACCCCACCATCACGTTCGACTAATTGAAGAAACGCAACTACAGTTGATGGAGACAACAATCCAATACTACAAAAGAATACTAAAGTGTTCACTTTAGAACAAAAAAAACTCAAGAGTCGTTGCGATTCGGAAATGTCACAAAGATTAGAAGATTCTTAGGATTAAAGTATTATTATTGTCTTTTATTAGAGGTATTGTGAATTGGGAGCCATCTATTTCTCATTCTTCTTCGTTCTTTTGATTTGTACACTTTGTCGTGTACTTTCTCTTTTGAGTTATTTCTTGCCAATTTCTCTTTTGAGCTATTTCTTGCCAACTCTTTTCTTCTCTATTTGTTGTGAATTTTCTTCTACAAACTCGAGTGATTAAAGCAACCTTTGCTGCTCTAGTTAATGTTTTCAATTGTTACTCATCGAACTTTTCAACCATCTTCTAAATGCTTTCTATGTTACCTCTATGATGACTTTCTATTTTTGTTTCATTGGATTTACTGCATTTATTTCATGTTTTATTTCATTCCTTTGAGTTAGCACACGTTGATTTGTGTCCTCTTTAGTTAACTTCTCTTGTCTTCGAAATTCTAATATCATCATTTCCACAAATCTTTCATTCTTTTATATTTGTAGTTCTCTTTGATACTCAAAACTTTCTTTTCTTTTTCAAATGATATTGATTTGACATGCTTATGTTTCTACCCAATATCTCCTGTTATTTCCTGTAAATTTTCTATTAATGGTTGAGCATTCGAAGAACTTTTCCTTGTCACTCAATAGAAGTGTTTGATTCTTCTCAATCATAATACTTTCATCGACAATCAAATGTTACAATCATTTCACTCTTTATTTTCTTGTAATTCTCATTATTGCACAAAACTTTCTTCCTTCTTCTTTAAGTAACATTGCTTTCATGTGCTCATTTTTGTGCTCAATATCTTCTTTAAATTTACCTCTTATATTAAGACTTGAATATCCAAGAACTTCTCTTATTCAATCATCGAAAGTATTCAATTCACATCAATCACAGTAAAATTCTTCAATAGTTAACTGTTTAAATCTTATCATTTTACCCATTTATTTTTTCTTAAATTATTAGACTTCTCATAGCATTAAATTTGGCCTACTCTTCATTCATGTATTCTCTTGGAACTCACATTATTCCCATTGAACTCACAAATTCACCTTTAGAAATGGCATGCGCTAGAGATTGAGACTATAACTTATGTCTCATAGAAAAAATTATCATTTAAAGCTAGCAATAGTCATATCTGCCTTGAAGAAAAAAAGACATACGAGATATTGTAGATCATAAAACCTCAAAGCTTGATTTTACTTAACGAGATTTGTATTTGAAGTAGTAGAATTTCGTTATAAGAATGTGTGTAACACCCTGCCTACTTGTATCTTGGGAGTTAGAGTCTGTGCACTTAAATTTTGAGTATATCATCCTTATATAGATTATTTATGTGATATACTCATTTGCTTTTTTTTTTATGAGTATTAAGGGTGCGTGTGAAATAATGTGAATAATTTGTGATCGTAAAGTGACGACTCACTATTATTTGTGAAAAATGATTTATTATGATTAAATTAAATATTGTTATGAAGAAATGTTATTACAATTATTTTAGTAAAAGAAACAAATTTTATAAGTTTTCTAACCTATTTTGAATTATTTGAATTTATTATGAGGATTATGAGGGTGCATATGAGATAAGGTGAATTATATATGTTCACTAAATTGTATATATATTTCAATTATGTGTGTAGTACATAGTTAATTAATAAATTAAAATATTATTTGTAAAAGAAATCTAGTTATTATTATTATTATTATGAGAGAAAATAATTCTTATAGTTTTCTTTAATATCTAAATTTTTTGAATAATTTTAAATTTTGACTTATTGGGAGCCTTGGTCAATGAGAACAAATTATTTGGACTAAAAGAATTTAAGATCCATAAGTCATTCTAACCCATTATTAAAAAAAAAAAAATTCCTTTCAATCTTAACCCTTGGATATATGTTTTATTAAACATACTTAACTCAACCATTAGATTAATTTTACCCTAAGTATAAAAGTCATTTTTTTCTCCCGTTTGCTCCCTCACAGCCGGCAATTCCCCATCCGCATTTCCTTAATTTCTCTCTTCCTCTAAATAGCTGGTCACTTCAAGGTTTCTCACTTAAAAATTCCTTTCTTCCCTTCTTCACCAAGGCTAACGGCAGCCATTACTCAAGAAGGACATAACTTCCTCTTCATTCCCCTAAAATTATCCGTGAACAATTCCCCTCCAACTCTTTTCCTTGCATTCTCTCAACTTCCACTCAGGAGTTCTAGCTCAAACTCACCAAGAACAAGGCCTTCCTTGCTGGTTTTTCAAGAGTCTTCAAGGAGTTGTTTGGAGGTTTCAGAAGGTAACATAAGGAAACCATCTTTTCATCCATTTTTCACTTAAAAAAAAAAAAAGGGATTTCTGGACTGAATTATTTTTATACCCCTCACGAAGCTGTTGTCTTCGTTATTTATTTATTTATTTATTTTTGCTCGGGAAATGTTATGGTTATCATGGAGCCGTATATGGCTGTATGGATGTGGCACATAGACAGTAGATGGTGAAATTTTGGTGAATTAGCATTAAGCTTGAGTTGCGATGTCAAGCAGAATGCATTTGGGGAAAATGTCTATCCACTGAAATGGCAAGTTATTTAAGGATGAGATTTGTGGTTTCTTGCTAGGATGTGAATTTCTGTATGTTTTATGAACTGTTAGGAACATTTTGGAGTGGTTTTTGCATGAAGGAAAAATAGGGAACTTTGTTTTATGATTTTTCCAAAACTTCCCTACACATTGTGAAAATGCTGTTTAAAAAAAAGAAAAAAATCGTAATTCTTTTTGCCCTAAAATAAGCTTTCATGATTGATTTTAGTTCTGGATTTTTGGTAGTAGAAACTTCAATGTCTTAGGATCAATTTCCCATTGGAATCGTGTTATTTTCACATCTGGGTGATTTTCTATGATTTTATCAAGTTACCTTGCCGCAGAGCTATGAAACTCCGTTCTCCACAAAACTTGTAATGCATAATTGAAACCCTTCCTGAATTCATTTTAATCTGAATTTTGGATATCTTAAACTACGTGATCTTAGGATTATTTATCAACTGAAATCATCTCATTTTACCTTGTAAATTATTTTTTTTAATGAATTTCTCAATATTATTGCCAAACTGCATTTCAAAAAATACTTTAACGATACTCTAGTTTTGGAGAATTAATTAACCTACCTAAACATATTATTTTCTAATGAACTTTTCACAGTATAACCTAATCATATCATATTTGAATTCTGTAAATTTTCATGAAGTTTTGAATAGTTTTGCTTATTGATCTAATGAACCCAAATTGCTCTCCGTTTAGCCCTGTTTTACCAAAAATGCTGATTCGAATAACTTAAATGAGACCATTTTTTTTAGCTATGCAATTGTTATTCAATCAATTTGATTTGATATAATGTTCATATAGAAAGGTTATGGCATGATTAATTCAGTACTTTGATGGCTAAGTGAAATGTGAATGTGTTATGCCCTTGACAATTATATGATAGCTAATAGTCATTTAGAGAGTTATTACATTGTGAAATTGCATATTCTATATACCTATACGAAAGTGCTGAGTGTATTTATGCCTTGAGTTCCTATTGTTTGAGTGAGAATTTATGTGATTATGTGTTGTTTGATGTGTGGGGTTGGTGAGAGCCAGTTTAAGATCTAGTATAGTATAAGCATGGAATTATTTTGGAAGGTTTATGCCAAACTTGATGTTATGATTAAGAATTGATGAATGTCATTATTTGTCAAACTTTTAAAAGTGAAAAAAGAAAATAGTTTAAAAAATAAAATTAAGAAAGTGAAAAATGTAGGTGGAAGTATAAAACTGTGGGGACAATCAAAGGCACAAATTGAGGATTGTAGAGGAAGCATTGTATTTTTTTTATTTTTTTTTTTTGAGTTAGTTGTATTGTAGAGAAAGCTAATTAATTATATGTTATTCGTTTTTTTTTAATATTCTTTTTGCCTTGATATATGCCTTTGTTTTGCTTATGATTGGTTTGGACTTTTTAAAATTTTAAATTGTTTGATATGGACTCTTTTTTAAATTATTGTAGACTAATTTATTTGTGGATCTTGTATTCTTAAATTTAGTATTAATAATAAAATATTCTTTTTTCAAAAATATTAGATTTATTTAGTTTTAAAGAATTTTATTTTTACATTTTTAACTATTGAACCATTATTTAAAACTATTTTCAAATTTTGGGAGGGACCAAAATACAATTTGATATATATATATATATATATATATATATATATGTGTATATGTGTGTGTGTGTGTGTGTGTATTGTATACCTATACATCAGATATATAGAGAGTTTTAAAAATCTTGTCCCCCCTGATGTACACTCGCGTCCGCCCCTGAATTATACAAAAGCTGTAAAAAAGGGAACCAAAACAGGAAAGCTGCAACGGGCAAATCTGCGGGCTACCTTGTATTGACAGTAAAACAAGCTACGATTTTGCATGTTGAGCCACCGTCCTATGTTTCACCATGAATGCATCTCTCGATTAGCTCTCAAGTTTCCACTGCTCAAGCTCTCGCACAGACAGACCGTCTCTACTCCTACTTCGTTACAAGAATGGCAATCTCCCAAAGATTTCATTCGTATCTGCGGTTCTACTCTGTCTCTGAACCAAACAAAGCATGCCCACGCCATTTGCATCCTTCATGGCTTACTTCCTTCCTCTGTTTCCATTGCCGCAGCTCTAATTCTCCGCTATGCAGCTTTTCAAGCCAACCCTTTTACTTTGTGCTCTGTTTTTCGTCAAACACTTCCTTGTTCTGCTTCCTCCACGTTCTTGTACAACATTCTTATTCGCGCTCACTCAATTTTGAGTTTGTATAGTGAAGGATTGGTGATTTATAATGAGATGGTGAGGAATAATGTCAAGGGTGATCATCACACTTACCCTTTTATTCTAAAACTTTGTGCTGAATGCTATGGATTTCAAAAAGGTTTGGAAATTCATTGTGCTGTGATTAAAGTTGGATTCGATATGGATGTGTTTGTGAATAATACTCTTATGTTGCTTTATGGGAACTGCGGTGATTTGAATGGTGCTGAGAAGGTGTTTGATGAAATGCCTGGAAGGGACACAGTTTCTTGGAATACAATAATTCGGGTGTTTTCTGATAAAAATTACTCTTTAGAAGTGATGGGTTTGTTTAAGGAGATGCTTTCACATGCAGGGACATGTAAGCCAAATGCTGTTAGTGTGGTAAGTGCTTTGCCGGCATGTGCTACCGTTCGGGATGGAATAATGGCAAGTAAGATTCACTGTTATGTTCTGAAGGTCGGGTTGGATACTCAAGTGAATGTTGGTAATGCATTTGTTGATGCTTATGGGAAATGTGGCGCAGTTGAAGCAGCAAAGCAGGTTTTTGACGAGATGGTGGAGAAGAACAGCTTCACTTGGAATGCCATTATTAATAGCTTTTCTTACAAAGACTGTAATGGAGATGCTTTGAATACTTTTAGGATGATGATTGACAAGGGCATACAATTAAATTCAGTCACTATTTCTAGCATGCTGCCGGTGTTGGTCGAACTGGGGCTTTTCAATAAAGGAAGAGAGATACATGGTTTTAGTGTGAGAATGGGGATGGGTGTTGACATTTCTGTTGCCAATTCTTTAATTGATATGTATGCTAAATCAGGACACCCAGTTGAGGCATCAAATATCTTTTATACTACGGCCATGAGAGATGTTATTTCCTGGAATATAATGGTTGCTAACTATGCTCAGAATGGCCTTGAGGTAGAGGCTATAGAATTTGTTCGTCAAATGCAAGTTTATGGTCAAATTCCAAATGCTGTCACCTTTACAAATGTTCTTCCAGCTTGTGCACGTAGTTTTTCTGTTCCATTTGGGAAGGAAATTCACGCCAGGATCATTCGTATGGGCTCTGCTACTGATTTATTTGTATCAAATGCTTTGATAGACATGTATGCCAAATGTGGCTGCCTCAATCTGGCTAGGAATGTATTTCTTCTCTCTCCCAGAGATGTGGTATCTTACAATACACTGATTTTTGGTTATTCCCAAACAAATGAATGCTTGCATTCTCTGAGCCTTTTCTCAGAAATGGGATTGCTGGGGATAAAGCATAATACTGTCTCTTTTATCGGAGTGCTCTCAGCTTGTGCAAATATTTCAGCTTTCAAACAAGGAAAAGAAATCCATGCATCTGCAATTAGAAGGTCCTTTGATGAGGATCTATTTGTTGCAAATTCACTTTTGGATATGTATGCCATATCTGGACGGATTGGCCTTGCTAGAAAAGTTTTTGATAGGATTTCAAAGAAGAATTCTGCCTCATATACTACTATGATTTTGGGACTTGGATTGCTTGGTGACTTTGATAATGCAATCAATCTGTTCGAAGCCATGGGGGAGGATGGTGTTGAATGTGATTCAGTCTCATATATTGCAGTTCTGTCTGCATGCAGTCATGGGGGACTGGTTGAAAAGGGGCGTAGATATTTTGGTGAAATGCTGGATCTTGGTATTGAGCCCTCTCAGACACACTATGCTTGTATGATTGACCTTCTTGGTCGTTCTGGCCTCATAGAGGAGTCCCTAGACCTTGTGCAAAACCTGCCAATCAAGCCTGATGCCAATATATGGGGAGCTTTACTTGGGGTATGTCAACTACAGGGAAATCTGGAGTTAGGTTGTTGGGCAGCGGTGCATCTTCATAAGCTAGAGCCTGACCACTCAGGGTACTATATACTTCTTTCTAATATGTATGCAGGAGCCAGTAAATGGGAAGAGGCGGGTAGGGTTCGAGAAATGATGAAGCTAAGGGGTATAAAGAAGAATCCTGGCTGCAGTTGGGTTCAGAAGCAAGAACAGATGTACACTTTCCTAGATACGAAACGCTTGGAGGAGCTAGATCACATTGTGGTTTAAGACACGACGTAAGTAAAATTTAAAAACTCTATCTTAACACTCTAGAGGTGTTTTTTTCTCTCTGGAAATTGATTTTGAACATTAACCTATACAATGCTAATCTTACTTGAATCTATCCTGAATTTGAATTTCTTTCCAGAAAAAAAAAAAAAATCAGTACTCTTGACTTTTTATGCTCAAATCTCTTCACAATAGACAGTATCCCTTCCATAAGCTCACTTGTACTTCATTGGTTCCACCACAAAAACCCGAACACAAAAGTAAGATAGGAACGCATGCATTAATAGCCCTAAGAGCAAAAATGGACATTTTTATTTAGCTACTCGAAGTTTTCTAAGGATTAAGGAAAAGAGAACGGAACATTCTCCCAGCAGTCAATATGTGTTGAGAAAAGACAATACATGGGAGCTACTGGCTTTCTGTTTTCTGAAATTCGCTATGAACATTTTTTAGACAGGCTTTTCTAATATTTTTTTAATTTTTCCTATGGCCTTCAGGGCCAACCATATAAATTTTCACAGACTAGTTTTGCGTGGAAAAATGTATGAAAAATAGACGAAGATTTCCCACCTTGTAGGAAAATGGTGTCTATTGTTGGAAAAAAATTGCCATGTTACCTCACAGATTACTTTTAATAAGATAGTCAAGCAATCATAGAAAAAAAATAACAAGATAAAGATTTATGTGAAAAATTTTAAAATTGGAGAAAAATTACGACTGTTATCAAAAGAAAATTGAAAAAAATATTCACTATGTAAAAAATTATTATAATTACACAATATAAAATATAATATTTTTTTTCACATCCAAAACTCAAAAAAAATATTTAGAGAGTACTTAAAGAATTTTTCTAAACTCTCTAATCCTTACACTTTTCTTTCTTAGTGTTGCTTTTGTTTTTCGTTGGTATTCTATTTGCACTCCAAGCATGCCTATCAGAGGCAAAAAGATATAGCCTCCATCATCATTAGTGGAGTAGTTAATTGACTCCAACCACTCCATCTTGCTTTGCCCTTAATGTGGTTCACTAGCTCTAACCATTCTATCTTGCTTTGTCCTCAATGTGGAGAGACCACATTTTTTTTTTAATTCATACTTTAACAATCTCCACCTTAATTTTTTTAAAAAAATTATGTTACCAAGACATTGTCTAATACCGACAATCATAAGCATTATCATACTCCACTTAAAATTAACATCAACTTTAAGAATTTCATCTCGGCCCATGTCGATAATTATGGTGCAATTTCCATGCTGATTTTTTGGAAGTTCATTAGCCATCGACATTCCTTTATTCCATCACACACCTTGCATAATCATTAGTTAATGCCCGTGTGCAAATTCGTGGACATACTACCAATCATACGTCCTTTTTCATGGCATCTCCGGTGGTAGCAATCATGCCATGAAGACATATATTTTTCTTTAAAGTAATTCCTCATCTCCCTCTACTAGGGAGACGATATTAGTAATATTATCTTTTTCTTTGGAGTTATTGGTCAAACCAACTCTACCATTCTTACCGTTTTTCTTTATGTGGCCAATTTGTCCACATCCTTAATACACAATTTTCTTCACAGAGTACTTTTTCTTTCTATGCTCACAACCAGTAAATATTGAGTTTTCTGAAGGTCTACTTTCTCCTTTTAATCTTCTTTCTTTAGAAATTAATTTACTCGTCACCTCTTAAGTAAACTACAATTTCCTTCACATACATTAAAATGGGTTGCATGTGTTTATAAGTAGATGGAATAGACAAGATGAGTCACAGAGCTTTATCTTCATCATTGAGAGTCTCAAATTCAGAAATAATCTCATTTAGGACATTCAGATAATCTGAAATTTTTGTACTTTCCTCCATCTGCAATTTATAAAATTGCTCATTCAAATAGAGCTTATTTGAAACACTTTTGGTTTGTTACAATTCTTCAAGCTTATCCCAGATCTTCCTTATTGTAGACAGTCTAACCATATTAGCAAGCACATTCTTTGCTAAATTGAGCCATATTTGACTGATAACTCTCATATCTAACTCCTCTAAGTTCTTATCGCTCATTGTGGATTTTCTTGAGTCTCCACTACTATCACCGGTCACTTCTAAATCTTTTCTGCTAGTCAAAGGGATTGACATCTCCTTCAAGACTTTGTACAATCGATGCTGGATTAACAAATCTTTGACTTGCACTTGTCATAAGGCAAAATTAATTTTTCCATCAAAATTTTCAACATTAAATTTAGTTGTTAACATTTTTCTTGTGCTTTTTATTTTAGTGTAAAACATACACTAAAACTCCACTGCACCAAAGGTACTTGTAGATTTAATATAAAGAGTAAATAATAATCTAATTTATTTTCCGATATGGAAAGTCCACCATAGTGGCAACTACAGAGTATACGATAAGTAGATATTAATATCTCAGTAAAGTTCTAATACCAGTTATTGGGAAAAAATTGCCCTATTACCTCACAGACTAGTTTTAATAAAATAGTCAAGTAACCACAGAGAAAAATAATAATAATAATAATATAAGGATTTACATGGAAAACTCCAAAATCGAAAAAAAATTACGGCCGTTGTCAAAAGATAACCGAAAAAAATATTCATTATGTGAAAAATTATTATAATCACATAATATAAAATATAATATTTTTTTCATACAAAAAATCCAAGAAAAATATCTCGAGAGTACTTAAAGAATTTTTCCAAACCCTCAAAACCCTCACACTTTTCTTTCTTGGTGTTGCTCTTGTTTTTCGTTGGTGTTCTATGGCAAAAAGATACAACCTCCATCACTATTAGTGGAGTGATTCACTGACTCCAACCACTCCATCTTGCTTTGCCCTCAATGTGGAAGGACCATATATTTTTTTTTAATTCATGCTTTAACATCTATTACATTCACTACAATTATTTTTACCAAGACTATTATAAGGGACGAAAAGAATTGAGTCATCAATAAAGAGCAAACATGTCGGTCATCATGTAACGTCTTCTCACTCACCTAGACTTGTTGTAAATACTTTATGCAAGTTCTCTAATGAACGAAATGAGATCTTTTTATATGTTATGGTGGCCCTAAAGCAATTTTCTTCATTGTCGTTCTTTTTTGTTTATTTGCAATCACAACACCAGCGTGACTTTGGGTTGATCTTGGCCAAATCACAGACATCACAGTTCGTCCAAAAGCCTTCAAAAAGGACAACCCAAGGACAACCCATAGTAGTTGGCATCAGAGTATGGTTAGAAAAGGGAAAATAGTTCGGGTTTGAAATATGCTTGCTTGTTGCAAGGCATAGGAAGCAACTAAGATCACATGGAGGCTTCATATCTTTATTACAAGGACAGTGAAGAAGATGGTGATTCCATGGTAAGATAGATGCCTCTAATAGAGAGGATATAGTGAGAGGTGGTGAACTAGAGAAGACTACTTTAGACATAAGATAAATGGCCTAATTTATTCAATCTCATGAAAAGACTTGGATGGAATGAAGTAATGCTAGAGAAAAACTCCACTATCATCGCTAAGTTGTGAACTATGCTAGAAGACGTCAGGTAGAGGTGAGGACCATGTCCTTGGACATCGAATTACCAATGAGAGAAATTACATGCTAGCTACAAGCATACCCGCACCGAAGCCTAAAGTGAGAGCCCCAAAGGCCTTCATAGGGGAAGGATTCTTGAGAGGTCGATGGCTTCTTTTACGATCTTTCTCAATACTTTAAGATTGTGGAGATAATAGATAAGGGATTGAAGATAGACATTGCTACTACCTTCCCAAAAGGATGATGCTAACTATGGTAAAGAGTCTAGGTAGGTAAAATCAAGATAGGATTCCTTGTCATTGATACCTAGGAACAACTAAAAGAAACCATAAAAATGCAATTTTCCCCACAAAGTGTGAAGTACAAAGCTCATCAAGAACTAAGGGAATTGAAGCATATAGGGAAAATCCATGAATATATGAAAATTTTCTAAGTTTGCTTACTTCAAATAATAGAAATGTCAGAAAAAGATAAGTTTTTCACTTTCGTGGGAAGATTGAAGCCATAGGCTAGGATTTAGGAATGGGCTTCATAGGCAACGAGTACAAGAGTTGTTGCATGCAATCACAGTTGCCGAAGGATTGGTTAATTTAGATAGAGCCAAGGAAGGATAGAGAACAACCTGCCTTTACTTAGTCAAAAGGAGGGAACAACAAGCTCTTCAGGGCTGGTTTTGCAAAGGTGGGGGAGCTAGAGCCTTCATCTCTAGAGCAGGAAACCCAACATGCCAAAAGAAAGAAGATAATATGTAGAAGGGGAATGAACCTGGCAAACCTTTTGGATATTTCCTTTGCAATGGTCCACACTCCCTATGGAATTGCTTGTGAAAAGCCTTAGTGAATGCTATTTATGAATCAATATCATTTGAAGCAACTCCATTAATCTCTGGCATAGAGAATATCACTGAAATAGACCAAGAACTAGAAGAGGAAGAGACCGTGGGAAGTTGTAATGCACTTTGCAGGAAAGGTCTGTAATAGTCAAGCCCACTGTAGTTAACACAAACCCAAAAACAAATTAAAAAAGTTTGACTCTCAAGACTTGAAAGGGCAATAGCATCATATACATGGACCTCAAGATAAAAGAAGGCCTATTTAGCATGGTGGAAATAAGACCTACCCATAATTATCTGGCTAGCACAAAAGTGGAAAGGTTAGGCTTGGTACTAGAGAAGGGCATAGGTTGAGCGAAGGCCACTTACTTGGCTACACAACCAAGAATTAGCATTGTGAAGTCTTGGAGCATGAAAACATGCCCATTTCAAGGAAGGACCAACTTCATAGAAGTACAAATAGCTGACTTCAAGCTTATCCTAGGGCTTGAACTTCTTAGAGACACTAAGATTACAGTTTAATCCTATGGTGACTCATTTATGATGATAGGGAACAAGTCTTGTGTCATCCCAAGCATGATTAAAAGGGCCTCAACAAAGAGTCTATCAGCCTTTTGATTATAAAAACGCTTCAAGCACAAGGAATCCATGTACTTGGTGCACTTACAATAGGAGGAAGTAGAAGAGGCATCAGGTCTTGTGCTAAGACCTATAAAATGACTGTTGAAGGAGTATGAAGACGTGATGTCTAATGAACTCCTAAAAGAACTCCAACTTGAAGGACGATGGACAATGAAATTGAACTTGTACTAGGCACCGAACCATCTACTTGTACACTAAACCGAGTGTCCCAACTTAAACTTGCAAAACTTTGGAATGTACGATCGAAAATCACACAAACACAGTAGAATATAATTAAAAATTAGAATTTTAGGATCTCATGCTTACTTTGTCACCTTGTAGAAGAAGAAGTTGTGGGTATGGCCGGATTTTTTGGACTAGCAAGTTGCCTAAGACTTGTCTAAATTGCGATCTACGAAGGTGGAACCAGCAAGATGACCAGCTAATCTATTGCTTTTACACATAAACATGCACAAAGATTGCTCTTTTAGTTTTTCAAAGTATCCTTTCAACCTCACAAACTATTCTACTGTTGAAAGTAGTCGAAGAGAAGGGAAATCTACAGAGGGAGCACATAAGGACTATGGTGGTAGCTAGGACTAAGGTATTAAGCTCCTTGGTCGGCCTCTTTTAGGGGTTTATTAGCCCTAAGGCCGGCCAACTCTAGCCCTAGTAGACTAGAGCTTTTTTCACCTATCGGACATTATTATTTTTGTCTTAGGTCTTTTTAATTCTCTAAGAATTAAAATCCAAAAATAATAAATCCATGATCCACCTTATTTATTCTGGACATCTTTTAATTTAATTAAAATCTAAAATAATAAATACATGACCAATATAATTATTAGGCCAATTATTTATTGTATTCGCGCCTATGCATTACCTTTGACTTTCTAATATTAATTAATTAGTATAACCCATTAATAAACTCATACTTAATTAATTATTCTAACATATTGCATTTTATGGACTTTCTAGAATAAAATAAATTTCTCTCTCATTTCCAAATCCCCAATTAATTTGTACAATGACTAAAAAAGTCATTTTAGCTTCTATAGCTACTTTGGGGTCTAAAAGATATATTATCCTTGAGTACTAAAATGATCAAAATGTCTTGCTAATAAATAGCTACATTTATTCATTTTAAATATCTTCAATCATCACCATCTAAAGATATTGACTCTTAAGGATAATATTACAATAGCGTTGTTTCCAACCTATAAATGCAATAACGAAAACACCCCTCTATGTAATGCACATCATTAAGATAGGATATTTTGGTACTATCACATTTTTCAATGACATCTACCATCCTTTCATCTCTCATCCAATAATCTATAACTTTCAACAACGTAACCGTTTATCCAAGGGAGCTACCCTTAGAGTAATTCACTCTTAGTCATTTCCTAGGGCTCTAAATTTTTACAAATTATTTTGAACTATCAGAAGAAGGTGATCACTTCTTTCATTAAGAAAGGTATAGAAGTTATATTGTACAAGTCTATCTTGGTTAATTAAAGATAGGTGCCCAATATACAAGGCTATTAATCTTATTGTGGAAATCTCACTCATCATATATCAAAGCATATACGTTCAACATCACTAAACTGTCAATTCATACTAAAGTCATAGAGTATTCATCCATGTTGTAGGAGTAATAGTTTAATCTTTATTTATTATAGTACTTTTATAATGATTACCCGGTCCAATTCTACATATTCCAAATATACTTATACTATTAGTGCAAAAGATTACTCATTGGTTAAAAGTAATCCATTCCTCATCTAGTAACTATAGTGTAAAGATCTTCACTTGATGAAATACCCAATTTCATCAACCGATGAAGAACAATACCTAATTTTATCAACTGATCAAGAGTCCATTTCTTGTATGTTAAGTATCAATAATCTATACTTTACTGTGAAGCATGACCCATCATATAGATCGTTTACCAACATACTTGAACTTTCATGTATGTAAATGTGAATATAAACTCATAAAAGAAATATTATTATCATTATAAAATAAATATCTTTACAGAATTTCTTGGGTGTAAGTGGATAGGAAGTTGGTTGAGATAAATTTATTTGAATATAATAAAAAATTATTAAATATGCGGAGTCAACGTGGGACCTAAGTAGGGCCAAAGAGAGAGAATGTGATGTGTTGTGAGTATATGATATTTATTGGGAAAAGAAAATTATTTATATTACTATTATTTTAAATTAAAATGAAATTTTGAATTATGATGGTATTGTGATTTCCTATTCGATATGTTTGGACTAGTTCATCCACCTTAACTGGCTTTGATTTTCCTATATTTTAACATTTTATCTTTGATTTCCACCACCTTTCCTCATTTTTATAGTTCTAAACTTGACATTTATATTGGCATTTGCATTTTCTTCAAGCTATAAAGTAGTCAGTAATATGTTTTATACAAAATGAGCTAAACACTTTACAAAAGTCAAGAATTGTATATATAGTGTCAAAGATATAATTCATATAAATTCTTTTATTTTTGTTTACCTATGCATATATGGTGAAATTTTCATTTGTTCTCATCCTATTGCTTATGTTAAGCCTTTTCTTGTCTCCTAGGAAGCTGAAATGAGAAAGCTTTGCTAGAGCTATTACAGTAGTATAGGATATTGACTCTACAAAGCATCATTTTTCAATAACAATTGATTTTATTGAGGTCCAAAGGTACAACACTATTATCATGCATTACAAAAAGAAAAGTACGCCATGTTGTCTACTAAACTGTTGGTTTTGCTTTATCTATGTGTGAAGAAACCAAAAGATAGTGATCATCAAATGTTGCCTCAAAATCTAAGAGGAAAATGAGAAAGAGGTTAAAGCTTTAGTGTGAAAGTGTTTAAATGTTAAACTCACCTATACTTGTAGCATTGCCATAAGTAAGGTCAAGTTAATTAAGAGATAACAAAATATAAAATCAATTGCATTAAAATTCACTTCTAATATTTTTCTCAAGTTAATTAGAAGAAATTAACAAATAAATCAAAGTAACCAAATATAAGAAATTGACAATTAATTGATCAAAAAGCAAAACTTAATACAAAATCATAATTATTCGATCATATTTCTAAAATACAATAAACCAAAGAAAATAACATTATCAAAGAAAGAAAACAAAGGGGAAAAAAAAAAAGGAACTCATAGACAAGTAAGTCTTCTTTTCCTCTTGAAAATTCTCCTTGAATAATGATCCTAACTTTCTCCACAAAACTCCTAAATTACTCTTTTTTTTATCATGTATATATGTATAATCTATGTTATTCTTTGATATATTTCCATTAGAACCTCCGCTCCAATGATTAAATAGCTTTCTTAGCTGCCAAAAAGTGCCCACAAGAGTCTCTTTTCATGACCAAGTCTATTTCTAAAAGATCCCAATAGTAATTACCATATTTTGTTGACGAAAGGGGTTGACGCTAGGTCCTTTAGAGAGGCCGACTCTGCCTCTTCTCTTGTTCTTCCTCAATTTTGTCTTGTTTTCCCCTTGTTTTTCCAGGAGGTAGTCAGCCCTGACTCCTGCCCAGGGACTGGCATCGGGTCCTTACTATTGCACTTCGATGTTATTTACTTTTTCAGCTATTCTCAACATGTTTCCAAGAGAAACTCTCCCAATTCAAATCTACACAAAAGATCACAAAGTAAAGGGAATGAATATCCATTTATCTTAAAAATAACACAAATACTATACAGATGACTAGAAAAATATAGCTAAAATCAAGCCCTATCAATTCTCCCACACTTGAATTGTTGCTTGTCCTCAAGTAAACAAGACACTTAACAACCAAGAAATCAATTCATCCTTATTTATACCAAATCATAATAAAGATAACAAAGACATTATCATTCCTTATACTAGAGAAAACACCATATCATTTATATAATTAATCTAAGACCAACCCACATATTAGCCTAAACACACTCAAGACTATTGAAATAAAGTTAAATAAGTTCATATCTATTAAATGTCATTCACTCATTACTTAAGCCTAGTACAAATCCAACATGATTAATATAAGCTAAGATTTACACCTAAACTCAAAATTTTAATATAGCTAAATTTCTACAACTCTAGTAGTAGAATAGGGGCATTCAAACTCATTTTTTTTCTCACTAATATGAATTAGTAGTCTTAAGAGAGTGCATCGAATGCTATTTCTCTCCGTATTGAATTCTTTCTTTTTCAATCCCAAAGCATTCTTCTACTTTTTCTTCAAAAGAAACACACATTTTTAATCTCTCTTTTTTCAAATCTCTCATGGTATTCATTTTCACTTAAGAGAATGCAACCAATTCTGAACACTTCCATCTCTATTCTTTTTTTTACTTACTCAGCCCCTATCTACTCACCTTAAAGTTAGGATAAATTTAGAAATTACCATAAAAAAAATAGTTATTCATCTTTACTTATACTTCATCATATTAACTAAATCAAGACTTAAAAGAACAAAGCTTAAAACATTTAAATAAACATCAATAAGAATAACTTTAATTCTCAAAACTTAAGCATATCCAGCCTAAGACACAAGTTAACCAAGAATTAACTAAACTAAATAAGAGTTATGAAAAATCCCAAAGCATAAGAAATAGCAGCAACTCCATTATCAACTAACAAAGCTTCAACAAACTCAAATCAACTTTCTAGCAAAAAAAAAAAAAACCCAAAAGTCAATAATATTTCATCAATCTAATATAAAGATTAGCCCCAAAATTCAACAATACTTCAACAATCTAATATAAAGATCCTTGACAAAAATAACACCAATCCCTGCCCCATACTTAAACTAGACATTGTCCTCAATGAATTGAAAAATAAAGCGAGGAAAGCAAAGCCAAAGGACTAAAAAGACAAGGGGGGGAAAAAGTAATACCCCCCAAGGCATGAAACTCCAAAGAGACAAGTGAATTCCTTCCATTAGATTGAGATAGAATTATTACATCAAAAAAGATTTCCAAAAACCTACAAACTAAAAACACAAAACATACCATAAAAGCATAAAAGAAAATAAAACATACCTAAACAAACCGAAAGAAAATAAAACATGAAAATTGTAAAGAAAAGAACAAAAGAAAAAAAATAGAGTCCTAAACAAAGCATTTTCAAATCAGTCCCTAATCATCTTGTCCAGCTAAATCACTATGAGTACATCAAGTTTCATGGGCCTCTTGTCTTCTTTCTATTATCCTCCAGAATTTGCAATTACATTTGTTGAGTTTGTATCATTTGTGCTATCATCTCATTTTGATGGTCCACTGCCAGTCTCAATTACCCCATTTACTCATGCATCTTATCCTCAAAAGTGGCATGAGAAGTAGAACTACTACCAACATGCTGTCCTGGTGAAGGAGACTCAAACTCATCATTCTCAGGAGATGGCTCAGGAATATCAGGATATCAAACCTCATGGGGCTTCATCCATCTCATCTCTTGATCATTGTATCTATAGCCATAGTTGTTCAAAGTTTGTTCAGTAATAATGTCTCGAGATATAGTAACCTTAGAAATTTCTCCAGCAGTGCCAACTCCAAAAGCATTTAATATCTGCACAATAACCAAAAGGAAAAACAAATGGTTTGGAGGAAAGGCTAGAAGCTACAACATCTCTCATGGAAGTGATAATCAAAGATGTAAAAGGAATGGGTTAGTCATGAAGCATTTTTTGTAAAATATGGACATCAATTTTCCTTGCCTCATTAAACCCACTAACACTAGGAAAAACATTAAGGGCAAAAATGTACACTAGAACTCTCAGTTGTAGTGCAAAATTATTCACTGAAGTGATATAAGAACTATGCACTATCCTCCTTGATAAACCTATATTGTTGTAGGTATCATAAAAATCCCATTTTTGCCCTGAAGTTATCTTCTTGTTATAATGGTCCATCTCTAGTCAAGGACCATCATCATTAATTCTAAGAATTGCAATAAGCTTGTGTCTATCAATGCCACTAATTCTTTCACCATTGTCTCAATTGTCCTAAGGTCAGACTTCTTCTTCGCCTTTATATTAGCATAGAATTCCTTAACCAAAGGAGGACAATAGTTTCCCCTTAAAGTAATAATAGGATCCCAACCAAGCTTCCTAAACATGCCTCAAAAGTATAAGGGGTGATTTAAAGAAGGCTTAAATGTTTTTTCAATGATGATCTTGTTCGAAGCTCTCTTTGAATACTAAGTTGTAGAATTAACTATATGAAAATATGTAGGGTGCAAGGAAGTTAGCTTAAATGTAGGTACAGGGTCACCGGAAGAAAAAGGTCTGGCTCTTTTGGAAGTTTGTGTTGTTCCTAAACACAACTCTTAAGGCCTCTACTCAATCAAGAAAAACTCAACTCCCCCTCGAAGTAAAGAATTTCACCAATTATCAACTAAGTACATAGTCAAACATCCAATAAAATCAATCCAAACCTTATCAACTCAACAAACCTAACCAGGCCTCACGCAGACAACATATTTCCCATTCCCTTTCAACACAATTCCAACTACAATTTTATCAAAAATCCTGATGTTCAAGAATTTCAACACAAATAAATATGAATTTAACAATAATTAAATATGCATCCATCAATACCATAATAAACCAAAACATAACATAAATCCAAAAATCCAAAAATAGCCAAACCAAGTGCATTAGCATAAATATCAATCAAGCATTATCACATGAACTCATTAAACATTTACAATCCTTCAAAAACAATAATTTAAGCCAAAATAATAAAATTATCTAAAAAATACCAAGAAATTCAAGGAGAAGTTTTACCTTCAGTTTGAAGAAATTATAGCACCACAATGTTGTCTACTTTATGGGCATCAAACTTTGGCAAAGTTCAAGAGTAGAAATCCACAAAAAGTTGGTGAATTGAAAGGTTTGGAATCAAGAACATTGAAGGTTTTAGAGAAAAATATAATTGTAGAAATTGAAAAGAATAGTCTGAATACAACGATTTTAGCCAAAAAACTCATTTTTAATGGTGGAAGTAGACGGTGGGGGTTGGAAGGAAGTAGCCACCAAAAAGTAGGAGAGGAAAAACAAAAAAAATTGGTAGAGTGAATAAAGTTGTTCTTTCTTAAGGAACCTCGACAAAGGCCAACGTTGGGTCGGGTAGATCTACTCGAGCCGAGCCCTCTTTGTTTGGGCAGGATTTTTTTTCAATTTTTATTTTTTATAAATAAATAAATGCAAAAAATAAAATTATCGACAAAATAAAGTGTATGAATTAAAATAAATTAAAATTAGAATTACATAAAACAAGAACCTACGGTAAAAATTAAATTGTCCCAAATCAAGGATCAAATAAAAAAAGTAAAAATTTATCTCATTTCATGATCCTGTTCTTGTAGATTATTCTCCATATTTCTAGGTAAAGATACAGCTTGACATTCCATAAGGAGCTTGGTTAGTTAGCCGACAATTTAATTTTTCAAATTATTAATAGAAACCTCTTGATTTCTCACGGAAGCTTCTACACTTTGAAAATGCAAATCTGTTAAACTTACTAACTTATTTACCAACTCCTCTAATGAAGGCTTAGGTGGATTTGAAGATAGAGCATTATATGGTAGGGAAGGTTGGGATCTTTGAGCTCTATTGGGTTGAAAACCTTGTTGCTATGTTGGCCTAGATTGTCCTGGATTACTCTAGGAGAAATTGGAAAGGTTTGTCTAGACTAGGTTTTAAGTATTTCCATACGTATTATTGCCTTATCACCTATTATCCAAATAAGTAACCAATTCAATAGATGATTCTTGAGAAGACCTCTTGCTTTGGCACTTATGATTCGGGTACCTTCCTTCATAGAAATCACAATTCACATTTATCACATGCTCTTGAGGAGGGGGTATAGTCAATTGTTCTATCTTTTGAGTAAGTGTTTCAACTTTAGCCTTTAAAGCTGCTACAACATCAGTTTTATGGACCCTTTGAACACAAACTCTAACCTTGGATTTCCACAAGAATAGTAATTCATACAATGTTCTCAACCAAATTATAAAACTTCTTTGGGGTTTTAGTGCTTCTCATCCCTCCAACTGAAGAATCAATCAATTGTTTTGAGGTAAAATTTAAACCACTACAGAAAGTCTGCATTTGCACTCCTAGTTCTAATCCATGATAAAGACACTTTCTTAACATTTCCTGCCACCTTTTTGAACAATCATACTCTGACTTCATTTGCAGAAAGATGAAGATATTTGTTCTAAGCTTAGCTATCCTAGGTGGGGGAAAATACTTAGCTAAGAAATTCTCAGTAAAACCATTCCAAGTTATGATAGATTCTATGGTTTCAACCAAGACTGGCTCTATCCATAAGAGAGAAAGGAAATAGCCTCAATTTAATGGCTTCTTCTAAAACTTCATTCTTCTTAAAGGTATTGCAAATTTCTAAAAAAATTGCAATATGAGCATTAGGATCCTTTTCCAGTAAGCCATCAAATTGCACTATTTACTGAATTATCTGGATTATATTAAACATAATTTCAAAATTATTGGCCTCAATGTTAGGCCTAGTAATACTTGAATGTATTCTTGAAATAGCTAGCCTAGCAAAATCTCCCATGGTCCTTTTACCATTACTACCATTATTTTGTTGATTTACCTCTATATCTAGATATTGATTTATACTTGCTAACCGATCCTTAATTTGACTCAATTGGTCAATTTTCCATTTGTTGTCCCTTTGAAGCCTAGTTAAAGTACTTTCGATCTCGGAATTGAATGCCACAATATCTCTTTATGTTCATTAGGTTATATATTAGAGATTAGACTTGAAAATAAATAAAGAAAACAATTACTCAATTTACAAAGTTCAAACTAACATAAATATAATAATGGTAAAATTATATATAATTTACCAACATGAACTACACTATTGATAAGGAATAACATAGATAAAATTACAATTAAGACACATATAATAAAATTATACAAACAATAACAAATATATAAACATGTCACCTAATTACAAGAAGGAACATATTTATATATACACACGGTTAAGTTCAATAGAATTTAAGCTTTCATAATATTTTTTCCTGATAACTGTGCCAAAAATTTAAAGTCTATTAAGTTGAGTATAACAAATCATTCTTTTTAAGCTCATTCCTCATCCAAGTTTTAATTACAACGTTAAACTTAAAACCACACATATAGAATAAGTATACTCATTGCAAGTATATCGTAGGGAATTAACGAGTATCGATCCACAAGGAACACCTACTACTAATTACTCTCATTCTTTTGCTTAGCTTAACAAAACTAGAAAAGATATAACATAATTACAAACATATACAAGATCAAATATAGACAAGATAAGGATTAAAAATATGTACTTAGATACGATTCCTAAGAACCAAGACAAGGATTAATCCCGCAATTATCACAATTAATCAACAAATCTAGCATTATGAATGATCAAATATAGATCCACTCTCGAGTTATAGAGTTACTATCTTTTAGCCAAATTAATAGATATCTTTACCTCATTAACCAACCAAAAAGATACATTAAACTCCAATTCCTTAACAATAATATCCCTGTCTCTAGGAGATATTAACATAAAAGAAATTAGCATCTCTATCTCTATGAGACATTAAAAACTCTTTGGTTACTAGTTCTTAACTCTTAATCTTTCTCTTGAGTTAATTAAGAGATAATAAATATAAAATTAATTTCATTGAAGCTCACTTCTAACCTCTTTCTCAAGTTAATTCGAAGGAAGCAATAAATAATCAATCTAACAAATAAATCTAAGTAACAAAATACTAGCAATTGGCAATCATAACCACTCTAATACCCTCTGATTTTGGGTGGTTATGATGCATTGCTAGATGCCACTTATGAAATGCTAAATACGAGTATATGAATTGGATAATTAATAAATTAATCATAATTAGAATTAATATGTTAGTTCTAATTATCAAGGATTACTAATTCTATAGTTGTTAGGATTAGTTCATGTTTTGCTACCAATTGATCAAAAAAGCTAATAGGTCACATACAATAGAAGAATTGATACGCAAGATATTTTATAATAATCTTATGGAGTTAATTTGTGAGAATAAATAATTTTAAGGGATAATTATAAAGTAGTTATAATTAAAGGGATGAATTGCAGTTGTTGAATCCTTATGAGTTTATTTGCAATTAATGAGTCCTAAGCCAATAATGAAAAAGGGCTATGATATTTGGTTCTTGAAGGGTTTAGGAAACACACGACATACATATAAGAAAAGCCATGTTCTATGAATCATGCACGAGAGGCATACACTTTTTCCTTTTCTTCACCTTAAAACATATTACAAACCCTATAGCCACCAAAGAGATTGCTAGCACATTAACGACGTCTGGCTTTAGACCTTCCTCGTGTGGACTCTATAAGAGGTGTTCCTATTCTTGGAATACAATGGATTAATTGGGTTTAAGATTAAAACAGAGGGTATTAGAGTGGAGTTGCACTTGAAAACCCAATTCATTTGTATGGATTTTGGAATCCTTGAATTGTAGAATTCAAGAAAAGTTTTTAAAGTTACTGTATCTTCTTTAGGTAATTCTTTTGCAATTCCTCAATATTTTCTTTGACCCATTTAATTGTATACGAGTGATCCTCTTATCTGGGATTCCTATTAAATTTTTGCTGCGCATATATGATATTGCATGAGGGAATTCCAACAGAAGTATCAAAGCCTTCTCGCATGTGTTTATGGGTCTGTAATTGAGTTATGAAATTGTTTCATGAATACTCTCGAGTCTGTGTCTGTGTATTTGGAAATTGTTTCACGAATGCTTTTGGTTTCTGAAAATTCATTTAAGTTGTTTTTTATTTTACGCATACAAGTTGCTGAAAATTGTTTTAGTAATGTTTTGAGAAACTTTGTGTGCATGAAGAAACTATTTCAGTGTTTGTGAATCCTTATCTGGGTTTTGAAATTGTTTCATGTATACTCGGGTTCCAAAAAAGAAAATTCGTTCCTATAATTTTGGTTTGCTTGTAAGGTTACTAAAACATGTTTTAGTAAAGGATTTTTGAAATCCTTGTGTGCGCGCCACGAAATTTTGTTTGCAGAAAACTGTTTTGATTGTGATGATAACATCAAGTAAATGTAGATTGACTTCTTTCTGTAAATTGATTCAGAATCAGATTTTTTGAAATCTCAAGGAAAAATGATTTAAAAATTGCAGGTTTTTTGCCCAATTGCCGGCTTGTAAAGCTGGGGACCGACTTGAAGTATGCTTCAAGCTGGCCACAAGACCGATTTCGTCATATTTTATAAAATATAAAAAATCTTTTCAAAACTCACTAAAAATGGTTTTTCTTTATTCTACATGGACCCCATGGGTTTTCCAAAATTTGATTTTGGACTTACTATTTTTCCAAAATAGTGAATTTGGATTTATGTTACATGTTTATTATGCTTAGATGCATGTTTTGGCATGGCGGCTTGGTTATGGACTAGGGACCATTTAATTTTGTTACATGCATGTTTATTGCTTTGGTTTTAAAAAAATAGGGATTGTGAGTTCTACCTTTCTCTATAATTCTATATAATTTCTCTTATCATCTAATTTGCTCGAATGTAAATTGAGATTTCTCTATTAGGAATTTATGTAATTAGATTACATAGGTTAGATAAAAATAAAAATTAATTTTATAAGCTTATAGAGATGGTGACCAAGGACAAAGCAAGAAGATGATAAGACCTTCTTTCTAAACATGCATAATCACATAGGTTTGACCAAATTAATTTCTTGCTTGGCTCTAGGAAATTAATATGGCAAAGTTCATGACTAAGCTATATAATTGAGTCTATTATCATTTTGTCAATTTTCCAATTTTATGCATGCCAAACGATGAGACTATTAATTAAAGAATAAAATCCCTCAAAATATGTTAAATCTGAAAGCCTTCAATTAATATAGTGAGAATGAGAGTTTTTTTTTTAGATTAGACTATTGGTCACACCAAAGCCCACTTGACATTGACTATGTTCAAGTTATGGAATTTGATTTCGTATTAATAGGTTGAATTTAACTAATATCTTTATCCTAGTTGGGCATACCCAAGCATAAAGAATAATAGAGGCAAGGTTGGGTTAGCACTAAATGTTTTAAGATTAAAAGACATTAATCACTCAATGATCATATAGTTGAATACCTACTACTGAATTTAAGAATGATTTATTGGGCATACCTAAGGTCATTCTTGGAAATTTGGATACTGGTCCAGTAAAAAAGCTTCTAACAGGATTTTTCGAATCAATAGTGAGAGGCTATTAGTTTAAGTAAAATAGTGGAATAAATACCTTCTTAATTAAAGACATAATTAAATGGATCTCATGTGCATATACATTGTCTAATGTCTTTTATCTTTCATCTAAGTTATTTGCATCATGACAACAAAGTTGAACATATGTAGTATTTTGGAAATGAACAAGCTTACCGAGTCTAACTTCATGTACTAGTATAGAAATTTGAGAATTGTTCTCAAATCAGAAAAGTTACTATACGTGTTAGATGCTCCTATTCTACCACCACCAACTGTTGATGCTCCTACTGAAGAGCATGATGTCTATAAAAAGCACAAAAAGGATAGTGATACGACATCTTGTATCATGCTGGCATCAATAAACTCTGAGCTATAAAAACAACATGAGCACATGGATGCTTATAGTATTATCTTCCATCATAAGAAATTATTTTATGAACAAGGCAAAATGGAGAGATATGAGATCTCTAAACAATTATTCCATTCTAAGATGGCAGAAGGTTCTTTAGTAGCAATTCATGGACTAAAGATGTCGGGGTTGATTGAGAATCTTGGATCATTTAGTTTTACAATGTATCATGAATTAAGTGTAGACTTAGTTTTTCAATTTTTGCCGGTTAGTTTTTCATAATTTGTGATGAACTACTAAATGAATAAGATTGAGTCCATTTTACCTAAATTAATCAACCTTTCCAAGACTGCAGAAGGTACTATGAAGAAAGAAAATAATGTAGTTATGCTGGTTGAATCTTCGACTTCTAAACGGAAAAATATTCCTAAGAAGAAGAAAAAGAATAAGAATCCAACCAAACCTAAAGGTGGGATTAAGAAGAAGGAGACATCAACCAAAGGACCATGTCACCATTGTGGCAAAATAGGCTATTGGAGGTACAATTGCAAAAGCTACATAGAGATTGTGAAGGAAAAGAAAGAGAAGTAGAAGCTGGCTGGGACTTCTACTTCTATTCTCGGTATATTTATGATTGAGATTAATACTACTTTTAATAATAAGATATGGGTATTAGATACTAGTTGTAGATCTCATTTATACAATAACATGCAGGGACTAAAGAGCAATAGGAAGTTAGAAAAAGGTGATGTGAACTTACCTGCTGTAAATGGAGTAAAAGTTGCTACACTTGCTGTGCAAACTTGTCATCTACACTTGCTTTCTAGATTAGTTCTAAAACTTACAAACTGTTATTATGTTCTAGTTTTGTTAAAGAATATTATCTCAGTTTCTTGTTTAGATATGGATGGTTTTCATTTAATTTTTAAGAATAAAAGTTATTATTTTTCATTAAATGATATCCATTATGATACTACAACTTTGATAAATGCCTTGTATATTCTAGACATGGATAGTCAAATTCTTAACATAAACAATAAAAACAAAAAGAAAAAAGGATAACACAAACCTATCTTATAGCATTATCATTTAGGCCACATAAACGAGAATCGCGTTTCTAAGTTACATAAGTTTAGTGATTTAGGATCATTTGATTATGAATTGTATAATGCATATAAATCATGTTTACTTGATAAAATGACTAAGTAGTTATTGTAACTAATACATACCGATGTACGTGGGCTAATAACATTACAAGAAAGATAGTGTTATCAATACTTTATAACTTTTATTGATGATTATTCATGAATTGAGTATTTGTATTTAATAAAATACAAATTTGAAGCATTTGATAAGATTAAAGAATTTAGAAATGAAGTAAAGATATAACTTGGGAAAATTATTAAAACTCCAAAATCGAATCAAAAAGTGAATACTTAAACCAAGAGTTTCAAAATTATTTGAGAGATAATTGGATATTATCTTAGAAGACTCCTCGTATACACCCCAACATAATGGTGTATATGAAAGAAGTAATCGAACTTGTTGTGCAATGTGAGTGTGGGAAATATTACTAGCAAACACACACAATTGAATTTTAATTAAAATACCAAAACATATAATTAGGTAAGTATATCTATCCGTAGTATAGATTTTAATGGAAAGTATTGAAGATCCTCAAGGAAGGGATAAAATGTAACACCCCACTACCTATGCCCCCATTAGGGCTGGGGATATCGCTCCGTCCACAGGACAAGAGGTCTTTATAACTAGGACACACAAAATAAATGAAAGAAATAATTCAAAATTAAATTTATTACAACCCAAGCAATACATGAACAAGTTCAAAATAATAAATGTCTGCTATAGTCTCTAAAAAAAAAAACATAGTGAAAATAACAATGAGTCTTCAAACATAGGCAATTCTCTAGTGAATAACCTCCATAGCAGGACCAACCTGAAAACATGGTATAAATGGTGGTGAGACAAAAATCTCAATAAGCCCGCGTGTGCTTTGAGTGTTTCAGGTAAAAGAGTTCATGTATGCAAGTTGTGAAATTTTTATAAAAGAAAGTGCTGACAAGCCTCAAATAAATTTCACAAATGAAGAGTGGTGTTTTTTTTTTCCCAAAACATACATGTGCATAATAGATACAATCACTCAAAAGAGGTAGCCATGACACCACACTTTATGCACCATGACAATATAACGATTAGAATGCCATACTTTGTACATACTGATATAAGGTAGGTGTACGGCCTACCGGGTGAAATACTCCTCCATCTCTACACACAAACTTACCGGTTGTCCACTCCGAAAATACACAGTCCAATTGACTGAACTTGCTAGCTCAAACCGGTATGACCTATAGGACTGGCATCCTATCCGGGAAGGACTTACCCCTCAGAGATGGCCACTTACTGAGAGACTTACCATAACCCTTCAAAGACTAGTCCTAGTAGTCTACCCTTATTGAGTACTCAACGTTGTTTGTCCCACTTAGGAGAAGAAAGATCATACAATGATTCACTTAGAAATAGCAACTATAGTTTCTAAAATTCTTGCCAAAGTTGGGTTTTAGAAAAAGTTTAGTATTTTGTGTAAAATTATTTGTTTAACTTTAAATGGTTTGCTTGACTGAAACAAAAAGAAAAATTATCCATAATTGCCTTTACAGTACAAATACTCGTATACATTGAGTTCGACTTGCCATGATAACTTTGGTTTTCAAATGGTTTCATGCAAGAACTTACTTGATCTTTTGTTCTTCTTGAATTTGAAAGTCTTCCAAGGTCAACCTAACCCCGTCTGGGGTAAACACAAGATATAAGATAATATCTAGACCATATTTGTTTTAAATAAATAATTCGTAATTCACCTAGCCACAATAATAACTAACCATGACCGCAATGTCTTAAGTTTTAATACTAGTTGATAAAGTATTTTATAAAATAATACTAGGTTGATAAGTTAAAATAAATGGGTGTTATAAAATAAATAATAATAAGTTATAGTTTCAAATAATAAATAATGAGAATATTGCTACTAAATAAAATTAGTGTTAAAGAATGAATAATAATAAATCCTAAATAATATTGATAAATAGTAATATTTAAATAGTATTATTATAAATAATAAATTATACTTAATTTTAATTAATAATTAATAGATAATAAATAACCAATAAAATTAATAATAAATGAATTATACTTAATTTTTAATTAATAAATAATAAATAAATTCTAATATAACTAATATTTATGGATATAGATAAAAATTTTAGTAAGGCTAACTAATATTATTAATATGGTCTACAAAGTCATTTGATATTAATTAATTCTAATATTTTATTATTTATTTTTAAATAAAAGATTGTGTTTATTTAAGTAATAAAATAATAATATTTTAAAATAATCTTCTATTTCAAACCTACATGATGTTTTTCAGATTTGGTAGATTAAATTGAATAATAGTACTAATTAAATTAATAGTAATAATGTTAGTAAAAATAATTCTAGAATTAATAAAAAAAAAAATAGTTCTTACCATAATTTTCTATTGTTAGAGAAGTTCCATGAACATATTTTTACATAATACATGTTAATCTGTCCATGAACATCAACTTGAATTAATATATACTACAACATAGATGATCTTATACTAGGCATAATATTATCTAAGGTTTTATTGAAAAATAATATCATGAAGGCCTAATAAAAATTGGTGGCATAATAACTAACATGCATCAAAATATCCCTACATCTCATTAATCATGATGAACATATAGATTCTAAAGCAAAATCCATAAGGCATAACAATCATTCCCATTCTTATGTCTTAACTCCATCCCCTTCACCCACATACACATACTCAACCCCTACCTTATTCAATCAACCTATTAACATCTAGGGGTCTTGATTCTAAAAATTAAAAATGGAGATTAAAGAAGAAATACTTGATTGATGCTCGTTTGATAAAGGATTCTCCTTAGTTAGTGAAGATCCTCGAGTGCTTGATGGCCTTTAGTGGTCCGAAAGTAGCCCACGGTTGATCATTACCATTTTAGCCAAGAGAGAGAGAGTGTGTGAGAGAGAGGAATGAATGAGAATAGAAAAGGATAATAGAAGTTGAATGGAAGAAGAAGAACAAGGGGATTGTTCTTATTTTACCTTTTTGGTGTTCTTCGAATCTTCAATAAAAAAGGTTGGTTTGGTTCGTTTGGAAATTCAACTTTATATGTTTCGGTGTTATAAAGTGCAGAAATGAAGAATAGAGGCTGAATATTGATGGTCTAGAGAGTTTAGGAGTGATTGGAGGTGTTTAGGAGTGGTTTAGGCTTAAAGATGTGAAGTGTGTGTTCTTGGTGTTATTTGAGAGAGTTTGAGAGAAGATGAATTTTGAGTGTGTTTGGAATTGTGATGGCCGAATGGCTTAGGGTAGAAGGAGCTTTTGGTTATCCAAGAATGAGAGAGAGAGTTTCAGATTTTTTTTAAAATTCAAATGGAGAAAAAGGTGGAGTTGTTTGAGGTATAGGATTGGTTAATGGTGTTTGCTCTTGGAAGGTTTCTTGTTCTTCAATGGTGTATGGCTGAATTAGATATGTTTCAACCAAAAGATAGAGAGTTGTTCAGACTTAAGGCTGGCCAAAAATGATCATGAAATGGTAGAGGATTTTTTGGTTTTATCAATTAGCTAAAGGAGTGTTTTAATGGAACAAAATCTGGAATTTAATTTGAAGTTTGAACAAGTTTTGGATAGAGTGATAATATTAGCTTTTTGAGGTATGATAATGGAGTCCTATTACTCAAGGTTGGTGGGGAAGCTAAGATGTTTAGTCCATGACTGTACAAGGGCCGAAATTCAATGAGGTTTGCTGAAGAATTTTGGCCATAGCCATAAAGAGACAAAGCTGGAAAATTTTCTGGAATTGAAACTCAAGAACACTTAGAATTGAAATGGTTTTGGTGTAGAATTTTTTGTCCTCTTTAGCACGATTTTGCAGCTGAATTTGAAGGGTGTTTGAAGGTCTTTTAATGGTGGTTTTCCAGCCTTCATCTTGCACAAAAACAGTGGAAGTTCTAGCTGTGCATATGTTCTAATGAGTGGCTTCAAGTTCATGTTCAATATTGCTAGTTTGTTGGAAAAAATTCTAGTTTGGGACTGTTTGTACAGCTCCGAAAATTCAAGGAATTTCCAACCTTCATCCTCACATAAAAATGATTGGTTTTTTACAAAAATTAGGTAGGGAAACTTGCTGCAATTTTCGAAAACAGTCTTGAAGGAAATCTGGAAAATTTTCCAGATTTTTTTTACCAAAACATGAACAAGATGAAGATGGAGTTTTGAAAGAATAGCCATGGTGTTTTGCTTGGAACCTCTACCTATTTTCCCTCCTTACTTTCAGCCATCTCTATCCCACAAGAGTTGGGATTTTTGAATTCTAAGTCTAGGGAATTATCTCAGAATTTTTATGATTAAAAATGGATTAAAGAATTAAGAGTAGTTTAAATTTCAAAGATGTTAGGACAAGGCTAGTAAAATTAAATGGGACAAGAATTATTCTAGAATTTTTTTTAGGATAAGACCACATGGTCAAGACATTACCATTATATCTTCCTTAAGACAATATTCCTATCTTTAAGGAATGTAAGGAAAACGAAAATTCAAACATGGCTAAGATAAATATGAATAAAACTTAAGTGATGGGATTTGAACTTAAGACCTTAGAGATTAAATCACAAAACTCTAACCACTTAACTACAACAACTCTTGTTTTTATTTTCTCACTCAAACATTCTTCTTATCTAAACCTCAAACCATCTTCCTATTTTGACCTCAAGCAAAATTACCTTTTTATCCTTTCTACCCAACAAGCATAAATAAACCATTTAATGTATAAACCAAAATTCTAAAGCATCCAAAATCATTCAAAAGGTATATTTTATGCTTGATGGCATGATATGCATCACATCCCCCTTACTCTAGGATTGGCTTTAGGTGGGGTTTCGCATAAAAGTACAACAATTAACTCTTCTCTATTATTTAGCTTAATCAAATTAAAGGAATAAACTATCTACAATAAACAAACCTAAAGAATTAACATAACCTCACACAAAATTGTTTATGAGAAAATTAAGGATGAGAAATAGAGTATAACACATGAATTTGTCAAAAATCCCCTAAAATTAACCAAGTACCAAACAAAACCCAAGATAGCTAAATTCCTAATTCTAACACAAGAAAGGTTATGAATACAAAATCCACTCTCTCTAGAGTTATGGATTTCCTATTCTTAGACTAATTAAAGGATATCTCTATCTCCTCAATTGAACCCAAGAAGCATTAAGTGCAACACCCCAAAAATTCCAGAAGAACCCAATACCCCTATCTCTAGGTGATATTAAATTCCTAATGATTACTAAGTTCTAATCTCCCAAATCCTTTCTCAAATTCATTAAGGAAAAATAAAAATTGAACCCAATTGATTGGAACCCAACTCCTAACATCATTTCTCGAATTCATTAGAAGAGAATAACCCAAATAATGAATCTAACACAATAAAATCAAGAAATCATTCAATAGAAATTGAAAATAAACAAACCAAGAGTAGATTTAATACAAGAATAGCTTAGGGGTCATCATTTCAAGAATAATTAAAATAATAAACACAAACTGATATGAGAAAAACAAAGGAAAGAGATAAAGAATGCTCATAGACAAGCTGCTTTCATCTTCAATCTTCCATCTTCCCTTAAATCAATGCTTCAATCTCTCCAATCTCTTCTCTCAAGTATGTTGGTGTTTTTCCTCTTGGTTGGCCACCACTTATTATCTCATAAGGTTCTATTTATAGGGCTTGGAAAGTTCTAAAAGTTACTTGAAAATATATCTATGTTTCTATTTTCAATATACTTGCACGGTGCTATTTGACATGAGCTGTATGGTGCCATGCACTCTCGGCATCTCTCTCTTTTAAAGCATGGCTTTCTTTTTGTTGTCTTCTTCTTCTCTTTCTTTTTTCTTAAATTTTCATCCCTTTTCATCCATTTCTTCATTCAATCCTCATATATTTCATCCTACACAAAATAATATAAAATTGGGAGAATGAGTAATTATTTAAATATTATTTTACAACAAATATAGTACCATTTACATAAAAAATAAGTGGAGGACAACCACTTATCAGAACTCTATTAGATGTGGTTTGAACCATGACGGCTTTTGCAGAATTACCCAAATCATTTCGGAGATATACACTAGAATCTGCTGTTTATATTTTAAATAGAGTTCCATAAAAATAGTTGATACTACCCCTTATGAGTTATTTTTTGGTAAGAAACCAAAAGTAACTTGCTTGAGAATTTGGGGGTGTCTTACTTATGTTAAGAGGATGAAATCAGACAAACTTGAAAATAAGTCTGATAAATGTTTGTTTGTTAGATATCTGAAAGAGTCACATAAAAATTATTTCTATCTCCTTTCAGAAAACAAAGCATTTGTTTCTGGCATGTTGTCTTCTTAGAAAAGGAATTCATACTTAAAGAAGATAGTGGGAATAAAATTAAACTTAGTAAAGTTTAAGATGAACAAACAAATAGTGATCAACTGGATAATCCCAAATTCATTGACAAAATAGACAGATCTTCTTATACATAGCATGTGGCACTTAAGAGATATGTAATTTTTATTAGTGACCACAATGACATATTACTTATTGAAAAAGATGAGCCTACCACTTACAAGAAAGTTTTGAAGAGTTTAGAATCTGACAAATGACTGAAAGCTACGAAGTCAGTAATGAATTCTATATATAATAACCAAATTTGGACTTTGGTTAATCCACCCGAAGGGATAAAACCCATAAGGTGTAAATTGGTTTTCAAGAAGAAAATTAACATGGATGGTAAAGTTATTACCTATAAGACATAACTAGTTACAAAAGGTTATCATTAACAATAAGATATTGACTATGATGAGACTTTTTCACTAGTAGTAATACTGAAATCCATTAGAATACTCCAAGCACTTGCCGTTCATTATAACTATGGGATTTGGCAAATGAATATGAAGATAGCTTTCCTTAATAGAAACCTGACTAAGGAGGTGTACATGACATAACCTGAGGGTTTCACATCCAAATATGGCACTAAAGTATGCAAGCTGCAAATGTCCATTTATAGACTAAGGTAAGGTTCTAAGGGTTGGAATATCTGTTTTGATAAGATAATTAAGGAGTTTGGTTTCATACAAAGCATGGATAAGCCTTGTGAATACAAGAAGTGTAGGGATTTCAAAAATGCTATAACACTTATAGCAGCGAAAAAATAGAAATCCCAGTCTAAGATCACATGCATATCATTTAAACGAGAAAAAAAAAACACAGGTTTTACATCTATCATTCAAAACTTTTCCCTTAATGTTGAATGACTGAGGTGCGATTCAGATACACACGTTCCAAAACCAGTCTACACCGGCGTCCAACATGAGCCACTCCAATCTCAGAGTGAGTTTGGCTTTTATAGTATCCACATGAGGGACTCAAGTAAATCAAAACGAGTCTCTGCTAGAAGACCTTCTTGACGGCTAAGGTTTGCTTATGTGTACAAAAGAGAAACAAGAGAGAGAGAGCGGAAAAACGTGTGTATAAAAAAAAACCCTAGAAAAATAATTTTTCTCTGTCTCTATGATCAAACAACTAAGGAAAAGTCCCAGGAAAATAGCCGCTGATCACACATCCTTTTGAATTCTAAAAGAATTAGAAATCCTAAATTAAAATTGGCACCTAAAGTGCTCACAATTATAATTTAGCCCAAAAATTATAATTAATTATAATTATAATTATGGCACTAAAAAACTTCTGCTTCTCACAATTAATCCCATAATGTTATCAAATAACATCTCGAGTACATGATCCTCTATTATGTGTGACTTATTAGGTTTTCCGATCTATTGGTAGTGAATATGAATTAATCAAAATGTCTTTGGGATTAATAATCTTTAAGAATTTAGAATTAACCTATTAATTCTAAACAAGATTGATTTATTAATTCATGAATTAATAAACTTATATTCTGCAGATTATGAGCAGTATCTAGTAATACATCATAACTACCTAAGAGTCCAGGAAGGTAAGTGGCTTGACATGAACCCTTCAATAACAAGCTATAGTGTAGTAAATTTCTTTTGCCATACAATAGCTCATTTGGTTTGGAGTATGGAATTAGTGCCAACTCCCTCTAGAATATAAATTAATTTTGGCCCAAATATAGTAGTACTTATACCAGGAATCAACTACTCTCTATGTTTATCAATTGGAACTGTTTCCAATACACAATCACCTTAGCCAATGATTCAACAAGTAGTAATTCCAATAAGTAGCTGTGAGATATTCGCCCCTATTATTAGGAGTGATGAATCCTTTATTGACCCTCTTAACTACTTTTGTTTACTTGACATTGTATCCAATGTCCACCCTATAGGCGGCCCCTCGATTTAGCTCCAAAGATTGGAATTAAAGTATAATGTTTAGCAAACAAAGTACTTTGGAGATCTCAAGTCTAAGGATATTTGTACGTTTACTATAGCGAGATTCTATCACTTACACTAAGGAGTTATCCATGTGATTATTTGATAGCTAGGTCATCCAATGTATTTGTTCTATTAACAAGCATCCAAGTGTCAACTTTGAGTATCACAATACTCATGGATATGAGGATCACCGCCTGATTAAATCAGAAAGTCTAACACGTGCTAGTTGTAACGCATTAATGTAGTCTATCTCATTAATACTACGACTAGTGATTATTTAAGTACTAACACTATATAGTATAGTAGGACTCTCACATCATAGTCTCTATCATGATTTTCTTAACACAATGTTGTATTAGGAATTTTATCTAACAGCTTATTTTACTCATAGCTAAAGAAAATAAACTGAAAGATAAATAATGCATTGTATTATAAAATAAATGTGTCATATACAGAGTACAAGTGATTACCTCTAGGGCACAATAATAACAAACTCCCACTTGCACTAGAGCCAATCATTCATGTATCTAATACTGAATGACTCAACATGCCTATCATGTTTCATCTGGGATAGTGCTTTTGTAAGCAGGTCAGCTATGTTCTCATCTGATAGGAGCTAAATTGGTTATACTTTGCTTAGTTATTTGAGGCTCTTTTGTAATACATTTTGTGAAATAACTGGTCATATTCTTTCATATTTGAGATTTTACCTTTGGAAAGGTATTTTGGTCATTACTTCAGGATTTTAGGTAAAACAAAGTAAAATCATCGCGAAGCAGAGCAGAGGCGGCGCCGGCTGCAAAGCTGGAACCGGCGCCAGCTGCACTTTGGAACGTATGCGTACAATTCGGAGAAAAATCGGCGGACGAGTGGAGAAATAGAACCAAGGCGGCGCTGGCTGTGGTCTGTCCCTGAGGCGATGCTGCGATCTTTTTACGCGTTTTTGGGAATCTGAAGAGTTTTAGCAGCTTCCAACTTCTACTCGGCCAAGAATTTTGTACCTATGAGTTTAGGCACTTCTTAAGCCTATAAAGAGATGGAAAACACAAGAGAAAATTGGAGAATTCATTGATCATCATAGAAAATCACTCAGTCCAAGGGGAATTCTTCAAAGTTCAAGGAGGGTTGTACAAGAGGGTTTTCAAAGAAAGAAGAATGGGGCTTGTCTATGAGTTCTTTCTTTTACTTTGTTTTCTTTTTCTTGAACAATGATATGTTAATTGTTTTATTGTAATTCGACATTGTTTTAGATATTCATGATTTCTAGAGTTATTTGATCTTTTGATTAATTGTTTGTTATTTTTGGTATTCAATTACTTATGCTTATTACGAGATTAGTTAATTGATTCTATCCATTGACTTGCTGGACCAAAGGGGATTGATGGGTGTTTCAATTTATTGGTTTCATATTCTGTTGGCAATTGACTTGCTAGACCAAAGGGGGTTGATTGTTTAAGAACTGGTAATTGAAGATTAATTGATGTTTTTCCGAGACCAAGGGTTCATTGATTAATTTCATGTTCTAAATTCACTGAGACTAAGGGAATTTAATTAAGGATTGTGTTTAATGCGTCTTTTAGATGAATTAGTTGAGACGGACTAAGTGATTCTAATTTGTCTAGGAGATAGTGATTTCATGGATTAACCATCAAAGTGAGTCTACCTTCATCCTTTATGGTGCTAAGAGAATGATTGGTTATGATAATGGTTAAGTTCTTTAAAGATCATGTTTGTCTAAACAATGGCTTGAGTTACATAAATCTACATTCTTGACATATACATATTTATATTTTCTTTTTAATTTTTTATTTGTTTTTCACTTTATCGAGTCGGTTAAACAATGAAAGAAGGGTAATTAATGTCTACTTGTTCCTTGAGGATCGACACTTATTTTAACCCTATGCTCAGTTAATGATGAGTACGCTTGCTCATATGTGTGATTTGGATTTAACATTTTAATTTGAACTTGATTGGGAATGTGCTTAGTTTTGTATGATTTTTATACCCAAGTCTGAATGCATCATCATCCGTGGGAACTCTCTCTATCTTGACATCTTGTCTATTTACGATCTCCTAGATTAGATGATAGCAACGAAGCACGTGTTTGGATAGTTGGTGAGACCGTAGCTCATTTTCTTATGAAATGGCTCCGTTGTTGTCACAATACAGGTATATTAGACCAACAACGCTAGGGTCCACACCCAGTTCCGTTACGAACGTCTTGATCCAAACGGCTTTCTTAGCGACTTCAGAAGCAACTATGTACACACCTTCAGTTGTAGAGTCGGCAATAGTCTCTTGTTTGGAATTCTTCCAACTTATTGCCTCTCCACACAATGTAAACATGTAGCAAGATTATGATTTGAAATCATCTTTGTCAGATTGAAAACTGGCATCAGCATACCCATTTTCTTTTAAATCACCTTCTCCATAAACCAAGAACACATTCTTAATCCTTCGCAAGTACTTAAGGATGTTCTTTACAATTGTCCAATAACTTTCACCAGGGTCATATTGGTATTAGCTCGTCGATCTTGCCTTTTTGCTTCTAAACCCATGCCCTTCTCGATTGAAGTCTTAACATTAGGTATACATGTACTCTTTCAAGCAAACTAAGTATTGGTTTGGACCTTGCTGCCAAGAGTTGCAAATTGAATGTCTCACTGTGATTGTTCAATAAAACATCACACATAGTTTGGGTATTGAAGTGCGACCTACTCCAATGTTTAGGATGTGTATGCTTACACAACCAAGCATGGGCAGTTTCATCAAAGTCTTTCAACAATTGCATTTCACTCTCAAATTTGTTGGGATATATAGCCTTTGCAGATTTCCACACCATGTCTTTCAAAAAAACCCCTAGGTGTTTTTACTTGAAGTTGTTGTATAGGTGTCTGACACAGTGTTTGTGTTCCACAAGGGGCAGTAGATTTCCTACTGCTTTTCCTAGACCTTGAAAATAAAAAAGAACCATGTGAGTTTGATGAAAAAAACCAAATAAGGGAGAGAGCCAAGTGCTGCATTATTACCTTCTGTCTATCTGAGATAAAGCACCAATCTTGTTGTTTACATATATTCAAATCTTCAACGAGCCCCTGTATGAACTAAGTCCAAGATGATTTGGTTTCGGCCTCCACAATGGCATAAGCGATAGGATAAATGCTATTGTTGGCATCAATACCAATAGCAATCAACAAGATACCAAGATGAGGACCTTTCAAAAAAGTCCCATCTAGTCCAACAAACTTTCTACAACCTCTTACAAAACCCTCCCTTAAAGCTGCCAAACACACATACATTCTTCTGAAAACCCTTTCACTTATTTGCTCATCCTCAACAACATCAATATAAATGGTACTACCCAAGTTGGTTCTCCTAATTTTCTCTCAATAATCATTCAGAAGCTTGTACTGGTCTTTATATCTTCCTTCAATCATTATCTTAGCTTCTACCCTGATTTTATAAACCTTGGGTCTTGTGATGTGCATATTCAATTGCTCATGCACCTTCTCTTAAAATTCAGTTGCATTCACACCTCGTTCACTTCTGAAGTCATCTACATATTTCATGGCAATAAATCTTGCAAAAGCAAGGGGCTGGCGTGTAGATCTTGCACTTGTATGCTTAGGTTGCAATGTTCGAATTTGAAAACTTAAGGTTTCTCCAACCTTATGTGCATATAGCAGCCAATCACAATTTCTCCCTTTGCAAGCAGTCCTCACTCTAATCTGGTCATTTTTCTTAAAAAAAATCATCCTGCCTCACTTGACCCCATGATGGATGATAGCTTTTTTTAATTCCCCTTTAGTCTTAAAAATTAATCCTTCTTCGAACTAAGGGTCATCCATATCTTTCTCTGCATTGAATAATGGCCAATTGTCAGTGTCTGTGTCTTCTGTGACTTTCTCCTGATTAAATAGTTGGAGTTTGGAGTACTCTCTATTTGAATCATCTGTGTCATCGCTAGCACACTGTTCTGGGACTTCATCCTCAACTTCCAAGTTTTCTACATCCCCCTCATTTGGATTCAGTAAATATTTTTTTACGGGCCCCAGTTTTACCTCCTCTCTTATTTTTTTTGCCGATATGTTGCTGATGTTCTGATTTTTGTTTTGCATGATGATGTTCTAATTGTTGTTCTCCAATGTCATGGGTAGTGGCTGAAGATACTGCACGAGTTTGCTATCTTTGAACTTCTAACCTAACATTTGTTTCAAAATCTCCCAAGCCTTCCTTAACAATTTGTTTAATTACATCCTCATTTTCCTCATCAGTAAGATCGTAATCAGAGTCCAAAAACTGATCTCCTATATCAGATTGTCTACCTCCTTCATTACCTTCCATAACAATTCCATCTTCTACAATCTCCTCACCCTCATTTCTAGTCATAGTTTCTTCAAACACATCATGATTTTGATCACTCTCTATATACTTCTTTTCTACATCAACTACTGGCTGCAAATTGGGAGCTGGAATATCATAATGTTCAAAAGACAGCACGTCTATTTCTTCTGCAATTGCTTCCTGCATCTTGGCATCACTGCTTGCTGCTGAGGGAATGCAGTCATTTATTAAACCACATATAGGTGCTGCTGGAGTACCGAAGATCTCACTATCCCAATTACTTGAGTCCTGAGTTGATTCACCTACATTAGCTGAACATCTTCAGTAGGTGAGCACAGAATTTGCCTGAATTCACTGAACTCTTTTGTACTAAACCAGTCCCTTCTCATCTACAATCATCCCAAAAGCACAAAGTTGTTAGAGAACTTATAAGAATGTTTTCCAAAAGTCCTGAGTTGTTTTAGTTTCAAAATAGAAAAAAATAAAAATAGGGAACTAACTTAATTGAGATACTTACAAAATAAGGATAACCATCATCAACACTAAATCTTGTAGGAGCACTGATCATAAATAATTTGGCATAGTATAAAATTTAAAATCCACATTCTTCACCTCCTGTTTGTTGAGGAACCTAAGCAAGAAATCACTTTACATTTAGTAGCTACACCAACATACAACCAAAGAGTCATAAGCAATGTTCCAAGAATGCAACCGAACCAGCTAACTTACCATAGGAACCAACAATGGATTTTTTTTAAACCATGTATCAGAAACAGTCCTTCCACTTGCACGCAGAGTGTCAAGCACAAATCTATAATAGGTGCACAATGTTATTAGTGAAGTGATTAATTTCTTGAAATGAACTTAGAACATAGTCCAAATTTGATTGAAGACATTACTTTCTAATATGTGGTTCTATGTTGTCTTCTATAGTTTGCAATGAATCCAACAGCATCATAGAAGGACTCTTTAAATCCAAATTCTCTTCATTGAATTCACATAAAATTAGAAGCCGCCAATGTCCACTAAACAAAAAAACATATAACATTAGCAATTAAGCTCAATATATCAATATTTAGCATGTGTTAGATGGAGTACAATTTCTTTTAAAGAGAAATGGAGAACGTACTATATCACAATTGGAACAAAAGCATATTGCTTTGAGAAAATCTCTTGCTTCCCAATCCAACTTAAGACTTTCTTTTTGTCATGCATTGTATAGATGCTAAACCACAACGAGTCCACAAGCACAAATGAGCTCCTCTTGTCATCGGACAGGCCATTTCAAATCAATCTGATAAGGATTAGTTGTTCATTAAACAATGTAATTGGGCTACAAAATCAATCAAGTGAAAATTTATAGTAGGGTAGTTTCAAAGCTTACTCAAAATAGTGCTCAAACATTTTTGAGTCTAGCATTTCAGATATGATAGTGGAGTTACTAGACTTCCGATTTCTCAATATAGGCATTTTTGTCCTCTTGGAAAATTGCATCAAATTTGCAAATCAATTCTTCAGGACCTAACAAAATAATTACAAAATATTAATTTTGAAAGCAAACTTATTGTTAATTAATATTCATCTAGTAAGTACTATGATCATCAAGCCTTAACATATACAATGTCAAGTATTGATTTTTAGCTCCCCCTCCTTCCAAAGCTATTGCAATAGTTATATGCATTGGGGACCGAGTAACACATGAGGAAAAAGTCATGAATTTGCCCTATGCTCTATACTATATTCTAAAAACCATTACAGAATATGCATTGGGGACCAGGTAACAGTAAGAAAGGCATCACCTTTTGTCTACATGTTCGGTAGACATGGGACAACAATAAAGAATAGCAAATTTTGTCTGACAAAAACATTTTACCATTCTCTTTATCTTCAATTTTGGTGTTATCACAGAAGTCGGGTCGGATGCTTTCACGAAAGAACTAGACCCAACTTAGCAGCGGCGACAAGAATAGGGGAGAGAGAGATTGTTGCCATAAAAAGAAATGACGAGGAAGAAAGAGAAAGTGGCGGGTTGAGCGGCTACAGCTTCCTATGTGCCATTTTCAGTTAGACAAGATCCTCAGCTTCCTCCCAAAGAACACCAGAAACCATTTGCCTTTGTTGGGAGGCACAGAACCATCTTTCTAATGAATTGAGGCAGTCCACCGGTGTAATCATATAGTGAAGTTCCATATTTGCCCTTATAAAAAATGACAAGTTAATGGTGTGACTGACGGAAGGACTAAATAAGTTGTAAAAAAATATTTAGAGGATCTAAAAAGATGAAAACAATTATTATGGACCATAACAGATTGAAAATAATTATTAAGGGACCAAATTGGAGATTTTGCCTTTTCTTTTTCACCAAATTAGTTTAATTCTTCATGATAATTATGCATTTAATGCATAATACACCTAACAATACACATGTCACCTTCTGGAAGCTCTTGGAATTCAACTTGCCGCCTAATCATCTCTCAACAAATCACCTTTTGCCAAGTGGAACCTTAACCAATAAGAATTGGACATGTTTCCAACAACCAACCACAAATTTTCTCTTAGTTTCTTGAATAAAAATTTTTACTGACTTCTCCGAATAATTCATAAAACTTGATATTATTTGTTTCGATTGAAAAAAAAATTTATTTTACCACTAAAATCCTGACAACAAATAATTCATTTTCATGTCTCTCGGAATTCTTAAATTCTTTTTCAGTTTTTTGTAATTCACAATCAAAATTCCAATAATAACCCTGAAAATTTTTATTGCACTAAACCTTTATTTTAATATACTAATCACTTCTTGTTCTTGCTCCACATATAAAATCTCTTTCGATACAAAGTAATCAAGGTTGGAAAATACAAAAGTGAGGGATGTTACATGATAAGTCTTTAAGAGTCCAAAACATGACCCATGATATTTGGTATTCAGGCCTTTAGCAAAACAGAATGGCGGATCACTTAGAGCACATTGCTTAGTTGGAGGTATCAATGGCCTCATTACTTGAATGGGTGGGCATGGTAGATCTTGAAGTTAGATCCTTGTTGTTGGTTTAGAAAGTGACCCAATTTTAGATCAAGACATGCAACTTAGAGGAGTTGCATGGCTAGGCTTAGCATATAGAGATGTTAAGGTTAGTGAAAGTGGATGGTCCAGACTCTTGAATGATAAACCTGATATAGTCCATCAATGTTAGTGCATAATGAGAGTCAGACATAGAGTGTCAATTGGCTGAGTGGAGTCTAAGAACAAGACTAGCGTCAATGCTGCTGGCTCAAGTGGCCTAGAAGTAGAGAATGTCAAGGTAGATATTGTCTTTATCAGGCATTTCTTGGTGAGCGAAGTTGAAGAGAGGGCATGTGGGTTGCCTATCTCTAAGTTGAAAGATGCCAGAACCAAAGGCATTTAATAGATAATGGAGCACAAAGGAGTTGGAGATTTTTTTATGAATATAGAGTAGTACTTCCAAGTTACTTGTATTCCAACTATTAAGATGGACTATTACAAGTATGTATTTGGTTGCAGACGCCAAACTATGATACATGCCCATGCCGCAGAAGAGCCCCTAACAAGGATTAAGATTTGGGAGAAGCTCAAGATCGAACTAAAATATTAGGTCCTGCCACAACACTTCTTGGTTGGAGAGAAAAGCATTGAGAAACCTCAAGCATACGAGTTCTATGAGGGATTACGTGAAAGAGTTCACCTTGTTGATGCCAGATGTCAAGAAAATATCCAAGAAAGATTAACTTTTTAACTATGTCCGGATTGCAAGGTTGGGTCTAGATAGACGGTAGGGTGTCTAGAATGTGACTCAAACGATGATTGTTCGGAAATTCCGGAAAATGGTGCTGTTTTTGCACCAAATTCCAGCAGAGGGGTGGCTGGGGTAGGAATTCCATTTATAGTGAGGTCGCATTCTGAATGCGACCTAATTAAAAGAGGTCGCATTTAGGAAATACGATCTCACCGCGATTTCTTCTTTTTTTTTTTTAAATATGCGATTTTGAGATCTCATTAGTTCTGGTCGCATGTATGAAATGCGATCTCTAGGTTGCATTAAATAAACCCCCTTACCCGCGTCGTTGTTCTTGTGCAAAACTTCAGCAAACCTTGCTGTTTGAGAAGAACAAGGAAAGGAAGGTAAGCCGAAGGATAATGGAAAGATACCTCAAACACAGAGATAAAAATTATAAGGATGACAGATCCAAGTCCAATAAGGGTCCAAGAGCCGGTTATTTCATTTGTGGGGGACTCATTTCACATCGAAGTACCCTAAATATGGAGAGAAAAGGACCAAGAATAGGAGGTGAAGAACATTGAGATTGGGTATGACCACACCAAGAATCAGAGCTGAAGAATATTGAGATTTGGTACGACCAAACATTATTGGTTATCGTTATGGTGTTCCCTCTTGTCTAGACTTACTGTAAATAATTTGTGCAAGCTATAAAATGAGATCTTTATTCAAACGATTGCATCATTAACATTCTGATCATCCCATTTTCTGTTGTTTTCATTTACAAACGCTTGTTTCTATTTGGAACCATTGTGAACAAACTTTAAGCAAGCTAGTGTGACCTTTACTCAATATTAGCAAGGTTAAAGGCATCCGATTAGTTTTTAAGAGTCCAAAAGACGACTTGTGACAGTTTAGATGGTAGCTAAAAAAATCAAAATTAAACATATTCATACAAATATTACTAAGTATTTTATAAGATTATTCTTAAATGTCTCTAAATTCTTCAGCACAAGACAAATTTAAAAAATACCAACTTTGATTAATGATATTTGGATTTCAAATTTATTGCTTCAAAACAATCATACAAATCAAATTATAAAAATCATGTTAAGCTATTATCAAATTCAAGTTCTCTAAAAAAATTTTTAAAAAATTTAAACTAATATAATATAAGAGTTTGGTTTGATTTAATTTGAATAAATTTTCAAATTGAACTCAAAATTTTACTTTAATAAACCTCCAAATCGAATCCAAACCAACCCAAACTAAGAACATTTTAGTTCTATTTGGTTTGATATGAATATTATTTAGATTTTGTCAGTTTCAAATTTATCTAAATACCCCTATGCAACTTACATTATATTTAGCACAAAGGAGGAAGGGGAAGGGAAAGGGAAATGGGAAGGAATGAGAACTTTTACTTTCATTAAGGTGAGTAAATATAATTTATTTTATTTTCATTTTATTTGATTATAATAAAAAAATAAATAATAATTTACGTCCTAATTTATTTAAATTTGAATGGACAGTTTTAATAATGTGAACTTTTCTTTTTAATTTACTTCTCCTTTATCATTTATTTCTAACAAAACCATATAAATCAATTATTTACGCTCAAAATTATATTTTAGCTATTTTTCTTCCCTCCTTTCACCCTCTTTTCACGATAAACAAACATACTATTATAGTGGCATTAAGACTAAAAATGCAAAAAAATAGTTAAGAAATTAAAAAAATTGAAATAAAAGCTTAGGCACCGATTTGGAATTTTGTGGATTTGCTAATTTGTTATTTAGAAAAAAAAAAAAAAAAATTGGCAGCCTTGCCAAGTCGACCCAAGCTGCTGCTGCTCCTTCAATGGCGTTACCACCTAAGAGGAGTACAACCCTTCTCCTCTTTCTCCTACTGTTTCTCTCCACCCTCTTCCTCCTCACCCTCCACCCTGGCACCACCACAACCTCCTCCCTTAACGGCCTGGACCAAAACATCAATCCCACCGTACCAAACTTTACTCTTATCATCAAAGTCCTCACCTTCAACCGTCTCTCCTCCCTCTCTCGCTGTCTGAACTCACTCTCTAGTGCCTACTATGACAACTCCACCAAAGTCCACCTGCATGTCTACATTGACCACTTTCAACAACCCCGGCAAAATGAAAAGGGGCGTTCAGATTTGGATGAAAAACTAGATCTTTCGCGACGAATTCTTGATTTTGTTGATAGATTTAAGTGGGATTTTGGAGAAAAAGTAGTGCATTATAGGACTTTGAATGTGGGACTTCAAGCCCAGTGGCTTGAGGCCTGGTTGCCCACCTCAGATCACGAGTTTGCCTTCGTTGTGGAGGATGATCTTGAGGTTTCTCCTCTGTACTTTAAGTTCTTGAAAGGTTTGATTCTGAAGTATTACTATGATCAGGCCAATTTTAGCCCGATGATATATGGGGCCTCCTTGCAGCGACCACGGTTTGTACCAGGTTTGTGTTTTTAATTGGATTGTTCTTCTGAGTAACTATAACTTGAATATGTTGCTTTTTTTTCTTTTTTAGGTTAAATTCGAAAGTTATTGATACAGGAGTGGATAAATTTTCAGTCTCATGTATTACGCAAGAGTATTCCACCTAGTTGCCAGAAATTGTTGAAATCTGATTGAATGCTGTTTACTATTGTTATTGTTACTTTCCATTTGAGACATTAATACACGGCTTGTGATTGAATAAATAAAATGTATGTACTCTTACCGTTTGACTTTCAGATGAAATACGGTGACATGGTTTTATGGACTGGGTTATTGTTGAATTGCTGTTTCTTTGAATGGTTGGCCTATGAGAGGGGGTTAATTTGTTTACCTTTGAACTGCAGTGGTAATGGAGATTTTATTTAGTTCCAATTTTCTAATGAAATCCATTTGATGCTTGTAGATGAATAGTTGATGAAAACACAAACGAGTGATATCCGTGATCTGTGATTAGGCAGTTATTGTCGTAATTAATTTACGTATTAAAGGGCTTTTAATTCAGGGTATGGACTTCCATAGTTTTTCAAGTCATGATGTCTAGGTAGCTTGAATTTTGTTGTCTGTTGCAAGGAAGCTATGCGAAATTCAGTTTTATGATGGATTTGGGTAAACATTAATTGATTCATAACCTAAAATTCCCCCAACCGCCCCCCCCTTGTCCACAATCTTTGCTAGTTCTATAGGTAATGAATTGCAAAAAATAGCATTGCTCATCTACATTTTGTTGGAAACCAGTCAAAAATATAGCTGCTAGTTTGGCTTGTCTATGCACAAAATTGAAGACGCTTTAAATGAATCAGTATGTGATGATTATTTTGGTGCTTTTTAATGTTAGAATGTTCATTTGTCTGTACTTATTTGGTATTCTCTATGATGTTTGATTAGTTGCATCACCTACAATGTGGCTTTACTATATTGTTTGCAGAGTTGTTTAATCATCTGTCTGTGTATGAATACAAGTTACTGTTTCTTGCGACAAGGATAAAGAAAGATTTACTATCAGTGTGATGGATGATGAAGCTGACATCTTGGCTTTTTACCGTCCACAATAGCTAGCCTTTAATATACATGAAATATTCTGCCACTTTTATTGCTAGGGTTAACTTCCTGTCCCTCAGTTTTTGAGAAGTTGCATTTAGAAATGTTTCCCTTTGATCCTGAGTTTCATTATTCAACTATCTAATGTGAGGCAACTTGATGGACATGCCATGTTTTATTGAATTAAATGAAGGGATCGTTTATGGCATAAGGTGCAAAAGTTAGGAAGAGAATGAATTGTGTATTGCTATGAGAATGCATCCACAAAAAATCCATGCAAAAGTACAAAAACTGAAGTAGGAGTCTTGACTTCAACTTGCAGCTTATAAAATATGATGAAATGGTCTCTAATCTCCACAAGGAGGCAGTCTCCTTCTAGACTGGAAGCTTTGGTAGATTTGTAATTTAGGTGCTGAAACATTCCGTAACTATGTATGGAGTATTTTTCAGGTTGCTTGCTATCCCAATTGGAATAAAATACTGCCTATTCTAATGATCTAGTTCTTAGTTATGCAATTATTTGGTTTCAGTATAAATCTTGCCACCGCCTATTCACCTAGCAAAAATATCTCATTACCTGTTTGTTTACCTTGTCATGTGTTTTGAAGACATGAATATGCCCAGGAGGGGTTCTTGCATTCACTTTTTTGTGTATCACAGTAATTCAGTTGCCATCACAATTTTTGCACTCTCTCTACCCCTTTAAATGCATTGCAGAGCCACCTCGATATCTTGTTCTCCTCCCATGGAATTTTTATTTTTTTTTCTCTACCTCTATATATTAATGCATGTACTCACAAATTCTTTTGTATTACTGCAATAAAGAGTTTCATACGTATCTATGTATGTACATTGACTCAATGTTATTTAAGGGGTAAGGCGCTTCAGCCTAGCACACCGCTTGAGGCGCTAGGTGCTAAAAAAGCACTCACCTTAGTAATGCAAGGCGCCTTTTAGAAATATAAAATTTATATATATCTAGAAATAAACTATATATATATAATCAACAAATTAAATGCTTAATAACTAAAAGATCTTTTAATTATATATCTAAACTTTTTTAATTTGTAAACTTGCAGCCACAAAATTCCCACCCATGTCTGCCTATTTCTTTAAATTTTACACTAATCTATTAATTACTTTGTAAACTAGTTTACTCAGTGGTCACTACTAATCATAGATAACTTTTCTATTGTCAAAATAATTATCCTAAGTTCTTAGCATTCCTAATAATCATCATTAGATTCCGCCTCTAAGTTTCCTTCACTGCCATCTCCATTAGACAGCACATATTCAATATTTTATTCTTCACTATCTTCTAATCTAGCCTTCTCAATTGGGTGTGAATGTGAACAAGAAGCCCCTGTTTTTCAATGTGAAGATGAAGCCTCAATTTTAAGTAGGTGCTCCAGGGCCTTGTGCCTAGGCGACTCAGGCGTTGTGCCTTATTAAAATAGCCCCACCTAGAGAACTTTGAGGCGCCTAAGCCTCTCCTTGCCTCGCCTTAGCACCTAGGCGCACCTAGGCGAGCACCTTAATAGCACTTCATTGACTAATACATGAGACTTCAAAGATGGACAGAGCAATACAATTGGGAATGGATATGGTAGAACTACCTTTTTGTTTGGTTAATAAGTTTTTGTCACTGCTCCGGGATTCAGGGTTATGAGGAAAAAGGTGAAAGATATCATTTTAGTTGGGTTCCCAGATAAAGAAGAGAGAAAAATGTGAAAAAGAGCAAATGCCTTTGATGTTTTGCTCACAGTAACTTGGGTTGTTTCGATATTGGACTTGGGTAATAGGATGGCACAGGACAGCAAGCATTAAGGGGCCATAGTTTTCCATTTGAAAATGATGGTGATGGTGTTCAATTGGATTGTTATGGGATTTAGAATTGAAGGGAGGTCTTTTTTAATACTGAAAGATCAGGGATTCATTTTAGACTAGGCCTATTGTTCAATGCAGTTTCAGATTTACCGTATTCACCAGTTGTTTCAAATGCTTTTGAATTACAAAAGGCAATCATAACTTTGTCATAAAAATAATTGGTGAGAAATTGTTCTCTCCATCTCCATTTTGGTGCTTGTCACTTGAATATGATGGTAGACTAATTTGTGTTCTACTAACATAGTTTTGGAATACAAATTTTGTTGAGCTTTGGAAATGGTAGATAAGTTAATTCCCTTCCATATGTTTATAAAATTCTTAATCGGTAAACAATGTAAAAGCATGTTCCAGTAAAATGATTTTGCATAGAAAGTTGGTCCTGGGAGATGGAAGATCCAAAGGTAACTGGAAAGCTCAGAGGGATGTGATTACTAAAATTATGTAATATTCAGGATTAAGGTTTTGCATTCAGAATGCCAACAAACTACTTTCACTTTCTTCAGGCTTTTCTCATGGGGGAATGTGGTTAGATGATGATGATATAACTCTTTCAAACAACCATATTTGGAGCTAGTCCCCCCTTTTCCTTCTTGAAAGAATAATAAATATTCCAACTCATCCTTCTTTGGACAGAATGTAGTAGGCTGCTTTCATTCATTTAGATCTGCTTTAAATGGAGTTCTCAAGTAGTTTACTTGGTTCTGCTTGCTCTTGGATAGTGTGGAGTTTTCGATTCCTTGTCATACTCATTTGGTGTAATTTTATGTCGTATACATATTTTTTTATGTACTATTATATAAATCAATAGTAGTGTTTCTTGTTGTTGCAACTTTCTTTATCCTAATTATATACGTGGCTTCTTGCTAATAGGCAAACATGGGAACACAATTCAACTAGATAGTAGCACTCGTGTTTTCTTGTACCAGCTGGTTGGCACTTGGGGTCAGCTTCTATTTCCCAGACCCTGGAAGGAATTTCGTCTATGGTATGACGTGCATAAGGCAAAAGGGTTGAAGCCATTTCTTGATGGGATGGTAATTTTCTTGATTTATACGGTACTGATTAAGCCTGAAATCCAATAGTGTCAAATAGAAATTGCAATTTGTTTGTAGGTGACAACAGGATGGTACAAAAAGATGGGGGAGAGAATTTGGACTCCTTGGTTCATCAAGTTCATTCACGAACGTGGATATTTTAATTTGTATACGAATTTCATGAATGAGAGAGCTCTCTGTGTCTCTCATAGGGATGCTGGTGTTAACTATCGGAAATCTGTGGGCCCTGATTCCTTCTTAGTGGATCAAACATTTTACAATGTGAACCTCTTGGACCTGCAGCCTCTTAGCAATCTGAAGTGGTATGATTTCTGCTTCAAAGAACTTATTCCGAATAGAATTATCAGAAGTTCTGATGAACTTGAATCTGACCTCCGTGTCATTCAGAAATCAAACACCGTCATGCTTGTTAACTTACATAAAGCATCTGAGCCAATTGTTAGGAACTTACATTGCCACTTTGAAAGGCTGGCTATTGGAAACTACATCTTTGTGGGACGGAGTTCCAAGTTGCTACTCGATCTTGCAAGAAGAGGGCATCCTGTGATTGATGTGGACCAATTTTCAAAGTCTATCAAATTCTACAAGTTAATGAATATCCAAGCCAGTAGAGAAACGATCAAGGAGACTATGGTGATTGCCTATGTGATTAAGAAATGTTTGGAACTGAAGTACAATTCTTGGGTGGTGGATAGCAACATGGTTCCTCTCAGCAGCAATCTACTTTTTGATTTGCCCAATACCTCTGTGGACTTCTATCTTGGGAAGAACTCTGAGTTTCTTTTCATTAAGAGTTCATCTGCTGCTTCAAAGATATGGGCTGATGATTTTGTGGAGATGGCTGTTGCAGTGGCAGATCCTTTAAGAACTAAAGATTCAGTTTCCTTGGACAACAACTTTGTCCAAGCAGTGGAAAAATTATTGGAAAATGATGGTGTAAAATATAATAGAGCTGGGGATTGGCAATATGGTCTGGGCATTGATGGTATTGATTCAAACCAGACTTCTTTAGGGAACGGAAAGAAATTTGTTTCATGGTCTTCTGAGATGGATTTGAAAGTAGTTCAGAAGAAGCTTGTACAATTAGGTATGTGGGTAGTAGATAGTGAATTTTCTTGTGCAGCAGTTGTTTGCCATTTGTCATAATATAAGGATTTTTTATTTTTTTAAAAGAATTTGTTTTCCAAGGAACGGATTGTTTTGATAGCAGACTTCTTGGAATATTAGCAAGTTCCACATGAAATTAACTAGTATTTTATTTTTTGGACAATGAAAAATGTTGTTACTAAATAGATATTCTGGCATTATTTCATGAAATTTTCTTACAAGGGAGCAAAATAGAACTGCGCATTTTTATTTCCCTTTTAGTAACCAACGTAGCCGTGAAATGCGATTGAATTCACAAGCGATTCTCTAAAAATAGTTCATTATCTTCTAATTCTAAGTTACTTATACGCCACGTTTTTCTCCATGTAAAACAATCTGCTTATTTTGACACAAATTTTTTTTCCCCACACATACAATTCGTTACTTTTGATAAGATTTTCTTCAAACAAATGCGTACTTATTTTACGAATTGTTATAAAATTAGGGTAGTGTTAGAATAAAATCTACACACTAAGAAAATTCTAACTATTCTTTGCACAAGAATTTCTCTTCAAACTTCTCTCTATCTTTTTCTCACAATTCTTTCTCTAATCTTTCTTTCACTAATCTTTCTTTCACAAAATAATGGTGTATTACAAGCTTAGAGAATAGCTCTATTTATAGAGCTCTAATTAGTGGAATACATCATGGCATACATCATCTTCAACTAATCTCAATTAATGGTGTCTCCACTAAATGGTGGACATCCATAAAAATCTTCTAATAATTCACATAAATCCATAATTAGTGGAGCCTCCACTAATTAATGGAGATTCCAATAATTCATAACACTCCCCCTTGGATGTCCATCCATACATAAAGAATATGCCTCGTTAAAACCTTACTAGATAAAAACCCAGTGGGAAAAAAAAAATCTAGTGAAGGAAAAAGAATACACTATTCTATATGTATGTTTATTACTCCCACTGATGAGATGATTCCTTTAAATCTTTAAACCGACGCATACCGATTTTATATCTCAACTTCTCAAATGTTGCAGTCGGTAAAGTCTTCGTGAAAATATCTGCGAGGTTATCACATGACCGAATTTGTAGCACATCAATTTCACCTTTCTTCTGGAGTTTATGAGTAAAGAAGAATTTTGGTGAAATATGTTTTGTCCGATCTCCTTTAATATATCCTCCTCGTAATTGAGCTATGCAAGCTGCATTGTCTTCATAAAGATGAGTTGGAATATCTTTGATTGATGATAATCCACAACTTTTTCGGATATAATGAATTATGGATCTTAGCCATACACATTCTCGACTTGCTTCATGAATGGCTATAATTTCAGCATAATTTGAAGAAGTAGTTGCTATAGATTGTTTCGTAGAACGCCATGAGATAGCAGTATTTCCACATGTAAATAGATAGCCCGTTTGAGAACGTGCTTTATGTGGATCAGATAAATAGCCAGCATCTGCATAACCTATCAATGTTAGACTGGTTTTATTTGAATAAAATAATCTGAGATCAATTGTACCTTGGAGATATCGAAGGACTTGTTTAATTCCATTCCAATGTCGTCGTGTTGGTGAAGAACTAAATCTTGCTAATAAATTGACAGCAAAAGCAATATCAAGTCGTGTATTATTAGCAAGATACATCAATGCACCAATTGCACTGAGATATGGTACTTCAGGACCAAGGAGTTCTTCATCATTTTCTTGAGGTCGGAAAGGATCTTTATCCACATTTAATGTTCGGACGATCATTGGAATACTTAATGGATGTGCTTTGTCCATGTAAAATCTTTTTAACACTTTTGCTGTATATGTTGATTGATGAATAAATGTTCCACTCTCCAAATGTTCAATTTGTAAATCAAGGCAAAATTTGGTTTTACCAAAATCCTTGATTTCGAATTCTCTTTTTAAATAATCAATTGTTTCTTGGAGCTCTTCAGGAGTTCCAATAAGATTAATATCATCAAAATATATAGCTAATATCACAAATTTAGAACCAGATTTCTTAATAAAAATGCATGGACATACCTGGTCATTTTTAAATCCCGCTTTCAATAAATATTCACTAAGACGTGTGAACCACATGCGCCTAGATTGCTTCGAGGCCATATAATGATTTACGCAACTTCATGGAGTAATTTTCACGAGGATAATGTTTATATGCTTGAGGCATATGAAATCCTTCGAGGATTTTCATGTAAACATCATTTTCTAAATTTCCATACAAGTAAGCGGTGACAACATCTAATAGGCGCATATCTATCTTTTCATATCTTGCTAAAGCGATAAGATATCGGAGTGTAATAGCATCAACAACGGGAGAATAAGTTTCATCATAATCAATACCTGGTCTTTGTGAAAAACCTTGGGCTACTAATCGCGCTTTATATCGAACGATTTCACTTTTTTCATTGCGCTTTCGCACAAATATCCATTTGTAACCAACAGGTTTTACACCTTCGATGTTCGGATTGCGGTCCGAAGACTTCACGTTTTGTCGGTACATTTAACTCCGATTGAATCGCATCTTTCCATTGCGGCCAATCTTTTCTATGCCGACATTCATCAAGCGATATTGGTTCGGGATCATCATTATCTGTGTAACATCAAGAGATATATTGTATGCAAATATATTATCAATAACGAGTTTCTATCCGATTCCAACTTCTACTGGAAGTGGTATAATTGATAGAAATTTCGGTGTTACTTTCATCAACTTACGGTTCTTTGTCATCGAGTTCTCTCTTGGTCTTTATCATTCTTTTCTTCAATATGATCTTCTAGATCAGTTAATCCTCTTTTCTTTTGAGGATTTTTATCTTTAGAACCAAGAGGTCGGCCACGCTTCTGGCGTGCTTTTGGCTCAGCAGCTATATGTAAAATCTTTTGTTCTATTGGAACTTCAATTAGAATAGGAGCATTTATAGCTGGCATATGCGATTTTGTTACTCTTCTAGAGTCAACAAAAGCGTCTGACATTTGATTTGCAATGCTTTACAAATGAATTATCTTTTGAACTTCAAGTTCACACGCGCTTGTATGCGGATCAAGATAATTTAATGATGTTGTCCAATCACGATCTTTCTTGTACTGTTTCTATTCTCCCCTAATTTAGGGAATAATGATTTCACAAGAGAATAAGAAAAGAAATATAAGAAAATGATGACAAGCAGGAAATGCCAAGAAAAATATCTCCTTTTTTTTTTTCACTCTTCCCGGTACTAACTTTTCCTCTTCCTTTCTTGTCTTTTCTTCTCCTCGACCCTCTACCTACCATCTACCTCTTCTTCTTCCTCATACAGATATATATATATATATATATATATATGTATCGATATATATCTCAGTTATCAGTCATTAGTAAACATCAAAAACAAAAATCACAAAGCAGATATGGAGACTCGTAATTTATTTGAGACATGGTCAAATTTTGACTCAGTTTCTGCAACAGATGTTGATGTATTTTCATTTCCAAACCAACCGCTTCTGCCTAATTCGAACACAGAAGATTTTGATATGTTTTCCTTTCCAAACCAACCGCTTCTGCCTAATTCGAACGCAGAAGATTTTGATATGTTTTCCTTTTCAAACCAACCACTTCCTCCTAATTTCAGGTGAGATACCTTTGAGGGCTTCCATTTGTTTTTAGTGTGCTTGATAATGAAATTAAACTCTCTTTTGGTTTGTTTTTTATGTAAATCAGTGGAAGTTTTGAACATACTGCTTTGGACCAAGTTGATCTGCCCCTACAAGAGGCTGCTTTTGATCATTGTTCCTCTTGATGCTATTCCTTTGAATGAGGATATGCTTGTGCATGATCCTTTCTACTCTCTAATGGATTTTGAACAAAGCGAGAATATGTTTCCGAGGTTATTATACATTTAAACATGGATTTTGAATGGTATTACCTTTACTGATATTATTTTCTTTTTCTAGGAGAAATAATGAGTGGTCTTGGAAACGAAGTCGGAGTAAGTACTCATGAAATGTATAATATCGAAGTTCAAGATATTATTGCAGACAAAATTCCTGGGGAGAAGAAGATGATTAAGAGGCAGAGAGAGAAGGAGGGCAATAACTCCCAGACACTATCAAGAGAAACAATTTCGCAGTACTTTTACCTACCAATCAAGAGCGCATCCAAAGAACTGAATATTGGCATAACCCGTCTCAAGAAAAGATGTAGGGAGTTAGGAATTCGTCGATGGCCTCATAGGAAATTGGTGAGCTTGGAGACCATAATCAAGAATGTTCAGGTTCTCTCTCATATATAATTATAATTTGCAAGTATGAAACTATGAAAGATTTATAAGTAAATAACCGATGATATCACTTCGATTTACAGGAGATGCAAAATAAAGAAGAAGGAGGGCATATGGCTGAGAAGTAGTTGAAAGAAGCCATTGCGATATCTGGAATGTGAAAAACGGTTGGTGGAAGAAAGTCCTAATACGCGAGTTAGAGGACCAAACACAGAAATTGAGACAAGCATGCTTCAAGGCCAAATATAATAAGAAATTTAATTATAATAAACTTAAGGAGATCATAAAATCTCAAGACTCATTTCGCAGTAATTTTACGGCTAATTCTGCTGCTAGTCTTGATACTGGTTCAAAGGGGAAAGAAAAGGAGGAGGATGCCGAAAAAGAGGAGTTGAAGTCCATAATTACTAATTGTTTGTCTTCCTCTAATGTAAATATTGAAAAAGAACAATTACAAACCTTCATCTTAAATTTGTCAGCTTAATTACAAAAGAGCAACTATAAGCATGTATCCTCAAGTTCATATGAACACTAGTGATATGAATAAAAGATGTGATGCTTATTATTAATAGAAATATCTTTTTCCCTTATTATCTTTTCTGTTCCACTTGGGTGGCGGTATTTCTCTGTGATAAGGGAAATATCGAGTGTGTCCATGACCATAACCACGGCCATTGCCACAACTACGACTATAACGATGGCTTCTGCTGGAGCCAACAACATTCACTTCTGGGAGTGCTGTTGAGCCAGTTCATCTGGCTTCATGATTTCTCAATAATAACTCATGCTAAATCTGTCAATTTTGGATACCCTTTTTCTCGATATTGTTACTGCAGGACAATATTCGAGGTATGAAAAGTGGAGAATATCTTCTCCAATATAACTTCATCAGTAACTTTTTCTTCGTAAAATTTTTAACTAAGATGTAGTTTTATACATTACGGAGTTCACGGTTTTACAATCTTACAACTTCAGGTGCAACCATTCATACCGTACAGTGGGTAGTACGACTATCTTAAGGTGGTCAAATCTTTCTTTTTATCCACATGACATATGGATCTCCTTTTTTTTAGCATTTAGATGCATTTCTGTATGACATATAAATTTTTTTTTCAGAAATACCAAGGGCTACAAATTCGAATTTAGCGAGATCAATAAATGCGTACCTGTCTTCTGGCTTTAATAACGGCGAGAGACTCGTGTCGATAACGTGTTATAAAATTAGGGTAGTGTTAGAATAAAATCTACACACTACACACTAAGAAAATTCTAACTATTCTTTGTACAAGAATTTCTCTTCAAACTTCTCTCTTTCTTTCTCTCACAATTCTTTCTCTAATCTTTCTTTCACTAATCTTTCTTTCACAAAATAATGGTGTATTACAAGCTTAGAGAATAACTCTATTTATAGAGCTCTAATTAGTGGAATACATCATGACATACATCATCTTCAACTAATCTCAATTAATGGTGTCTCCACTAAATGGTGGACATCCATAAAAATCTTCTAATAATTCACATAAATCCATAATTAGTGGAGCCTCCACTAATTAATGGAGATTCCAATAATTCATAACACGAATCAAAATATTGTAAAACTAAGGATGTTGTGGTACGATTTTATTGAATTTTCAAATCAAATACAAAACTTTTTAAAATTTCCAACTGATAAGTATAATCTGTATTCTTTTGATGTGGTTTGAGCAGTTTTTGTGTAAATTCTATACAATTTCTTTGTTAGTGTGCAGAAGAAAACGTGAAAAAAAGGGACTTCCAACTCAAAAATTCAAACAAATAGAAATACAAGCCTCAAACATCAATCTATAAAGTTACAAATTGAAAGGCAATGGGCTGAGCAAAGGAAATGCAGAATAGCTGGAGTGGAGTTGGAGAAAATTCACGTAATAATGGAAGGGTTTTGCCTGCTGCATCTTTTTACAACTTTACCATGTTTTGTCTTCTTCTCAAAAGTTCTTAGCAGTATCATATTGGGATCAAAGTCAGACTACATAGTGCTCAAAATACGCAAGATATAGATAACTAAAATATGTCCACAACTCATGTATGACAGAAATCCTGAATGTACGGAACATATTTCTAAGTGGTCTAACCCTAAATCCATGTTATCTCTGTCTAGAGAAAGAGAAGAGAAAGGAAGCAAACAAGAGCAACAATAGAGCAAACAAACCAAGATGAAAACATGAAGTAATACACACTAAGAAATAAAATAAAAACCATACTTCTAGAAGCAACAAGACTAGGGCTAGAAATTAATTGGAGATGAATTCAATCTGAGTCATTTGCAAAAAAGAGATCATTTTAAACAAAATCTAAGCAATTCAAAGTTCAAAAACGAAAATCCATGACCAATAGAACAGTTTCTAAACTGCTAACTACTATGACCAGGCTGTTCAGGAATGGTCTGCTCATCCCCATTTCTTCACTCTATTGGAGCTGCACATATAAAGAGACGGGAAACTTGTCACATATTTGTGCTACTTACACAGTAATTTATTTAACACATAATGCACAAACTTACCTTAATGTATTCGTTCCGCATGGATTCAGTTGTGATAACCATATTTAGCTTGTCATCCCACTTGAATTCCTTGCAGGAGAGCAGTTCCTTGACAAGCCCATAGAGTCTCTCCCATGCCTTTAAACGGTTTCTGACATTGTCTTTTGTTAAACCAAGGGAAAATCTATCATTTAAAGAATTAGCTGCAACTACATAAGGCATGGGCTTAAAATGTTTCTCAAGTTTGTTTCCAAGCTTCACTTGCTTCAATAGCTCCTCAGTTAAGCAACAGTCCATCTCATTTGTCCATACAATATATTTTGGAGTCTCTACTGCATTGCCACCTTGAGTTTGGAACAAAATTTCAGCTTCTGCACTATCCATCTTCCTGTCCATGTCATTTTCAGTCTCCAGTCTAGAACATTTACATTGATCATCAAGGCCAAATATAACATGCAAATCATCATAGTTGCTGATAACCCATCCACGAAGCAGCATTGCATGAGATTTTACCTGCATAACAAGAAAGGGGGAAAAAAAACATTAGAACAGAAGAGACAAGAAATCAGGGAAAAGAGTCATTTATTTGGAAATACATAAGCGTCCATTTCAAAGCATTGCATACCTTAGTATAGTCATGCCAGACAGAATCGTCTGCAATGATCATTTTTCTTGTCTCATCCCATGAAAACCCACTCTGCTCAAGGGTCTCCTTAACACTTTCTGTTGGAATTTTAAAAAGAATGAGAGAGACTAAAATGATCAAATGATCAATAAGAGCAAGAAAGAACAACACAATTTGCTGTGTAAAGTCTCTACACTTTATTTTGTCTGAGAATGTGTTTAAATACAACAAAAATAGTAATCAAAGGAATGAGAAAAATAAGATATTACATGGAACACATTTCCATGATCAACATATAAAAACAAGGCACTACATGGAGCACATTTCCATGATCAACAACTTCCTAAAAATCAGCAAATCATTTGAAATAGTAAAACAACTAAAAAAATATATGTAAAATTCCAGTTTGGACAATGTTGCAGTAGCTGAAGCACAACTTCAACACTCCTCCTTGCTTTGGTTACTGCAAACTCCAAGTTTCTCTCTAAGAAACTCAATCTTGCTTCTTGGCAAAGGCTTTGTAAATATGTTAGCTAGTTGAAGATTAGATTTGCAATATTTCAAACCAACTGAGCCTTCCTTCTGCACTTCTCTAAGAAAAAATAACTTGATATTGAAGTGCTTAGTTTTCTCATGAAAAACAGGATTATGAGACATAGCAATTGCAGCCTAATTATCAACAAACACTTTTGTGTATCCTTCTTGCTTCAAATTCAAATCCACTAACACTTTTCTTAACCACAAAGCTTGATTTGCAGCAACGGTAGCTACAATAAATTCACTTCTGCTGTAGATTGTGCCACTGTATTCTGCTTCTTAGAACACCAAGAAAACACTCTTGAACCAAACTTAAAATAATAACCTGAAGTACTTTTCATATCATTAGGTGAACCTCCCCAATCACTGTTAGAATAGCCTTGCAGAACACAATCTTGATTTGCACAAAATATGATTCCATAATCTAGTGTCCCTCTCATATATCTAAGGACTCTTTTAGCAGCTGAAAAATGTGTTTCATTTGCACAATTTGTGAATCTGGATAATAGACTTACGGAGTATAAGATATCAGGCCTTGTAGCTATTAGATACATTAGGCAACCTACTAGACTTCTGTGGAAAGTTTTATTAACCTTCTCAACTTCATCTTCCATAATCAACTTCTGCTTGTGACACATTGGAGTATCTACACTCTTGCATGTGAAACCCCAGTTGAAACCAACCTTAGAGTAAGGGGGTTGGGATGCATATCATATTTTATTGTATGCATAAATAGATTTTTATATGATTTTATGTGCTTTAGATATCTGATTTATAGTCTAGAAGGCTTAATTGTGTTTATTGAATAAGAAGGACAAAATGGTAATTTTTGCTTAAGGTGAAAATAGGGAGATAGCTTGAGGATTAAATAGGAGAAATATTTGGGAAAGAGAATAAGAACAAGAGTTGTTGTGGTTTGGTGGTTAGAGCTTTGGAATTAATTCTTGGAGTTTTGAGTTCAAATTCCATCATTGGAGTTTTAGTAAGATTAAATTTTATTTTTGGTTAGGTAGGCTATATTTCGGTCCTTGCATGAGTTAGGGAAGAGTAGGAGTGTTGTCCTAGGGGAGACATGATAGGAAAGTCCTAATTCTACTCTTGTGCCCTACAAAAATTTCTAAGGGTTTCATACCCTTCTTGATTCTCTAGCTTTCCTTAATTCTTAATCAATTAGGTTGATTAATTTATTCAAGCCAATTTTATTCCAGAAAATTTCAGCAAGGTTATGTGAGATTTAGGTTTCGAAAATGGCTATGAATGAGTTATCTTGTGGCCGAAAATGGGGAGGAGATTTGGAAGGTTCCCAAGAGAATTAATCTCCATGGTTGAACTTTCAAAACCTCCAACCTAGCTGTGTTCATTTTCTTCATGTTGTAAACTGAAATTTTTTCCAGCTTCTTGTTCAGTCCAAGGTCGAAAATTTCAGCCATCTTTTCCTCCCAAATACTGCTAGAAAAACGGCCATTTCACTTAGCTTGGGGACTGAACATTCCAGCCAAACCGAGCTGCTCAAAAATCTGTGCAAACCAGAAAATTTTCTGGACAATTTTCGCAACATTGGTGAGCCAAATCCAAGCTATTTCTTCCAGTTTTTCACCCAGCAACTTAACCTCGCTTTTCCTCCACAAAGAAGGCTGGAAACCAGTCTTGAAAGACCTCTGAATATCCCTTCAAATCTTCTGCAAGCTAATTGGAAAATGACAGCAAAATCTGCCCAGAAATTTCCAGCAACTTGCGAAAATCTGTTCAAGAATTTTCCAGCCTTGTTTCTTATTTAGCCTTGTCCGAAACCTCCACCATTTTTCTGTACAAACTTCCCTTGAACAGCCATGAACTGAGCTTCATTATCTTCCCCAGCATTCTGCTCGAAAACCAGTCCATGGCTGCTCCTAAAATATCTCCATCAATCATGCCAATTAAGCCATTCATTGAGGACCAAAATTCTAGCAAACATATTCAGTAAACTACCATAAATCATCTCTCAAACAACCAGAAATCTCTTCACCATTGTACACCATATTTTCGGCCACCATTAAGCTCTTTCAAACAGCTTTCATTCCAGCAAAAACCCTAGCCAACCAGCCGACCATTATATCCATTGACCAAGATCTTCTTACCATAATTTATTTTCAAAATTGATTCCCTAAAATATTCTTTTTGGATTTCAAACAACCAGCTTTCCTTTTCTTCTCAAATTTGAAAATTCAATTGCCAAAAACCCTACAAGCAATTCGGCCACTCCTTCCCACAAAATTTCGGCCAGCTTCAACCAAATTCTCTCCATTCTCTTCAACCTTCAAGAACACCTACTACCCTCCTCACGCCTAAGCCCACCAAAACCACTTCAATCTTCTTCAAAAAAAACTCTAGATCACACCTACTCAACCCCTTGAAACCACTTCTGCAATTTTTAACATCAAATACTGAAATCCAAGTCTCTCTTTTGGATAAAAAAACCAGAATTTTCTTGAAGGCTCAAGAATACCTTCAAGGTAAGCATGATCAATCATCTTCATCTTCACTCATCTTCAACTTCTAATGAATATATATACTAATGGACTCTCTCTCTCTCTCTCTCTCTCTCTCTCTCTCTCTCTCTCTCTCTCTCTCTCTCTCTCTCTCGGCCGAATGGTTACTTCAACCATGGCCATATTCTCTCATTCTTTCTTGGACGGATCAAGCCTCTTAAGAGTAAGGATTCCTTCGAAACTACTCCAAGGTAGTCATCAATCAAGTAAGCCTCTTCAACCTTCTCTTTAAATTCTAGATTCATGTCTCTAGGATGATATTGGAAGGAGATGGATTATGATTAGGATTTGAGCATGTGTTGTTGTGAAGGAGTTGAGATTGAAGCGTGAAGGAGTTGAGATTGAAGCATGAATAAATGTGCTTGTATGATGGAGATGGGATTGTTGCATGAGATGATTTGTCTTGGTTAATTGTATAGTGTTTTTAGGGTTTTGTTGCATGCTCTCCATGTCGTGGGTGGTATATGTGATCAAGTATGTTAGAGATTATGTCATCTTTGGTGAATATGGTTTATGTTCATGTATGATTGTTAAAGCCATGAATATGTTTATGTTAGTAGAGTTTGGATCATGCCTTGGTAAATTTAGATCTATGCATTTATTCATGATTTGGATGATTTGATGAATTGGTGTGGGGTGTATGTTCATGATTGTGGTTAGCAATAGAAATATGATCATGACCTTGTTGTCCCTAAGCTAACTTTATTTCATTAATAAAATGATTATTGTTATAATTTCTTCTAGTAAATTTCGAAAACCCTAGGAAGATGTGAATTTGGTTGCTTATATAAATAGTGATATTTTAGTCAAATAAATGATAGCTTTTATTAAAGAAATAAAATATATAGATTTTATATAAAATAAAATATATAGAAAATAATAATAAAGCCTTTTATATAAATATTCATAATAGGTAAAATATTAATTTTGTAAGTCTTATATTCATAAATACTGTCAAAATTTATTTATTGTCTTTTAATCAAAACCTATTAAAATTCACTTTCAACTAATTTTAATTACCAATTATTTTCTAACAATTAATTGTTAATAGATTATTATTTTAAATAATACCATCTAGAACCTAGGACCCTTCATCAAATAAACTCTAATATATTTTTAGCAAGATTTAAACCTTCAACTTATTGTACCTATTTCCCAAAACCCTAATTATTTTAATATCAGACTAGACTTAGCTTATAAACCCTTTTAATTATTATCTGGCCTTAAAGCTTGGGACACTAGGATCATGGTTGTAGTAAGTTGAGTTAGAATTATTTGTGGAAGTGAATTTTGGCTTGAGTTTAATTATGGCTCATGTTTAACCCAGGCGGGGTTAGATCAGTTGTTGGAGACCTTTATTTTGAGTAAGGATCAGGTAAGCTTCTGCATAAAACCTGTTTGATGTAAAATGATTACTATGGCAAGCCAAATGTGAAGTGCGTGGACACTCACTTCGGTAAAGGCAATTGAGGATTATCTCCTTTCTCATTTTAGACAAACAAATTATTTGAAAATCAAGGGGTAGTTTTACTCAAACCCTAAAACTCTTTCTAAAACCAGTTTTGGCCCAAACTTTGGAAATCCTTAATTGCCATTTTCAAGTGGAACTATGTTTATTCATTTTTCACCAAGTGGAATAAATTACGTTGAGTACTCAATAAGGGTGGTCTGCTCGGACTAGTCTTTGAAGGGTTAGGGTAAGTCTCTCAGTAGGTGGCCACCTCTGAGGGGTGAATCCTTCCCGAATAAGATGTCAGTCCAATAGGTCGTGCCGATCCGAGCTAGTAGTTTTCAGTCAAGTGGATTGTGTGTTGTCGAAATGGACAACCAGTTTTATTTGGGTATAGAGAAAGAAGAGTATCTTACCTGGTAGGCCGATCACCTACTTTTGTCAGTCTGCACAAAGTGTGGCATTCTGACCGTTGTATGGTTATGGGGCTCAACGTGTGGTAACCCATAGCCGCCTTTTTGAGTAGTTGATTTTATTATACCTGTATGGTTGGAAAAGCCAAAACACCACTCTTGATTTTGACTATTGTTTATTGCTTGCTAGTATTTCTCTTGTGAAGATTTTACACTTTGCATTCACGAATTGCTTTCACTAGACACTCAAAGTACACACGGATTTATTGAGATTTTTATCTCATCATCCTTTTTACCATGATTTTAGGTCGATCCTGCTGTGGGGATGAGTAGCTAGTTGTTGCCTGCCTTGGAAGTTTTTTTGATATTTATTTTGCGTAATGTTTTGGGAGTTGAGAGTGAACAATTTCTATTTTGGATTTGTTTTTGAATTCTTGGATTGTAATAAGTTTTAAGTTTAAAGTATTGTTTTATTTTTATTATTCTGATTGTGTGACCTAGTTATAAAGACCCCTTATTCTTTGGATGGGGCAACATCCCCGGCCCTGTTGGGCCTATGTAGTGGGGTGTTACATTGCATGCATCCATTTTGATTTTTTCCAGAATCTCTTTATCATACTTCTTTTGACAGATAATCACTTCCCTATTGTTCTACTTTATTTCCATTCCTAGGAAGTAAGCCATCTTTCCCAAATCCATCATCTCAAATGTTTACTTCATATCTTCTTTGAACTTTCTCACAAGTTCTTCATTGCTTCTTGTAACCAGAAAATCATCCACATATAAAGAAACAACTACAAAATTGATTTCATCACCTTTGGTGTAGAGGGTAGCTTCACTGAGACTTTTTCTAAAGCCCAGTTGCATCAAGTGCTCATTAATTCTGCTATACCAGGCTCTTGGAGCTTGTTTCAGGCCATACAAGGCTTTTTTTGACCAGGTATACATCATCTTCTCAGCCTTTCGCAGCAAATCCCTCAGGTTGCTCAACATAAATCTCCTCTTCCAAGAAACCATTCAGGAAGGCTGATTTAACATCAAGGTGATAGACTTTCCAACCTTTTTGTGTAGCTATTGCAAGCAACAACCTGATTGTTTCTAGTCTGGCAACAGGAGCAAATGTGTTAGAAAAATCAACACCAGAAATCTCAGCATACCCTTTCACAATAAGCCTAGCTTTATGCTTGTTGATTAAACCATCAGGATTCAACTTGGTTCTAAATACCCACTTTACTCCAATCACTTGTCTATCTATAGATCTTTTCATCAACTTCCAAGTTTGATTTTTTTCAATCATCTTAAGCTCTTCCATCATTGCAGTAATCCATTTTGGATCCTTCTTAGCTTCCCAAAAATCTGTAAGTTCAAGTATAGCCACATTGCATCTCTAATAGATTCAGAAAGTGATCTCATACCTTTAATAGAAATGCCATCAAGCAACTTATCTTCTTGAGCTATAATTTTGGAACTTGTTCAGGAACCAAAGCTAATGGCTTTCCTTCCCAATCCCACTCATTATTCTCCATGAAATGCACATCTCTGCTTATCAAGATTTTCTTAGTGTTTGGTTAGAAAATTCTGTAGGCTTTAGAGATTGTGCTATAACCAACAAAGATCCCTGCTTCTACCTTTTTATCCAATTTATCCTTTTTGATTTGATGAATATAAACAAAACACAAGCATCTAAATGCTTTGAGATTTTTCAAAGAAGGTTTAAAACCATACTAGGCTTCATATAGAGTTTTTTCTACTACAGCTTTTGTAGGAAGCTTGTTGAGAAGGAAGACTGCAGTGTATGTTGTTTCTGCCCAATATTCCCTTGGCAAATTCTTCTCAAACATCAAACATCTAGCCATCTCTATCATGGTATGATTTTTCCTCTCACTGACTCCATTTTGTTGTGGAGTGTATGGAGTAGTGAGTTGATGTTCAATCCCAGCTTCTTCATAGAAAAAATTAAACTGATTGGAGGTGTACTCATTTCCATTTTTAGATCTCAAGGTTTAGATTTTGTGACCCTTTGTGTTTCAATGCATTGCTTGAATTTCCAAAAAACACCAGCAACTTCTAACTTGAATATGAGAAAATAGATTCAACACATCCTGGAATAGTCATCAATGAAGATAAGGAAATACTTACTCCCATTCAGAGATGGAGTTTTGTGCGGTCTAGCTAAATCAGTGTGTATCAATTGTAGCTTTTCAATAGCTCTCCAAGTTGCTTGCTTGAAGGAAAGTCTTGATTGCTTTCCTTGTTGATAGGCTTTACAATCTGGAATTTTAGATTCAAGGTAAGGGAAACCTTGAACTAGTTCCTTTCTCTGCAAATTCACCACAGCTATATGATTGAAATGGCCAAGTCTCTTGTGCTAAATTTCTACATTAACTTTTGCTGCAGAGAGTGCTACTTGCTCCTCCTCTAATGGATTAAGTGTAAAGCTTTTCCCTTTCATTTTTACTTTGAATGCATTATTGCCTTTTGCATCCTTGATTAAACATTGATTTATTTCAAAGAGAACTTTGAAATCTTTCTGAATTAATTGGTCAACACTCAACAAAGTTTAACTAATATCAGGTACAAATGACAACAAATGACACATCTTTGATAAGCTTTGTACCTGAAGTGCTTTCAATTGCTACTATGCCTTTTCCCTTGACTGCAATGCACTCTCCATTGCTAATCTTCACTTTGGAAGCTACAGAAGTGTCTAATTCCTTGAAGAGATCACGATCAAAGGTCATATGGTTGGTATAACTACTATCAATGAGCCATTTCTCACTTAAATGACAAGTTGCAAAGCAAGAGGCTACAAAAAGTTGCTCCTCCTCTTGATTAGCAATTTGAGCAACATTCTTTTGATGCAAATTCACTTGTGTCACAGTCTTTTGTTGAGTGTTACTCTTGCAAATTCTTTGATTATGCCCTATTTTCTGACACTTTTCATATTGCTGGTCAGGATTTTTCCAACATTTGGATGACCCTTTCTTCCACAGTGTTTACAAGGAGGAAAATTAGATTCTGTTCCCTTAATAGTATTAGGAGAATTAGAACCTAAGTTTCTCTTCTTGTTCTTCTTATTCTTCTTCCCTTTTCCTCATTGATTAGATTGAGTTCTTGCAGCTAATGCACCTTCAATAGACCCTTCAAACCTCATCAGCCTTCTCTATTCTTGTGCCAATAAAGCATGCATCAATTCTGCCAAACTAATCTTTCATAGATCTTTAGTGTTTTCCAGCGAGAAAATGGTAGCTTTAAACCTTTTAGGAATAGTTACAAGGATTTTTTGAACTAATCTGGAATCAGAAAATTTACAACTAAATAACCTTACTTTGTTTGCAATTCTAAGTAATCTGTCAAAGTACTCCTTCATTGTCTCAGAATCCTTCATCTTTTGAAGCTCAAACTTCTTGATCAGGTTCAGAATTTTCATTCCTTTAATCCTCTCATCTCCTTCATACTCCTTCTTCAGGAAATTCCAGACTTCAAAAGCTGATCTCATTGTCATAATTCTGACAAAGATTTTAGAAGAGACTGCAGCAAATAATGTAGCTCTTGCCTTTGACTTTCTTGATTTCTTCTTTTTATGATTTTTGATATGTGCCATAGTTGGATTTGCAGGTAATGGAAGAACTTCGTAGTCCTCCTCCACTACTTCCCAGAGATCATTTGCCTCCAGATGAGCTTCCATCCTTGCTACCCAGACATGATAATCTTCACCATTGAAAACTGGTGGTGCTAGTGCAGTGAAAGGAATTTTTGAATCTATGGATAAAGAAAGCAAAAATACAGAAAAAAGTTTCTCACAATCACAGGTCCCTCAAGAAGAGGGCTCTGATACCAATCTGTTAGAATTTTAAAAAGAATGAGAGAGACTAAAATGATCAATAAGAGCAAGAAAGAACAACACAGTTTGTTGTGTAAAGCCTCTACACTTTATTTTGTCTGAGAATGTATTTAAATACAACAAAAATAGTAACCGAAAGAATAAGAAAAATAAGGCATTACTTGGAACATATTTCCACGATCAACATCTAAAAACAAGGCACTACATGGAACACATTTCTATAATCAACAACTTCCTAAAAATCAGCAAATCGTCTGAAATAGTCAAATAATTAAAAAAATATATGTAAAATTCTAGCTTGGACAATGTTGCAGCAGCTGAATCACAACTTCAACACTTTCATACAATCTCTTCCACATTTTTATTCTACTCTTGATGTGTTCTATTGTGAAGTCACACTGAAACCTTTCACTTAATGTAGAAATAGCGACATCATATGCAGCAGGCTCAAATTAACTTTCCAATTTATCTTTGCTACCCAATCTCATTTGCTCTACAGGAATCATTCTAAGATAACAATCCATATATTGTGTCCATGTAATATTCTTCAATTCATTATTTTCATTGCTGCAACACCCAAGCGGCAAGGCATTTACAGGTTCCACAACATTTTACTCAGTAGCTAATGTATTCCTATTTCTTGGAAACCTTCTAGCAAGATCAGTGTTGCCAAAGATAATAAACAAATGCTCATAGTTCTCAATAACATTTCCTTTGAAAGCCCTTGCATCCTGGTGCTTCTGTTAATTGTCCATGTAATAACTCATTTAGGACCTCAGGAAGCCATGTCAAAGTTTGCCAATAAAAATGTTTGAACACTACCCTGACACATAAACATTTTTAATAATAGAAGATATTTCTATATAGGACATAATCTATGCACATTCTAGAAATTCAATACACATTATTAAAATTTCACATTGGTTATAAAGAAGGATAAATATCAACATCTCGAACTGGAAAAGTGCACATGAAACTCCTAACTCATCAATGTAGGGCATAGAGCACTAGTATAGCTGAAAAGAAAAATGTATCTGCATTATATCAAAGAAAGGAGATGTGGGATAAAAGCATCTTCCAGTAATTCCCTCCAGTCCCTATAAATTGGAGCAAACATAGTTTTTTTAAGGTCTCTCTCTTCTCCTTCTAGCGCCAAGTTTTTTCATTTGTTACTCTAAAAGCACTACTTTTAGAAAGGAGAAATAGCACAAATTATCATCACATGGGTTGCAAGTAATATGTCTAGTCCAACTATAGAGAGAATCATTACCAATGACATCAATTGATAAACATCCATAAAGTACAAGTACTGGTAGAATAGCCTTGTAAGATGGGAGGTCTATCTTTCTCCTAGTAAATAATAAGGAGCTCTCAAGTTCACTAGTTTCACTCACACAAGTAGATCTAGGGGAGTTCAATTGAAACCTACGAGACTCTAGACTTGCAACTAACTACTTCTTAGTAAGGCAAATTGAGGTTCATACAATGATAACCCGTAATAACCCAGACCCATTCCTTTTCTTCCTAACCCTTTAATTCCGGATGATACATAACAACCCTAGTCCATATTTATAGGTGGATTTGATCTTGTGACAGGTACGATAATAAGGTAGAATAATGATTTCTTCCCCAGAGAAAAGGATGGATGAGATTAGATTTCTCAAAGAATATTCCACTTCTTTGTCTATCAAAAACTTTTGTTAGATTTTTGCTTTACCACCAACCTTCTCGATAATCAATTTAGTGCTTGGACTAGTATTTCAATAATTAAAGTCATTAATAATTTCCCCCCATTTTTTTAGCTTATATTCTTGATAAGAATTCATCTAAGCAATATGCCAAAGCTAAAGAAAGGGGATGAAGATTCAAGCCACATTGCATGGTGCCAAGGAAAGATTCAAATTATAAAGGCCTTCAACAGAGGATTCAGGCAAACCAAACCACCAAGTTAAGGAATAAGAAGATTGTGAAGAGGTGGGTGTCAAAGGAAGGATTGAAGGACCTTCAAGTTGATAAACCAAAGATCAAGATCAAGAGAGTTATCAAGCAACCGAGGATCAAAGAAGGGCCATAAAGGTCAAAGCTTGAACAACAACTTGTGTGCAGGTCAAGAGATTGCAAGAAGAAGGTTGGAAACAAGCTTGATGTGAAGCTTCACGAAGCATTTAGTGCCGGTTCATTAAGAACATCCTACACCGGTTATAACAGAAAGTATCCCTCGCTGGTTCACCAAGTAAACAACACCGATCTAAACAGAAAGATTGGGTTGTGGACACAGCTTACAACTAGTGCCGGTTCAATGACCCAACAAACGTCGGTACGGTCCTAGTTTTTTGAAATTTAACTTACACTCGGTGTCAGTTATCATGTTAACATGTGCCAGTTCATGACGAGCAGAGTTGCTCTATTTTGCTTTAAGTCTACTTTTCCATGTTCTGTAATAATTTTAATTCCACAACTTTTATAATATTTTTACTTATTTTAAAGCATGTAGTAGGGCCTCAATACCTGTATTAAGGCTACTTAATATTATGTTTAGCTTGCTAATTAGTTAGAGTATGTTGAGGGACTATAAATACCCCATTATAGCTTTGTAAACATAACTTTGGACATTAGACATTGGAGAAATCTGAGTTTTCTCTCTTAAGAGAGTTTGAGGGTGATCATCTTAGGTGATTTCCATAATTATCAAGACTAAATCAAAAGATTTAGTCCCACTTTTGATCTTGTCTATAAACTTCAAGGGATATTCTAAAACTTTTACTCTAAATTGGGTCTTAGGATTCATCCATTCTAGGGTTCTATTTGGGATCAAGTTTTGGGTGCCTTCAAATTTATATCCTTGGTGTTCCAATCTCTTGTTAGATTAGGGTGTTTAGGTGTCTTTGAAGTAGGTTAGATTACTAATTCTCAAGGATGTTAGTTGCATTTAGCATTTAGTGTTTTTGTGGTGTGAATTTGGTAGAGAGTTAGGTGACCAACTCTTGTGTGAGTTCTTCATAAAATTCAAGGGGCTTACCAAGATAGTATCAAGTGGTATTAGAGCTTGCATTGTATTGATTTTAATCAACCAACTTTCTTTGGGCAAAAAGTATAATCTTATTTCAAGAATTTGCTGAAAATTGCTTAATCTCGTCACTATTCATTCTACCATTTTTTAATGCTTGGAACTCAAAATTATGTGATGAACTTGATGTTAAATTAATCTTATATGTTGGTATGATGTTTGAGGAATCATTTGGCATGAAGAATTATTGATTTGGACCTTAAAATAAGTGGAAATTATTGCTGCAAAATTCTCAATTCTGTAACTATTTTCCTTGCTATTTTTGAGAGCTAGTAATTCAAATTTTAGCCATAGGTTTGTTGTGAAATTGAATATATATGTCTGGTTGATGTTTGGGTAGCTATTTGAAGTGTTAAATTGCAGAAATTTGGATGAATATGGGGTGTATTTGATATAAAAATTACTGTGCATAAAAGAATCCCGTAATTCATATTTGTGCTATTTTTGTGAGCTATAAAACTTAAAATTTGGGCTTCTAATTGCTGTGAAATTGTTTGTTGATATTATATTTATCATTGGGAATGAATTTTTCTTGTGAGTTTTGAGTATTGGGACTATTATAAAGGTGAAAATTTTGGGTTCTCTTGAGTTACGAGTTTGCACATAATGTGTTTGATGTGATGACCCAATAGCTTGTGATTGCTCAGACATGACCACCAAAGGCTTTCCATAATGAATTCTTATGATTTTCTTGCTTTGTAACTTGTTCAGAGTAAGAATTATCCTTTGTGTTACTAGTAGAAATTGTTGGTCATTGTGTTCTATGCTATAGTTTGGGAAAAGTATTAGTGCATACATAGTCATATCACTTGTTCTTTGAATTCTTGAATTCCTTGTGATATCAATACTTTGGTTGCGATTGTTGGGCATCAAAATTGACCCCTTAAGGTTGAGGTAAAATCCCACTAATTGAAATCCGCCATTTGAACTAGTTGTCTACGAAGTGTATAATGAAATGCTTAACTGCCTCTATAACTTCTCTTAGACTTATATGAGTTCTTAACTTTCATCTATCACTTCTTTTAGACTTCTTTGTTGGATTTCTTATTATTATTGGGTTGAATTCCTAGATTAAAGTCTCCTCGTGGTGCTTGAGATTGTTGAAGCTAATTTGAAAAAACATTATTGAGCATGCTAAGAGTTGATGAAAGTTCGTGTTGAGTTACAAGTTGCATATCAAGTGTTATTGACTTATCTCACGCTTGAACTTACTTATATGAGTTACTAAGTTTTCATCCCTACAAAAGTAAGTTTCCTTGCTCAGTTGAATTGCTCTTAGTTGGGTAAATCTTCTTGTTGATGCTAAGAGATTTGTTCACATTGTATTTGTCTTAAACATGGAAAAGCATTTGTGCATCTTGAACTCCTACTACTATTTCTTGAATTAATTTGCATCATCATTGCCTTAGGTGGTTGTTAATTGCTAAATTGTGTTCTTGAGGTTGTGGTAGCATCACGTAGTTTAAAACTCCTTGAATTCCATACATTTTCCTTATTACGTCCCGCGTGTTTAATGAAATGCCTAAGTGACCTTACATTTCATTTTATGAGTTCTAATAATGCCTAAATTAGTCATATATTTTCTAGTTATTTGAGACCATTTTGTGATACATTTTGTACAATAACTAGTCATATTCCTTCATAGTTGAGATTTTACCTTTAGAAAGGTATTTTATTCATTACTTCAAATTTTAGGGGTAAAATAAGACAAAACCATTGCTAAACAGACCAGAGGCAGCACCGGCCATGTGCTGCTAACATGCACTTCGAGGCGATAAAAAATTGGCAAAACAGAGCTGAACAGAATAGAGTCGGCACTGATTGGAAGCTCAGAGGTGATGCCGGCTGCAATCTTGAAGAGTTGGTGCAAAAATCAAGAAAAATCAACGAACGGATGGAGAAGCAGAACACAACCGGTGCCGGCCGTAGGCAGGACAGGCGACACCGGCTGTGCACTGGTACAAAAGCGGTGCCTTGGTTTTCGTGTGCATTTTTTGATAATTTGCAGAGTTTTAGTATTTTCGTACTGCTATTCGGCCAGAAACCCTAAAAGGACGAATTTAGGACTTCTAAAGCCTATAAATAGAGGGGAAAACAAAAGTCATAGAGATGAATTCATGGATCAAAACACAAATCACTCAAAATCAAGGAGGAATTCATCAAATCAAGGAGGATTGTACAAGAGGGTCTATGAAGGAAGAAGGAGGCTTGTCTATGAGTGTTTTCTTTTCTTGAACAATGATGTATTAATTATTTTATTGTAATTTGACATTGTTTTAGGTATTCATGATTTTTAGAGTTACTTTGATCTTTTGATTGATTGATTGTTATTCTTGATAGTTAATTACTTATGCTGATTACGAGATTAGTTTGTTGTTTCTTCCTATTAACTTGCTTGGAAAAGGGGTTGATGGTGGTCTCAATTCATTAATTTCATATTTGTTATCTATTAACTTGCTTGGAAAAGGGGTTAATTGCTAAGAATTGGGTAATTAAAGGTTAATTGATTTCTGCCAAGATATGAATTTATTGGTTAATTTCATATTTTAAATTTGACAGGATATGAAAATTTAATCAAGGATTATGGTTAATGCGTCTTTTGGGTGAATTATTTGAGACAGGATATGTGATGCTAATTTGTCTAGAAGATAATGATTTCATGGATTGGAAAAGAAGTGAATCTATCTTAATCCTTCATGATGCCAAGAGAATGGTTAGTTATGATAATCATTGGATACTTTAAAGTCATGTTTATCAAAATAATAGTCTGAGTTACATAATTCTCTATCCTTGACATGTGTATATATTCTTTTATTTTATTTTTCTTTTTATTCTTTTTCACTTTATGAAGTTGGTTAAACAATGAAAGAAAAGTGATTAAGGCATACTTGTTCCTTGAGGATCAACACTCATTTTAAACCTTATGCCATGCTTAATGATAAGTACACTTGCTCATATGTGTAATTTGTGGTTAACATTTTAATTTAAACTTGATTGGGAATATACTTATTTTTATATTATTTTTATACCCAAATTCAAACACATCAAGTTCTTAGCCTGCATATTTCATTTGCATTAGATTTGCATACCATAACTCTTGAGTTTGGTGGGGGTTGACGTCCTATAATTTCAAATTTATTAAGCTACTTGAGTTGGGATTGGTTGTTGATCGTTATTCATCTTAGAGTCCTTACTCTTGTAGTCTTGTGAATTGTTTCCTTGTGGAGTTGCCTAGTAGATATCATAATTCATTCTACTTGAAGAATTCTTGAGTTTCTGTGGCCATTTCTATTAAATCTCCTACTGATCATCATCTATCCTAGAATCCTATCGCATAATTGTTGAAATCCTATTCCTTAGGAACTTGTTCACTTGATTCCTTGTAGTATTTTTTCTTAATGATTGTCGCTATACCCTTTCTTGAAAATCTTGATTGAAATGGTATCTTGCACTTGAAAATTATTGTTAGAATTGTCCCCTCTAGCGACACCTACCAAATATTTGATAAATTGCCTCTTAGAATCCATTCTTTCTTATTAATTAGAATTTAGTTAACTTGACTAGTGGAACTAAATTCTTTGAAGTAGAAAATAGTTGGGAAGAACTTAAGTGAGTAAAATAGAGAGTTTGAAAAAGGTAAAAGGGTGAATTAATATGATAAAAACCATAAAGAGCGCAAACACGAGTGAAAATTGACCATAAAAAATGAGTGTAAATGTGTAACAGATTGAAGTGAGGAACTTCTCTTGCATTTTTACTTAAATTTTGCAGGTAATTCTCTAGAAAGAAAATTCATGGCTAGTTGGAGTGAAAGCGAAAGGTGTGACTACGACGAGAAGTCTTGTTCCAATGGAAGTAGCTATGGGGAATATAATGAACATGAACAAGAATATGAGGAGGATGATTGTGAGAGTATAAGATATTGGAATGAAACTAATGAAGAACCAAGTACAAGTGGAAGGGAGTATGATAGCAATGAGGAAGAATATGAGAATTTGAGTCCTATAGAGGATTGGGAGAGGAACAAAAACTATGAAGAACTTTTTTCAAGCGGGGAAGGATATGATAGTTATAGTGTACAAAATTGGGAATATGAAGAAGAAAAATATGGAGGTGTGGAATATTGGAATGAGGGAGTTTATGTGGGAGGAGCACAAAAACGATCAAATTGTGAAGTGCAAAAGAACTTGAGAGAGTATGAATGCAAAATATGTGAGAACTTTGGGCACACTTCCTATGAGTGTCGAAGAAAAGTTAATCAAAGAGCTTCAAATGAAGTTCATAGGGCACCAACAAGGGGAATGCAAAGGGGGAGAAGCTATAAATGTTAGAATTTTTTGAGTGATGATTATTACTACTACAAGTGGCCGAACTTGCTACAATAACTAGGGGAAAAGGAAGGAATGGAAGGGAAAAGGAAAGAGTCTCAAGCTTCTACAAGGTACAACAAAGAAGTAGTGGGGAGTTGACTTGTGAGATTTGTTGTAGCAAAAGACACTCTAAAGTTGATTGTCCCAAAAAGGAGTACTTTGAACGTTTTCAAAGGGCACTTGAGGAGAAGAGACAAAGTGAGAACAAAAAGCTAGACTTGAGGCCAAAGTGACCAAGAAAAATGTTGTAGTTGTTGAGGATCAAGGATGAGCGAGAAAAGAAAAAGGAGAAAGTGAGCAAAAGAATGAAAAGAAGAAACAAAATGTGATGCTAGAAAAAGAAGAAAAGGTTAAGAAGGTTGAACAAAAGGTAATGATGGAAGAAGAAGAAAAACTTAGTGATGATGGAGAGGTTGATGTGGATTCCATGAGTGTAATGCAAAGTGTGACTAGGGAGTTTACAAATTTTCTATTCTTTTTAAAAGATGAGTCACATCCATTAGAAGTGTTGGAGAAGAATGAGAAAGAAAGAGTGGAGCATGATGGTGTTGAATTTGTTAAATTAAAAGAATCTAAAGAAAAAAGTGGAGAAATAAGCTCTAAAATAAAAAGAGGAGAAGAAGAATTGGTTAGAAATGGTGCAAGGGCAAATGAGAAGTGAGGCTAGTGAAAGTGAGCCCTCTAGCTCAATAATTTAAAAGGGCAATAAATCTAGTGAAGAAATGAGAAAGGAGGAAAAAAAAAAGAAAAAAAGCCTTGTTGGAGCTACTAGGAAGTAGAACCATCAAATACTACAAATGTTTGGGGTATAGGCATACTTTCTAAGAATGTCCATGTAACACCCCACTACCTAGACCCGACAGGGCCGGGGATGTCGCCCCGTTCAAAGGACAATGGGTCTTTATAACTAGGTCACATAATCAAAATAATAGAATAAAAATAATACTTTAAAATTAAAATTTATTACAAACCAAGAATTCGAAATAAATCCATAAACAAAATTATCCACTCTATGTAGGATTTCTAGATTAAATAATAAGATTAAACGCAGTGGAAAACAACAAGAAATCCAAGCCATGGATCACGGGTTTGCAGTAGAAACGGGAAAAGGGAGAAGATTACGCTTATTACCTCGTGAAGCCGGAATTTAAAATTTTCTTGTTCCAAGAACGCAGGTGCGATCCAGATCACAAAACCAGTTCACCGTAGCTCAACTGAAGTCCAAGTAAGAACTCCCTCTAATGATAATCCACACAAGGTTGAACGCTCACAATCTCACAATTCTATGCTAGTAGAATTTAGGAGGCTAGGGTTTGATCAAGAAGAGAGAGGCAGAGAAACGGTTTCTCTGTTATTGCGTGAATAGTCTGTGTCTCTCACCTTAAGGAAACCGTTTTCTTATATTTATAGATTTATAATTACCGCAAATTGCAACTTAGTCCTTCAACGTCCAATTGTCAACAAATTGGTCCTTGAAGTTTACTTAATTACAATTAGGTCCCATGAATTATAACAAACTTATAATTCACCTATAAATATATTCCCTTCTCGTAATTAACCCCACAATATTATCAAATAATATATTTGAGTATTCAAACCTTTATTGTGTGTGACCCATTAGGTTTCCTGATCTTATTGGTAGCATAATATGAATTAATTCTAACAATATTAGAATTAATAATCCTTAATAAAATAAAGGATTAAATTTATTAATTCTCTAATTAATAAATCCATATTTAGCATATCAAGAGCGACATCTAGCAATGACTCTTGACCACCCAAAAGTCCAGAAAGTCAAGTGGCTTGACATGAACATTTCAATAGCAAATTATCAGTGCAATAAACTCCTTTCACCATACAATATCTCATTCGGTCTAGAGCACGGAATTAGTGCCAATTCCCTCCAAAATATTATTAATTCTGGCCCGAATATTTTAGTACTTGTTCAACAAATTCATTACTCGATATGTGTATCAATTGGAACCATTTCCATCACTATGTCGCCTTGGCCAAGGACTTCATGAGTAATGATTTCTACAAGTGGCCTTGAGATATACTCTCCTACTATTAGGAGTGGTGAATCCTTTATTGACCATCTCAACTACTTTTGTTTACTTTACGTTGTACCCAATATCCATCCCATAGGCAGTCCTAGATAAGACTCCAAAGATTGGAATCAAAGTACAACGCTCGATAAACAAAGTACCTTGGAGATCTCAAGTCTAAGGATACTTGCACACTTGCTATAATGAGATTCTATCACTGGCACTCAATAGTAATCCAAGTGATTATCTCGTAGCTAGGTCATCCAATGAACTTGTTTCAAAACAAGCATCCACACGTTAATCCTGAGTATCCCAATACTCACGGATATGAGAACCACCGCTTGATCCAATCAAGAGATATAACATGTGCCAGTCTTGGCGTATTAATAATATCCCATCTTATTAATACTATGACTGGGGATTATTTAAGTACAAACACTATATAGTGTAGTAGGAATTTCACATCATGATCTCCTTAACACTGTGTTGTACTAGGGGCTTTATCTAACGGTTTGTACACATATTTAGACATAACAATCAAATTGAAAGATAAAGAATGCCTCTTATTAATTTAATATACAATATACATGGTATAAGTGATTGCCTCTAGGGCACAACACTAACACTCTCAACTCCCAAAGCGTTACATATCTTGGTTGATAGTATGATGATTTGAGGAACTGATGCATGTAGAAGGTGTTGTGATAAAGTATGCTAGAGATTATGCCACCTTTGGTGAATACAGGATTTATGTCGTCAAGATTATTGAAACCATACAGTCATATTTATGCTGAAAAGTTGAATGTCTTGATATCTACAGTTGAATCTATGCTTATAATACATGATTTGGATGATTTGATGAATTGGAGGATTCTGTAATATTCATGATTGTAGTTGTGTGAAATTATGGTCTGTGATCTGGCATTGTTACTAAAGCTAAGAATTTTATTTCCATGAATAAAATGTTTATTAATATGATTTTCAAAGTAGGTTCAAAACCTAAGAAGATGAATTTGGAGATATATACTATAAACTAAGGATATTTTAGTCAAATAAATAATAGCTTTTTGCTAAAGAAAAAGTAAAATATATAGATATTATATATAAAATGATAATATCAAATAAAGCCTTTTATGAAAATAATCATAATAAAATACAAAATATTTACTATTAAATTAAATTATTATCTTTTATAAAACCTATTAAAATTATTTATTAATCTTTTCAATCAAAACTAAATTAAAATTTGTTTTCAACTA
>JANUWF010001123.1:0-127500 GCA_026120185.1 Voacanga thouarsii
TCAAGGAATACTTTAAGTAAAGTTCGCCTTATGAAAATTTGTTGTCCAAAGTGTTTAGTTATTTTTAGGTTGATTTAAATTCTGCTCCTTGTGATCCATCCAAGATAAATGTTTATAGCTTTGATTCTTTTGAAAGGATGGGTTATGTGAGGGTAAATAATGAATGGAAATTACTGAGAGATACTGCGGGAAAGGAAAGGAAAATTTTGATGAAAATCAAAGAAGAAGGAAAGTGTGTTCCTAGTGCGAGAACAAAAAGAAATTTTGATGATGTTCCTTGGGCATAATCTTCTAAAAAAGGGAAAGATCAGGATGTAGGCTTATCCGAGAGTATACTGGATGCCATTAACTATTTAGCTGTGAAATTGGACATTCTTAGCTATGAACTTCATTGTCTTTGGAAATAGAATATCTGCAGTTAAAATGTTTGCTAAAACTAAAGCACCAAGTATCTTCCCTAACCTTATCTACTCAAGAAAAGGATGAACCTATCTTGGAGGAAGAATCTGATCTGCTCGTTGAAGAAAAAGATAATAATCCTAAACCAGCTCATAAACCATCTCCAATCAAGGAAATAGTAGCAACTCGCTACTTCCCTAAATCAAAGCCATCCGGAAGCGACGTAAGCACATTGTAGTAAAAAGAAAATCCAATAGAATTGCAGAACAACACTCTAAGAAGAGTGCTAGTTCGAAGGCTAAAACCATTAATATCTCGTAGGCGAGATCTATTGGCTAGAATGATCTTCAAATGACATCTCTCAAACAATTTACTTTCTGAAAATTTGAACAATTTTCTTTTCTGTTTTTAGATTATGCTCTAGGATAATTGTCTATTTTTAGCATATTCCTTACAATTTTCCTATCTATCTATGTTCTGCATATTATTTTCTGCTTTCTTCTTGATATTCTTCTTTTTGATTGATAACAAAGGGGGAGAAAAAGATTAAATGTATAAATATCCGATATATGGAGATTGACTATATGAATGACTCGATGATATATGGAAATAACTCGGGATATGGCTGATTTATGGGTTAAGACCAACTGATATGAACTGTTATATAAGGATATGTCTGATATGAACTGTTATGAGGAGAACTAATATGATTTGATCTAAACTCGCATGAATAACTTGTGATATTGGATATGATTATTGATGAACTGATGATATGATACTATTTTGAAAACTGGTTGATTTTCTAGATATGATTATTGAACAAATGATTGAAAATTTTCTTCTTGAAAAGTTGGAATAATTTCGACTAAACTTATGTTTATGATATTCAGTTATGGTTACTCAATTTTTATCCAAAAGTATTCTCTTTATAATAAAGGTATTTTTAAGACTAATCTGACAAAGTAATCATGATTCTATGATAAAATCAAAATTTTCGATCAGATGGATTGTTTAAAACATTCTTTGAAAAGCCGTGAAAATCCATTATTTAGTGTATTGTGTCAAGAGGAGTTTTGGACTCATATTTTCTTGATCAAACAAATGTTCTTCTAAGAAGTCATATTAAATTGAGAACATACTTTTTGGACATCCAAAACCTATATCCAAAATGTATTTTTGAAAAAGACTCATTTTATACATACTTGCAAAACTATTTTGGACATATGTTTTGGACTAACAAATCTTGATTTCTGCTTTTCAATCTTATTTTAAAATGTTCATATAACCAAATATTAAAGGGGAGTATCTTATCATATGACTTGCTTGCTATCTCTTCTTTATCAAATCATTTTGAATATTCATATGGAGATAGGAAAGGCTTTAGACTCATTGAGTTATGCTAACAAGCTAATGCTTTAAAATCATCCATCTCATAAGCACTCTCTTGAGACCTATAATGAGAGATTGCATTTTTATCTCTCTTGATCAACATGTTCATTCAATACATAGCATTTTTTTTTTATATGTTTGTCATCACTCAAAAATGGGGAGATTTTTAGACCTAAGGGTTTTCTCCTATGTTTTGACTTATGACAAATGTTGATATGAACTAACTTGTGTAATCTATTGTGATAGGACATGTTTGATCTCTATTCTTCTAAGGCATTCGGATATGATAGTTTGGCAACTCTTCTGTGATTGAATTCAAGTATGGAAGATAAAAAAAGAAGATCAAAGTCTACGGAATTGCATATCAAGAAGTCCTTATAAGAAGAACTTTTGACTAGGAAGTATTTTTAAGGTATTTCTATTAATTCCTATGTCTGTTTATCTTTTGATTCAATTGACTTTACCTTGAAGCACACAAAGGAGAAGGTTTCAAAGTTTTGAAAATCTCAAAATTTTGGATTGAATAGTTTGGATCCAAAAGATTCGTTTAAAATCCTGTAAACTGTGTTGAAATTTTTCTGCCTAAAATAGTGTCATTTTGGACTTACCTTTTGTATGCATCGTTGTCCGAAACCTGAGTCCAAAATACGAATAATTTTAACAGAAAATTATAGCCGTTTTTATAGCCGTTGTCACTTCACTTTTTGGCTCTATAAATAGCCTCTAAGTAAGATTAGACACAAGATTTTTGAAACATTCTTCTAGGAAACACTGTTGCTCAAAGTTTTCAAAAATCTCCTTTTATCAAAAAGCTTCAAAGTGAATTTATATTGTGTCAAAGGTAAAAGTATTTGTGCTTTGTATTTTAGTGAACAACTGCTCAAATAAATGAGCCATGTACTATTCTATTGATCTTCAATCTCTATTGTAGTACAAGGTTGTGGTGTAAAACCTAGTTAGGGTGAACCTTATTGTGATTATTTGTTTGAGAGGTTTTGGAAAACCTAGTGTGGTGATCCTCTCTTGTATGTGGAATTATTTGATTTCATTAAGTGGAGTAAATGAAATCTAGTTAAAAATCCTTAAGTGTGAGCTTAAGGTAGTGGACGTAGATCTTGGAAGATCGAACCACTATACATACCGTGTTTCATCTCTTTTCTTACTGAATTGCATTTTCATTTCTGGTCCGAATCTAATATATATATCAAAGACTTCTTGGATTGCTTTCTTTGTTACCATAAAGTTAGTTCAAGAATCTTGATGATCATTGTTGTTCGCATATCGGACGATTCGAAAAATTTTAGTTTGCCAAAAACCTTATTCTCCCCCTCCCCCTCTAAGGTTTTTTAGTTGTCAAAAGTTATTATGACATTTATAAACATTTCTATAGATTTGAATTTAATCGTTGGCAACCATTGGTAAGCACTTATATAACACAACCAAATATTATATGAAGAGTTTTGACTGATAGTTGTAAATGTCATTAGAGATTTTAGTTATTATGACACTTTAAAATGTTAATATAAGATTTGAAATTTGGTAGTTATTAGACCCTTTTGCAACATGACAAAATGTTGTAATATGACGTCTAATATAATGAGTTATACATGTTACAATAGGTGTACCTATGATAACATTTGTTAATGTCCTCAGTGACTATAGTAACGACATTTTAGAGAACATTTCCTGTAAACAACACAAAATAAAAAATGTCACAATAGACTCTTAGTAAAATATTTCCTCCCGTCACAACAACCTAGTTTTCTAGCAGTGGGCGGATGAACAATTTTGGAGGCTTTCGACTTTTACACTTGCATCTCTAGAAAAAATGATAAGGAATGAACTTTTGGGCCATCCACAAATATCAAGAATACCCTATGATATAGATTATCGCACATCCAACTCTTCCCAAAGATGTAGAAATTGTCATAGGAGTGGATGTAATAGAAGAAATTGTACTAATAATTACTTTAGTGCTTCAAAATATTAGCTCATTTCTTTATGTATTTATGCTAGTCATTTATTATCTCTTCTATTGTATTTTTTAATGTGATTACTTTGTTGAGCTTGTGATCTTGGAACATGTATTTTAAATGGATTTAATAGACTATATATTTGTTTTAATATTTTTGTTATGTTATTGTGCGTAGTTTTTAAATCTTATCAAATTCTGAGATGGTTACTTTGTTATGGTTGTAATATTATTACATAGTTCAATTGTATTACAAGTGGTTTACAAGTGATATGGGAAGGATTTTAAGTTTTTTAGAGGTTTGCATTCTGGTATTTCTAGGCATTCTCATTCTCCAAACGTGACCTTTAGGTATATATATTTCAAAAATAAATATATTCTTCTTAAGGTGGTATTTCACGAATGAAACCTCTTATTCTTCAAATGCGATATTCAGGTGGGTGTGTGTATGCGTATAAAAGTTGGAAGAAATGAATTTTAGTTCAAGAAGTTCGCATTCGTAGAATAAAACCTTCTTGTTACAAGTTGTACTGCAAAATGCGACCTCCCTAGCTATATTGGGAATTTTCTTTGCAACTAACCCATTCTTAAATTTGGAATGAAAAGTAAGCCTATTTTCTTGTATTAGATAGGATATTCCTCCATCTCCTTACCCAAAATTACTAGATGTCCCATTCTAGACAATAGTCTACTTGGACTAAGTTGCTAGCTCGAATCGGCCTGGCTCACTAGAACTATCACCTTTTCCAAATAGAGCTCATCCCTCTTGGTGGCCTTCTACTAAGAGACTTACTCTATCTTTCAAAAGTTAGTCCTAGTGGTCTACCCTTCTTCGGTACTCAATATATCAATAGATAGCTCAAATCTCAATATAATCATCTTCAAACATTTTGGTCATGCAAGCATGGTTTTTCAAATAATTTGCTGCAAATTATTTTATAAATAAAAGATAGTTATTTTGCTAAAAACCTTGTTTGAATAAAAACATCTTTAATAAAAAGAACAAGTTTGAACCCAAAATAATCACATTATTGAGATAATCATCAATTCACAATTGACTTGCAATTCGAAGCATTGCTTCATAAAATTTAACACAAGAACTTACTTGTAGCAATTCAGATAGATATGTAATATTGGTTGCCTTGATCTTTCACTTCAAATAAATCCTTTATCTAAAATCAAAAAATATTTTACAGTTCAATGTATCCCAATACATGGTATAATCAAAATCATTCAAATCAGCCAGATCTAAGATCCTAACAAGCATCTCAAGTTTAACTGTCTAATTAATGCATAGATTTTCCCCAAGTAATAATCATAAATTTTATACTATCCTAAATATTCATATGATCAAATCTATATAAATCAATCTATTCATCAAAGCATCCCAAATTGATCATATGACCATATCAAAGAATAAAAGTCATTTCATTACATCATCATACTCATAAATCAACAACCCCACCTTTAACTCATAAAGATTAAACAACTCAAAAGTGTATATCCTCCATATCATATATCTGATAAGACATGCTCAGCAAAAACATAGATCACATTTCAGCTTATCACTTTCTCTACATAAATTGATAAGCTTAAGACTCACCTCTTAGAAGAGTAGATCTATTAAGAACAAAAGACTCATTTGGTGGCCAACTTGAATACATTTAAGAGAGGAAAAAGTCGTCTTGCCTAGATCTTCTAGGTTAACCACGAGTTTGCATGGAAAATGGTAAATCAATCCCTTTGCCTCGATTGTTAACGAAGATGAAGAAAGAAGATAGCAAAATAAGAGATTTACCATAAGATGGCTTTGTTTGATCCGAATGAGTGATGAGAGTATGGTGTGGGTTGTTTTTGCTTGTAGAAGAGAAATAGCTCTCTTCTTGTGTTGAAGAATAGCATGAGATGTATGGGTGGTTTAGTCTTGAGGAAGACAGAAAAGAAGAGTGCTTTGATTAACCTTGAGAGAGAGAGAGAGAGAGAGAGAGAGAGTTTGTGGTGTGTATGTGAGATAGTTTAGGTTAGCCAACATCACTATGGGAAAACTACTTTTTAGAGATGGAAAAATTTTGTCTCTAAACACTAGAGATGAAACGATGACAAAGGGGGCGTGGTCTCTAAAAGGGGCATCTCTAATTAGAGACACACTGAAAATTTGGTCTCTAAATTATAGAGATGGAAATAATTCGTCTCTAAATTATCAAGTCACATACCAAAGTCAATGCTTCATTAGAGACATAATTTTTGTCTTTAATCGGCAATGAATTTTAGAGATGAATATGAACATTGTCTTTAACATAGAGACGGATTTTTTGTTATTATTTTTGCTTGATTTTGAGAAAAATTTTGTAGGCCATCCAAAATAATTTTAGTCTCTATTTAGAAACAAAAATTAGCGACCAATTTTATCCATCTCTAATTGAGATGAACATAAAAAATTTTATCTCTAACATAGAGACTGATTTTTGTCACTGATTTTTACTTGATTTTGAGACAAATTTTGTAGACCAATTAAAATAATCTTTTGTCTCCATTTAGAAACAAAAATTGGAATCCAATTTGTCCATCACTATATTGGAGACTATTTTTTCGTCTCCACTCCGACTCTACTTTGATAGAATATAGAGAGCAAAATTAGAGAAGAAAATATGCGATTATATTTTAGAGAAAAAATAGTAGTATATTCAATAATTCTAATATTATATTCAATATGTAAATGCTAAACAAAAAAAAAAAACATAATAGTGTTAAACATTACAAAATATTTCCAAGGAAATATAGTAAAAAATAATATAATATTTAAAATTGCAAAACATTAGAAACAAAATACAGTAAGAAAAATGTTATAATCCCTTTCCAAGGAGGAACACTTCTATGATAAGGGCACAAGTAGTGATAGGGGTTAAATTCATCACTATTTTTTTTCTTATTTAAGGGTAATTTGAGATATTTTTTATGTAATAACTATGCATATTCTTTCCTATTTGACATTTTACTTGTAAAAAAGTATTTTTTTAAAACAAATTTGTACAGATTTAAGTGGATTTTGAGCAAAAAGTGAAAGATTCTAGATTGTACCTAGAGCTAGGTGTAGTTAAGGCACCAGGCCCAGTGTCTGTTCGGGGAAAAAAAAGAAGCAAATAGTGAGAAGCCTGATTGGACTCGGCACCAGGAGGGTCAAAAGGACTCGGCGCTAAGTCCATTCTGATCAGTGTTGGCGAATTTTTCTTTTCCAAGTAGATTTTGGCAATTTCAGTTTGATTCTTTTGGGAACACTTTCAACCACGGAAAAAGACTCTTGTACACATTTTTTGGCAACTAAAACTTCTATTTATACAAGAGAATAGCATTGTACAAATTGGTTTTCAGAGTTTTCATAGTTTTCAAGTCTTCAATGTAATATCTTTAGAAAACTCCTAGAGAACTACCAAGATTAAGAAGGAACAAAGGAGAATTCTTGCAGAAGAAGAGGAGGTTGCTCAAGAAGGTTTCAAGGAAGAAGAAGAAGGCTTACTTGTCTATGAGTGGTTTCTTTCTCTTCTTTGTAATTTATTGACAATTTGAGATTAATGTTTTAATTGTCTTTAGAGGATTTTTTTTTTTTTTGGATTCATGATTTTGTATTGATTTTAGTTCTTTGATCAATTTATTGCTACTTTTGGTATTTGATTACTTGAGCATAATATCTTATTGGATTGATTAGTTCTTTTCTAATTAACTTGCAAAATGATGTTATGAGAGAATGGCCAACTAATTAATTCAACACTAGTTATTTTTAACTTGCTTAAAAAAAAAAAAGGTTAAGGGTAAACACTAAATAATCAAAGATTAGTTGATGATTGCTAGAATATTGATTCATTGACTAATTTCATGCTTAAATCACCTAGAATAGAGGGATTTGTGTGAGGATTGATTTTAATACATCTTTTGAGTAAATTGTTTGAGACAGAATATGTTCAGTAATTTAACTAGAAGATAGTGATTCCATAGATTGCAAACGATGTAGGTCTAATTTAATCTTTCGTGATGCTAAGATAATAATTAATTGAGAGAATAGCTAGTCAATCATTATTGTGTATTCAAGAATTTCTATCTATTTACATGTCTGTTCTCTTTGTTCACGCTTCTTGATAATCCTTATGACTTTTCTTGTGTGACTTAATTTTCTGTAGTATATTAGGTTAGTAGGATTTACCTCCATTCCTTTATTTTATTGGCTAAATAATAAATATTTGGGTAAAATAAGATGGAGTCTAAGTTCCTGTGGATTCGATACTTTCTATTCCCTATACTATACGATGGGTATACTTGCCCGTATATGTGGCTTTAGCGGTTGAAATTTTAATTAAAACTTGATTATTGTGTAATTTGTTGGTAATATTTTCAACACTAAACAACACGCATCGAGTTTTTGGCACCAGGATAGTCGAAGGGACTCGGTGCCAGGTCCATTCTGATAAGTGTCGGTGAATTTTCCTTTTCCAAGCAGATTTTGGAAATTTCAATTTGATTCTTTTGGGAGCTCTTTCAACCTTGGAAAGTGACTCTTGTACACACTTTTTGGCAATTAGAACTTCTATATATACAAGAGAATAGCATTGTACAAACTAGTTTTTAGAGTTTTCAATTCTTCAATGTAATATCTTTAGAAAACTCCTAGAGAAACACCAAGTTTAGGAGGATCAAAAGAGAATTCTTGGAGAAGAAGAGGAAGCTGCTCAAGAAGGTTTCATGGAAGAAGAAGAATGCTTACTTATCTATGAGTGGTTTCTTTTTCTCTTCTACATCATCATGGATAATTATTAATGGGCATAATATCAAAGGAGCTACAATGATGATATATTAGCAAGGTTGCAAGTGCACATTGATACTTTTAGTAAGACGTCCAATTGATGCTTGGACTTTGCATGAGGACGTATATATAATAACGAGAACTATGCAAAGCAGGTTTGAAGATATGACAAAATAGTTAACAAGTTTGAGAAATCATTTTGGTCATTCTTCTATCGTGGCACAAAAAAGTGGGTAAGAATGGTTTGAAGCCTCTACTCCTAGAATGAGGGATTATGTTCACACTCTTCCATTGTGTGCTTAATATGGTGAAGAGTGGGTTGAGCACTTTATTAGTGGATTACAACAAGCTCCTTCAAGATGAGAGAGACGAGGTATGAGAGGAGGTGGAGGTATGGTGCATGGAAAGAATGATAGGAAAAATATATGAGGGTTAGAGATAATTTGAGGGAGTCCATGATTAGGATGAAGGAAAGCATGGGGTAAGACTTTGGGGAACAAAATAGAGGATATGTGAATAGAGGAATTAAGAGAGAGGGAAATGATGAAGGAGAAATAAAGCATGTAATGTTAAAGATCCCTACATTCTAAGAAAAGAGTAACCCCGAGTTGTATTTTGAGTAGGAAAGCAAAATGGAAATTTTCTTTGAATGCCATACTTATAATGATAAGACCAAAGTGAGATTGGGAATCTAGGAATTTTTGGAGTATGCCTTAGTTTGTTGGGATCAAGTTAGAATACAACGAAAACAAATGGTAGTTCAACCCGTGGCCACTTGGAACTTCTTAGAAGATATAATAAGGATAAGATTTGTATAAACTTATTACTACAATGACCTTTTCCAAAAAAATCAGTCCTTCATGCAAGGAAACGAGAGCGTAGAAGATTACCATAAGAAGATGGAGGTAATGTTGATGAGGGCTAATGTTAATGAAGATATTAGGGCTACCAAGGTAAGATTCTTATGTGGATTAAATAAAGAAATAGCTAATATGGTAGAGTTCCACTCATATAAGAGACTAGAAGAGACTGTCCATATGGCTATGAAGGTTGAGAAACAAGTGAAGAGAAGGGATTTTGTTAAGGCCATCCCACCACTTCTTAATCCTTCTAGTAAGTTACCCATAAGGAAGGAAGGGGCTTCTAAATTGTTTCACAAGGAGTACAACAAGCCAATGGAGGATTGGAATAAAAATAAAGAAAAATCCATGTATAGACCACAAAAGAATAGAGATATCAAATGTTTTAAGTGTCTTAGATATGTTCACATGGCACATGAGGGTCATAGTAGGAAGAGCATGTACATCAATGCCTATGGCAAAGTGTCTGTCGAAGAAAAAGATGAGGGAGATAGGCATAAGAAGGACCAAGAAGAGAATAAGAATGAAGAAAGTGACAATGGAGAGGTTGTTGGTCAAGAGTATGCCTTAGTTGGTATTGTAAGAAGATCATTGAGCTCACAAGCCAGTAAGGACTAAGACAATTAATAAAGAGAGAACACATTTTACACAAGGTGCCTAATCAACAAGACACCTTATAGTGTTATCATTGATAGTAAGACTTGCACAAATGTTATTAGTGCAAGCTTGGTTAATGAATTGGGAATGAATTAGATAAAGCACCCAAAACCATACAAGTTACAATCGCTGATGATTGTGGAGAATTGATGGTTAACAAAGAAGTATTGATATCCTTTGAGATGGGAAAGTACAAGGATAGTGTGTTATGTGATGTGGTACTAATACAAGTGGGCCACTTGCTTCTAGGGAGGCCTTAGTAATGTTGGGTATCTCAGGCCCGTATTCTATATAGTGCAGCGGAAAATAAAACCAGATACCCTCACAGGACCCGTCTATGTGTGGAAAACAAGACATAAAGAAAGTAAAGGTAATAGCTTTTACCTTTGGGTGATCGTGCGAAGAACAAAATTTTCTTCTTCAAGTTGTGGCGCGATCCAGCAATCCTCGTAATCAACCTCTACGTGAGTTGAACGTCTACCCACTATAATCATAGTGTGTGATTACTCTAATAGTAATCTACAGAGAGGAATACTCAAGCACGTAGTTTTCTATGCTAGCAGAAATTCTAAGTGGCGGCTAGGGTTCCTCTTCAAGATCAAATCGAGAGAGAAGAAGAGAAAAAGTTCGTGGCTGTTATTTCTTTTTGTGTGTTGTTCAGCTATTAGCTAGGGTTTTTCGTGTGTTATTAGCTACTATATATCACACAAAATTCCCTTCCCAAAACTGAGAATTTTAATCCTATTAGAATTTCCTAATTGTAATTGGAAACATCAAGGTCTCACAATTACAACTTGTACCACAAATTATAACTAATTATAATTTGTCCACAACAACTTTTCTTTCTTTCAATCAACCACATAATGTTATCAAATAACATCTTGAGTATATAATCCTCTATTGTGTGTGACCTATTAGGTTTCCTAGTCATTGGTAGAGAACATGAATTAATCCAAACGTCTTTGAGATTAATAATCCATAATTAATTAGAATTAATCCTATTAATTCTAATAAGGATTGGTTTAAGAATTCATTAATTAATAAATCCATATTCCTAGATCATGAGCAGTATCTAGCAACACATCATGACCACCCAAGAGTCCAGGAAGTCAAGTGGCTTGACATGAACCATTCAATAACAAATTTCAGTGCAATTAACTCCTTTCACCATGCAATATCTCATTCGGTTTGGAGTAGGGAATTAGTTCCAACTCCCTCCAAAAATAATTTTGGCCCGAATACATTAGTATTTGTACCAGAAACCACTACTCTAGATGTGTATCAATTGGAACTATTTCTAATACACAATCGCCTTGGTCAAGGACTTTTCGAGTAGTAATTCCTATAAGTGGCCGTGAGATATTCGCCCCTACTATTAGGAGTGGTGAATCCTTTATTAACCCTCTCAACTACTTTTGTTTACCTTACAATGTACCTAATATCCATCCCATAGGCCGCCCTCGATCGAGCTTCGGAGATTGGAATCAAAGTACAAAGCTCAGCAAACAAAGTACCTTGGAGATCTCAAGTCTAAGGATGCTTGCACATTTGCTATATTGAGATTATATCACTAGTACTAAATAGTTATCCATATGATTATCTCAAAGTTAGGTCATCCAATGAACTTGTTCCATTAACAAGCATTCATGTGTTAACTTTGAGTATCTCAATACTCACGGTTATGAAAACCACCACCTGATAAAATAAGAAAGTCTAACACATGCAAGTCATAACGTATTAATGATGTCCTGTCTCATTAATACTATGACTAGGGACTATTTAAGTACTAATACCATCCAGTGTACTAGGAATCTCATATCATGATTCCCTTAACATAGTGTTGTACTAGGGACTTTATCGAACAGTTATATTACTTAAAGTAAACAAAAAGAAATTGTAAGATAAATAATACCTTTTATTAAAATAAAATGTGTCATATATAATGTACAAGTGATTGCCTCTAGGGCACAATACTAACAAACTCCCATTTGTACTAGAGCCAATCATTCATGTATCTAATACTGAATGACTCAACATGACAATCATGTTTCTTTTGGGATAGTGCTTTCGTAGGCGGGTCAACTATGTTCTCATATGTGGGAACTCTCTCTATCTTTACATCATTCCTATATATGCTCTCCCGGATCAGATGATAGCATCACAGTACGTGTTTAGATCGTTGGTGAGACCGCAGCTCCTTTGCTTGTGTAATGGCTCCATTGTTGTCACAATACAAGGTTATTGGACCAACAACACTAGGGACCACACCCAATTCTGTCATGAACTTCTTGATCCAAACAGCCTCCTTAGCTACTTCAGAAGCAGCGATGTACTCAGTTTCTGTCGTAGAGTCGGCAATAGTCTCTTGTTTGGAACTTTTCCAACTTATTGCCCCTCCGCACAACGTAAACATGTTGGTGAGACTGCGGCTCCTTTGCTTGTGCAATGGCTCCGTTGTTGTCACAATACAATGTTATTGGACCAACAACACTAGGAACCACACATAGTTCCGTCACGAACTTCTTGATCCAAACAGCCTCCTTAGCTACCTAGAAGTAGCGATGTACTTAGCTTCTGTCGTAGAGTCGGCAATAGTCTCTTGTTTGGAAATTTTCCAACTTATTGCCCTTTCGCAAAACGTAAACACATACCCAGATTGTGATTTGAAATCATCTTTGTCAGATTGAAAACTGGCATCAGTATACCAATTTATTTTCAAATCACATTCTCTATATACTAAGAACATATCCTTAGTACTTCGTAAGTACTTAAGGATATTCTTTACAACTGCCCAATAACCCTCACCAGGGTCGGTTTTGTATCTTTTCGTCAAACTGAGAGCATAAGATACATCGGGCCTAGTACATATCATAGTATACATGATAGATCTAATTGCCGAGGCATATGGAATCTTACTCATGTGATCCCTTTCAACTTGTTTCTTGGGAGACATCGACTTTGATAGGCTTACACCATGTGATATGGGCAAGAATCCCTTTTTGGATTGATCCATGCTAAACCTCTTTAGCATTTTATCTGTGTTTGTAGACTGTGAAAGACCAAGCAACCTTTTGGATCTATCTCTATAGATCCTTATTCCAAGAATATAGGTTGTTTCTCAAAGATCTTTCATGGAGAATTGTTTGAACAACTAAATTTTAACCATTTGCAAGACAGGTATATCGTTTCCTATTAGCAATATGTCATCTACATAAAGCAGTAAGAAAACGATTGCACTCCCACTAACCTTCTTGTATACACAAGGCTCATCCAAGTTTTGAATGAAACCAAACTCTTTGATTGTTTCATCAAAACAGATATTCCAACTCCTAGAAGCTTGCTTAAGTCCATAAATAGACCTTTGCAGCTTGCACACATTTGTGCCATCACTGGATGTGAAACCTTAATGTTGTGTCATATATACTTCCTTAGTCAGATTTCCATTCAGGAAAGCTATTTTCACATTCATTTGCCAAATCTCATAATCATAATGAGCAGCAATGGCCAGGATTATCCTGATGGATTTCAACAGGGCTACTGGCGAGAAGGTTTCATCATAGTCAATACCCTGTTGTTGATTATAACCCTTCGCCACTAGTCGTGCTTTATAGGTAACTAAGTTACCATCCATGTCCATTTTCTTCTTAGAAACCCACTTGTACCCAATAGGTTTAATTCCTTTGGGTGGATCAACCAAAGTCCATACTTGGTTGTCGTACATGGAATCCATCTCTGACTTCATGGCCTCAAGCCATTTGCCAGATTCGGAACTATTCAGAACATCCTTATAGGTAGTAGGCTCATATTCATCTATGAGTAATACGTCATTGTGGTCACTAATGAGAAATCCATATCTCTCAGGTGCCACATGTATCCTACTAAATCTATGAGGTTCTTATGTATTAGAAGGTTTATCTATTCTCTCAATAGATGTGGGGTTAGACAGTTGATCCTCGTTTGTTTAATCTTCATGAACTTCACTAAGTTCAATCTTACTCCCACTGTCCCCTTTGAGCATGTGCTCATTCTCTAAGAAGATGGCATGCTTCGAAATAAACAATTTGTTTTCGGAGGGTAAATAGAAGTAATATCCGAAAGATTCTTTTGGATATCTCACAAATAAACACTTGTCAGACTTACTATCAAGTTTGTCCGATTGTGGCCTTTTAACAAAGGTAGGACAACCTCATACTTGCAAGTGAGATAACGTTGGTCTCTTATCAAAGAACATCTTAAATGGGGTAGTATCGACCAATTTTGTCAGAACTCTATTTAGTATATAAATAGAAGTCTCTAGTGCATACCCCAAAATGATTTTGGAAGGTCTGCAGAAGCCATCATGGTCCGTACCATGTCTAGAAGGGTTCGATTCCTTCTCTCAGATACACCGTTATGTTGAGGTGTTTGTGGCGGAGTCCATTGAGATAATATCCCATTATCTCTAAGATAACTCAGAAACTCTTAGCTCAAGTATTCTCCTCCTCAATCAGATCATAAAAGTCTTAATACTTTTGCCAAGTTATTTCTCTATTTCATTCTTGAAGTCTTTGAACCTTTCAAAGGCCTGAGATTTGTATTTCATTAAATACAAATACCCGTATCGTGAGAAATCATCGATAAAGGTTATGAAATAGTTATAACCTCCTTTTGCTTGTATTGACTTGAGTTCTAATAACTCCTTGGCCCGTTCTCCTTTTCCTAGAAAATAAGTTCTAGTCATTTTACCTAGTAAACAAGACTCACATGTGCCATAAGATTTATAATCAAATGACCCTAAGTCACCAAGCTAGTGTAACTTAGAAACACGATTTTCGTTTACATGGCCTAAACGACAATGCCATAAGTAAGAGGTGTTAGAGTTATCCATTTTAGGTTTCTTATTATTTATATTGAGAACTGGATTATCCAAGTCTAGAACATATAAACCATTAACTAAAGTTACTGAACTATAATGAATATCATTCAATGAAAGAGAACAATATTTATTCTTAAATATTAAATGAAATCCACACAAGTCTAAACACGTAACTGAGATAATGTTTTTCATTAAAACTGGTACAAAATAACAGTTTTGCAGTTCTAGAATTAATCCCGAAAGCAGGTTCAGCTCGTATGTCCCCACAGCAAGTGTAGCAACCTTTGCCCCATTTGCTGTACGTAGGTCCACGTCGCCTTTCTTTAGCCTTCTACTGCTCTTTAGCCCGTGCAAGTTATTGAACAAATGAGATCCATATCCGATATCTAATACCCATATCTCATTTCTAAAGGCAGTATTTATCTCAATCATAAATATACCTGGAGAAGAAGTAGAAATGCTTGTAAGCTTCTTCTTCTGCTTCTTGTCCTTAATGGTTTCTAAGTAGGCTTTGCAGTTGCTCCTCCAGTGGCCCATCTTCCCACAATGATGGCATGGGCCCTTGGTAACTGCGTCCTTCTTCTTCACACCACCTTTGGGCTTCATGGCAGCTTTCTTCTTCTTCTTTTGAACTTTCTTCTTAGAAGAAGAAGATTCTACCACTAAAACGACAATGGAATCCTTCTTCATGGAGGACTCCGCAGTTTTGAGAAGATTGATCAATTCAGGAATAGTGGACTCAATTTTGTTCATCCGATAGTTAATCACAAATTGTGAGAAACTATTAGGCAAAGATTATAGAATTAAGTTAACACTTAAGTCATGATCCATTGCAAACCCGAGAGATCCTAGCTTTTCGATCAAGCCCAGCATCTTTAGCCTATGAGTGGCCACAGAAGAACCCTCTGCCATTTTTGCAATGAAATAGTTGCTTTAAGATCTCATATCTCTTAGTTCTGGCTTAGGCATTAAACAGCTCTCAAAGATGTAAAATGATCGATTAGGCATCTATATGCTCGTGCTGTTTTTGCAACTCAAGAGTCATGGATGCTAGCATAATACATGATGCTGTATCACTATCCTCCTTGTGCCTCTTATGGACAGCATACTCATCAGCATGAGCGTCTTGGGTTGGTGGTGGTGGAATAGGAGCATCTAGCACGTAGAGCAACTTTTTCGATTTGAGAACGATTCTCAAATTTCTATATCAGTCGAGATAGTTTGATTTGGTTAACTTGTTGGTTTCCAAAATGCTACGTAATTTCAAGTTCGTTGACATGATACAAGTGACCTAGATGTAAAGATAGAGAGCATTAGGTACTTGTATATGCATATGATATGTAAATAATTAGGAATTTAATTAAGTGCATTTTTACTCCACTATTTTACTCAAACCAATAGCCCCCACTACTGATTCGAGAAAGCCCGTTTCCAAGTGGACCAGTACCCAAATTCCTCAAGAATAACCTTGGGTTTGCCCAACAAGCCACCCTTGAGTTCATTGGTAGGTATCCAATACCAATTACATCGTATGTGTGAAACCCCGGTAAAAAACAACCTTAGAGTGAGGGGGTTGGGATGCATATCATACTTTATTGCATGTTTAAATATATTTTTATATGATTTTATGTGCATTAAATTTGTGTTTTATGGTCTAGGGGGCTTGATTACGATTATTGGGTGAGAAGGGCAAAATGGTAATTTTTGCTTGAGGTGGAAAAGAGAGATAGCTTGAAGATTGAATAGGAAAATATTTTTAGAGGGAAAATAAGAACAAGATTTATTGTGGTTTAGTGGTTAGAGCCTTAGAATTAATTCTTGATGTATTGGGTTCAAATTCCATCATAGGAGCTTTAGCTTGGTTAAATTTTATTTTTGCTTGGGAAGTATTACTTTCGGGCTTTGGTGCTTGGAGTAGGGTAGAGATGTTGTCCTAAGAGAGACATGATAGGAGTATCCTAATCCTACTCTTTTGCCATACACGAAATTCCTAAGGGGAATTCATTTCCTCTTGATCCTTAATTTTTCCAATTTCTTAATCCATTAAGATGTTCAATTTGTTCAAGCCAATTTTATTCTAGAAGAATTCCAGCAATGTGCTGTGGCTTTGAAGGTTCAAAATGTCTTAGAGAAAGACATCTTGTGGACCGAAAGCATGGAAGAGGGGGAAGGATTTCAAGTGAATTAATTTCCCTAGTGAACTCTCTAAAACTTCACTTTAGTTAGAATCATTTTCCTTCATGCATTAAACTAAAATTTTTCCAGCTTCTTGTGCCTTCAAGGTGTCAGAATTCTTAGCCATTATTCCCTCCCAAATGCTACTAGAAAATGGCCCTTTTGATTAGCTTGAAACCTAAATATTTCTGGCCATTTTTGGACTGCACAAAAGCTGTGCAAAACTAGAAAAATCCCTGGGCAAAATCACAGCTTTGGAGGTCCGAAACCAAGCTGTTTTATTTCAATTTTTGTTCAGCATCTTAGCCACGTTATTCCTCCATAAAGATGGCTGGAAACCAGCCTTGAAAGCCCCTGAAATCCCCTTCAAACTCCCTGCAAGCCGACTGGAAAAGGGCAGTCGAAAACTGCCCAGAAAATTCTGTGCAGTGATTTTTCAAACCTTGTTTCCTTATTCAGCCCTAGCCGAAACTCCTCCAATTTTCTGTATAGTCTTCCCTTAAACAGCCATGAACTGAAATCCATTGTCTTCCCCAACCTTCTGCATGAAAATCTAATCTTGGCTGCCCTAAAAGATTTCCAAAAAAATTATTGCAATCATGCTTGATTTGTTACCAAAATTCCAGCCACCATAATTTAACGACCTTCTATAAAATATTCCTCAAACAACCAGACCTTCCCTTCACCATTATACTCATTATTTTCGGCCAGCCATAGCCTCCCTCAACCAGCTTTCATCCAGCCAAAATACTGCACAAGCAGTCGACCATAGCAGCATTCCAAAAGCTCTCCAATAATCAAAGATATTCCTGTATATTTTGTTTCCAAATTTGCTTCCCAAAAATATTTTTCAAGGATTTCAACAACTAACATTTCCTTTTCCCTTCCAAACCAGAAAATCATCTACCAAACCCTACAAGCAATTCGGCAGCCCTAAACCCTACAGAAAATCAGTAGCCTCCAATCCCAAAAGCTCTCTATTCACTTCAAGCTTCAAGAACACATAGCACACCAAGAACACCTACTCCTTCCTTTCACCTAATACCTCTCAAATCACTTCAAACTTCTTCTAAAAATTCCATATTTCATCTATACACTATCGTGAATCCATCGATACCATTTTTAACATCAAACTCCAAAATCCAACTCGCACTTTTGGATCAAAAACTAGAAATTTTGTGAAGGTTCAAGTACACATTTAAGGTAGGTTTATTCAATCGACTTCATCTTCGCTAATCTTCAATCTCTAATGAACATATATGTGTTTAAGCATGCTAATGAACTTTCTTCTTCTCTTCTCTCTCTCCCTCTCTCTCTCTCTCTCTCTCTCTCTCTCTCTTGACCGAACACTCCCTCTCTTGGCCAAATGGCTTCTTCTCCATGGCCATACTTCCTTCATCTTCTTTAGATGGATTTAGACATCTAGGGGTTGAGATTCATTCAAAAATCCTTCAAGGTATTCATCAATCAAGTAAGCCTTTTTAACCCTTCTTTTAAATTCTAGATTCATGTCTCTAGGATGATGTTGATAGAAGATGAATTATGAATAGGACTTGAGCATGTATTGTTGTGATGAGTTAAGATTAAAGCATGAATAAATGGGTATATATGATAGAGATGGGATTTATGCATGGATGGGTTATCTTAGTTGATTGTATGATGTTTTGAGGTTTAATGCATGTCTCCATGCTCAACTATGCTAGAGATTATGTCATCTATGATGAATATGATTTATATTCTTGTGTGATTATTAAAGCCATGATTATATTTATGCTAGTAAAGGTTAGATCATGCCTTAGTAAGTCTAGATCTATGCTTGTATTCATGATTTGGATGATTTGATGAATTGAAGGGATGGATATGTTCATGATTGTAGTTAGCAATAGAAATATGATCATGACCTAGTTATCCCTAAGCTAATTTTTATTTCATGAATAAAATATTTCATAATATGATTTTGCTAGTAATTTTGTAAAAATCCTAGGAGGGGTAGATTTGGATTATTATATATAATAAGGATATTTTAGTCAAATAAATAATAGCTTTTGCTAGAAAAATAATATATATATATATATATATATATGTAGATATTATATAAAATAATGAAATCAACTAAAGCCTTTTATGGAAATAATCATAATGAGTAAAATATTTATTGCTAAAAATTTAATTATTATCTTTTAATCAAAACCCATTAAAAATGTATTTATTATTTTTCAAGCAAGACTCATTAAATTTATTTTCAACTAATTTTAGTTATCAATTATTTTCTAACAACTAAATTATTAATAAATCATTATTTTACCTAATACCACCGAGGACTCTTCATTAAATAAACTCTAAATTTTTCTTAGCAAGATTTAAACCTTCAACTTATTAGTACTTATTTCCCAAAACCTTAATTATTTTAAATATCAAATTAGGCTTAGCTTATAAACCTATTTATTTATTGTTTGGCCTTAAAGCTTGGGACACTAGGATCATGGTAATAGTGAGTTGAGTTGTTTTAAATTGAGAAAGTGGATTTTGGCTTGAGTTTAATTGTAGTTTGTATTTGCCCATGCGGGGTTAGATCAGCTGTAGGAGACCTTTTATTGTGATCAAAGATCAGGTAAGCTCTTGCATAAAACCTGATTGATGTAAAATATTTATTATGGCAAGCCAAATGTAGAGTGCATAGACACTCAGTTTTGCAAAGGCAATTGAGGATTAACTTCTTTCTTTTTTCAGACAAACAAATTATTTGAAAATCAATAAGCAGGTTTACTCAATCTCAAAACTCTTTCCAAAACTGAATTTGACAATGACTTTGGAAACCCTTAATTATTTTTTCATGTGGAACGATGTTTTATTCATTTTCTCCCAAGTGGGAAACGTCGTTGAGTACTCAATAAGGGTGGACTACTAAGACTAGTCTTTGAAGGGTTGGGGTGAATCTCTCAGTAGGTGGCCACCTCTGAGGGGTAAGTCCTTCCCGGACAAGATGTTAGTCCAGTAGGTCGTGCCGGTCCGAGCTAGCAGTTGTTTATTTTTCAGTCAAGTGACTGTAGTTTACCGGAATGAACACCCGGTTGTTGTTTGGGTATAGAGAAGGAGGAGTATCTTGCTCGGTAGGCCGATCACCTACTCTTTTTTTTTTTTTTTGTCAGTTTGCACAAAGTGTCGACATTCTGACCGGTTATGGGGCCCAACGTGTCGTAACCCATGATCATTTCTTTTGAGTGATTGATTTTATTAATTATGTATGGTTGAAAAAGCTAAAACACCACTCTTACTTTTTGACTAATGTTTATTGCTTGCCAGTTTTTCTCTTATAAAGGTTTTATACTTTGCATTCACAAACTATTTCCACTGGACACTCTAGGCACACACAAACTTACTGAGATTTCTGTCTCATCGCCTTTTTATCATGATTTTAGGTTGATCCTTCTATGGGGATGAGTAGCTTGTGCTATCTGCCTTGGAGGAGAATGTTGTCATTTATTTTTATGTATTGCTTTGGGGGGTTGAGAGTGGATAATTTTACTTATGGATTTGTTTTGGGAATTCATGGATTTATTCTTAGGATGTAATAAATTTTAAGTTAAAGTATTATTTTTATTCCGCTATTTTATTTGTGTGACCTAGTTATAAAGACCCCTTATCCTTTGGACGGGGCGACATCCCCGGCCCTAGCGGGCCTAGGTAGCGGGGTGTTACAAGTGGTATCAGAGATAAGTTATAGGCAAATATTGATAGTGTTTGTTCCGTTTACTTAAGTTTAAATCTTTATCTAACCTAGCTTGTTGATGCTGTAGGATGGTTAGGATGCTTAGGATCGCGAGGAAAGGGCAGCAGTGGCACCCACCTATCCCTATATACCCGGAGGACCTTCTAGTTCCCCAGCCTGCCCCTCAGCCAGTTATCCCTATGGAGGATAGAAGTGATGATGAGGTCCAAATTATTGAGCCATCCCTAATTCAGTGATAGACATAAGTTATGACAGTGAGGATGATGTGATGATAGTGGAGCATAAACCCTACCCTCCTAATCCCGAGGTGGACTTAGCAGCAGATAGTGATGACCCGGGGGAGATAGACTTCGAGTCTCCACCTAGACCTTCTTTCCTTCCTTCTTTCAGCCGAGTTGAGCCCAGGAAGAGTTCTAGGTGCCCTGGAAAGGAGCCAATGGAGGGATTTGCTAGCGGGGTTTGGGTGGATTTTTCTAAGAACTCTGGGGGATGGTTGTATGAGGCTGATGATGAGGATTCTGATGAGGACTAGGAGTTATTTTGATTTGGATGTTTATTTGTTTATTATTTTTCGAGAACTTTTTGTCATAGATTTCTAATTCTGCTTTCTATCAAAATTTCGATTTATGCAAGTCCATTTTTGAAAGAGAATTTATTCCATAGCCAAAATTTATATCCTATTTCTGTTTACATCTATTTGACTGTAAATGCATGTGAAACTAAAATGATTTGAACCTTAAATGCATACACTTATCATTTGGGGTGTGGTTTAGAATGGCACCCAAGCGTCGTGTAGCTTCAGCAGGTGGAAGGGTTCCGGAAGTCAATCAAGTGGCACCGAAAGTAGAAACAACCCAGATGCAAGCACCCAACCAGGGTGAAAGGAATAGTCCGAATATGAGATGGGGTCTGAAGTTCCAGTTGATGTGACCATGGGCCAGGCATTCAGCAAGATGGCCGAGATTTTGCAATCGATGACCGAGCGACAGAACCCAAGGGGTGAAGACGAGGCCTTAGAGCTGTTTCTGAAGTTTCAACCGCCCGTTTTCATGGGCGAAGTTGAACAAGATCAGAAGGTCGAACAATGGGTTGAGTAAATGGAGGATATATTCGCAACGCTCTAGTACACCTAGTAGTGGATGGTTAAGTTTGCAGCTTTCCGGTTGAAAGGACCAACTCGGGCATGGTGGCAGCGGGTCCAAGACGACTGGGAGATGGACGAGCAGGAATGGACATAGTCCAACTTTGTTGATGCCTTCAGGGTAGAGTACATTCCTCAGTGGATTGTAGAGAAGCGAGAAGACGAATTCCAGAATCTGAGGTAGGGAAGCATGTCGGTGGCCCAGTACGCAGTTCGGTTCACCCAGTTGTCTGAATACTGCAAGAGATTAGTGGACACTGAGCAGAATAGGATAAGGCAGTTCGTCAAGGGGCTGAGACCGGAGTTGAGGAGAGTATTGGCGCCTGCTCTACCAACAACCTATTCGGGGGCTGTGGACGTAGCTACACGAACGGAAATTGAGGATCGCAGCAGGATGACAGTAAAATCCTTCCAGCTGCCGAGACAGTCGTAGGGACACTTCCCAAGACCGCAACCCCACAAACGCCCTGCCAATCACCAATGGCAGAACCGGGGAAAACAAGCCCGAACAGCACCGGGTGGACCTGCCCCGAATCTTCCATCATGCAGGTAGTGTGGAAAGAAAGGCCACACTGAGAGGAATTATTGGTCTAAGGGTGGTGAAAGGAAATGCTACCACTGTGGCGACCCAAACCACCTAAGGAATACCTGCCCCAAATTGCACCAAGTCGGGCAAGGAAACCCAGCTCAGAACTCGGGGACCAACCGAGCCAACCCCATGAGAGCATCCGGGAGTGGAGCACCGAAGCCACAAGTGAAGGCCAAGGTATTCGCTCACAATAGAGAGGAAGTTTGGGGCTGATGCAGCGGTGGTAGAAGGTACGTTCACTATTTAAGGACGTTCCATTACTACTTTAATTAACCCTGGCTCTACTCATTCCTATATAAATAAGTTGTGTGCATGTCATTTGGGTTGGGATGGAGTGGAGCTACCTTTCACTTTAGTGGTGAGCACACCTTTGGGGAAAATGGTACAAGCGGATAGGTATGTGAAAGATTGTAAAATTAATGTAGGGAGAGAAAGTCTGGAATGAGATTTAATAGTATTGGACATTGAGGATTATGACCTGATTTTGGAGATGGATTGGTTAGCTAAGCATGGGGCTAGGGTAGACTATAAGAATAAGACGGTCCAGTTCGTCAGATCGGGTTGTGATGTATTGGAATTTAATAGCAAGAGGGTGAAAGAATGTAAGTATTTGATCGCGGGGGCTCAGGCCTGGAAATTGTTGAGACAAGGGTGTCAAGGGTACCTGGCTTACGTGATAAACAAGCCAAAGGACCAATGCACTCTAGAGGACAATAAAGTAGTGAAGGATTTTTCCGATGTGTTTCCAAAAGAGCTTGATTCTCTACCTCCCAGTCGAGAAGTGAAATTCACCATCGACTTAGTTCCGGGAGCGGAACCAGTATCGCGGACTCCGTATCGGATGGCACCGGCAGAGTTGAAAGAGCAATTAGAGGAGTTAGTGAGTCAAGGCTACATCAGACTTAGCACGTCACCTTGGGGAGCGCCTGTGCTATTTGTGAAGAAGAAGGACGGCACTCTGAGGCTATGCATCGACTACCAGGGGTTGAACAACTTGACGATAAAAAACAAGTATCCCCTACCGTTGATTGACGAGCTATTCGACCAGTTGCAAGGATCTAGTTGCTACTCCAAGTTGGATCTGAGGCAAGGGTACTAACAAGTGCGGATAAGAGAGAAAAATATCCCTAAGACGGCCTTCAACACCAGATATGGACATTATGAGTTCGTGGTAATGCCGTTCAGGGTGACCAATGCCCCAGCAGTATTCATGGACTTGATGTACCGAGTGTTCTAACCTTATCTGGACTAGTTCGTAGTGGTCTTCATTGACGACATTTTGATCTACTCCAAGAGTCCAGATGAGCATGTGGAGCATCTGAAGCTCGTATTAGAGAAACTGCGAGAGCACAAGCTATACGCCAAATTCAGCAACTGCGAATTCTAGTTGGATAGTGTGGCATTCCTTGGCAATGTGGTGACCAAGGAGGGAATCAAGGTGGACCTGGCAAAGGTTGAAGCGGTATTAGACTGGAAGCGGCCAGAGAGTATCACTGAGATCCGAAGTTTCTTGGGACTGGTTGGTTACTAACGAAGGTTTATTAAGGGATTTTCAATGCTCGCATCACCATTGACCTGTCTGTTGAGAAAGGATGTTCCATTTGTATGGAACAAAAAATTCGAGAAAAGTTTCCAAGAACTAAAGCAAAGACTGATGACAACACCGGTATTGAGTCTACCGGAGGAAGGGAAACCCTATGCACTATATACCGACGCTTCGAAAGAAGGACTAGGAGAAATGTTGATTCAGGACCGGAAGGTGATCACTTACGCTTCTCGGAAGCTAAGACCTCATGAAGTGAACTACCCCACTCATAATCTGGAGCTAGCAGCTATAGTGTTAGCCTTAAAGAAATGGCGACACTACCTATATGGAGCCGAATATGAGCTGTTCACCGACCATAAGAGTCTGAAGTATATCTTCATTCAAAAGGATCTGAACTTGAGACAGCGAATGTGGATGGAATTCTTAGAAGAATACCGTTGTCCAATCAACTACCATCCCGGAAAGGCCAACGTTGTGGCGGATGCCCTAAGCAGAAAGGTTGGGATGGCCAGGTCAAGGGTGCAGGAAATGCAAGAGGTTCAGGATGTGTTGGACAGAAAGGTAGAAGTGCAAGATAAAGGAATTGTTATCAGCAATTTGAAGATGGTGCCGGATCTGAAGAAGGAAATCGTGGAAGCTCAGCAAAGCAACGCCGAGTTTCAACTTTTCAAGGACAAGAGCTTAAGTGGCCAGACAGTGAATTCTGTCAAGACGAGGTGGGAATTCTACATTTCAGAGATCAATTGTGTGTACTCGGAGAGCAGCAATTTAAGGACCGAATTTTGGAAGAGGTGCACAAGAGCAAGTACGCTATTCATCCGGGGGAAGTCAAGATGTATCAAGACTTGAAGAGAATAGGTGGCTCAGACTGAAATAGGATGTGGTCAAGTATGTTTCGACCTATCTCACCTGCCAAAATGTCAAAGCAGAGTATAAGAAGTCAGCGGGACTATTGCAGTCATTGCCAGTACCGGAGTGGAAGTGGGAGGAGGTGACTATGGATTTTGTCATCAGGCTTCCCATGTCAAAGACTCAAAAGGATACCATATGGGTAGTGGTGGATTGATGAGACTCCACATCATCATGGAGGACAAGGACCATTGACTAGAGCGAGGACCAAGAAGCTTCAAGATGATTTTCCATTTTTCTTCACTTTTAAGTGTTTGTAAAGACTTATTTTGACCCTAAACTGTAATTAAACCTCAGGGATTACTTAGTTAGGATTAGTATAGTATAAATAGCACCTTTATTGATTTAACAAGAGAACACACTTCACTTTAATTCAAATTTGAGAGAGAATCTTGAGAGGCCCTAGCCTCCTTATTCATCTTGTTCAAGACCAAGCTTAAGAGTTAGTCCTCCTTTTGTAAGAATCTCTAAAACTTTTGGATAATCCAATGTTGTCTTCTTTGAATGGGTCTTAGTTGCGTTGTTCTTCTAAGGTCTATTTGAAATTTAATATTTGGGTGCCTATCTTCTCTACTCTATTTGTTCTTGCTTGCCTTTGTTGCTTCAAGGATATTAGGGTGAGAATATAGTAAAACTTTCTACTCATCATGAGGGTCTTTGAGGCTTTTTTCTTCAAGGGTTTGAAAGAATGTAGGTAGTTAGGTTACTTTATCCTTTGTCACAAGAAGAAATCTCTGTTTTGGGTTCCAATTGCTTGACTGAACACACAGCCACTAAAAACACACACAATACAAGGAAAAGCCACACAAAAAAGTCGTATCAAAGAGTTTGTTATCAGAGCAAGGAAAAGCTTGATTCCCATCAAATCTTGAAAATAAGAAAAAAGAGCCCTAAAAAGTGAAGAAAAGAGAAAAAAATAGAAAATCCCGTAACTCAGAAAATTGCTCCAAAAAGGTCTTGAAATTTTTGCTGTATCTTGATTTTTCTGTTAGGAAATTGCTCCTTGATTTTATTATAATCCTTGGGAAAAAATTTGTCTTATGATTGTGTTGAAATTTTGCTTGAATATGGGTGAAAATTCTGGTTGCTCTTGAGTGACGAGGTTGCAGCCAAGGTGTTTGATAAATGTTCCATGAGAGTGTTTTTGGCTATAGTTGGGAACTTTGATTCTTAATTTTTATTCCTTGGGATTTTGTGGCTTACTATATCAGTAAATTATTGAATTACATGTCCATTGAACTCAAATTTTTTATTGCACCTTTGTGATCATCTTGTTCTTCATCATCCTAGTTTTAGTTATTCTTGTTTTCTTTGTTCTTGATAATTCTTGTTTGTTTCTTGCTTAGAAGTGCTCTTTTGCATCTAGTGCTTGCCCTTGAGTTGATTCAGTCCATTTTTCTTGAAATTCTTGGCTTAAAACTTGATTTCTTGGAGGTGCCCAACAAGTATTTGTTGAAATTCCCCTAAGACCCACTATTTGAAAATTCCTTTTGATTTGTGTGATTCACTTAGCTGGACTAACTCTTCAGCTATTGGGGAGAATTGGGATTGAACAAGAAGGCTTGAGTGTTGAGAAAAAGGCAAGAGGGAGAGCCTATTATTAAAAAAAAGCCTAAGAGAGTAAACACGAGAGTAGAGTGATCAACCTTGAGAGCCAACACGGAAGGAAGTGCAGCGAGGATCGATTTTTCTTTCTAATCTCTTGTTTTGCAGGTATAGACAAGTAAATACTCTACCACCATAGCCCATGAACAAGAGATCTCTAGGCCTAACTCAAGTGGACCTAGTAGACCTCAAGAAGAACCAATTGATGCTAGGAGATTGCGTGAGGACTTGCAAGCCATGATGAGGACTATGCAAAACGAATTTCAAAATCTGACAAGGGAGTTGATAAACCATATTGACCAATCTTCTACCGTTGCACAAAGGAGGTGCCAAGAATAATTTGAAGCACCTAGCCCTAGAATGAGAGATGGTGATGCCCACACTCCTCCATTACATGCCCAACAAGGGGAAAAATGGGACGAACATTCAATTGGGGGATTCCAACAAGCTCTTATAAGAGGGGGAGTTCATGGAATGAAAGGAGGACAAGGTAGAGGACAAAAAAGGAATGGGGGAAACAATATAAGGGGGCTAGAAAGAGAATTTGAGGGAGTCGATGAGTGGTATGAAGGAGAACATGTTGAGGCCCTTGGGGAACAACCTAGAGGATGGGGTAATAGAGGAGGAAGGAGAGAAGAAAATGATGTGAAAAGGGAGTTGAGCCATATTAAACTGAAAGTGCCCACATTCTATGGCAAGAGTGACCCCGAAGCTTATTTTGAGTGGGAAAGCAAGATGGAGATATTCCTAGAAAGCCATACTTATAGTGAGAGGTCAAAAGTGAGGTTGGCTATTTTGGGTTTCTCAGAGTATGCTTTGGTATGGTGGGAGCAAGTTAGTGCTCAAAGGAGGAAAATGGGAGTGGAAATTGTGGCAAGTTAGAATTTATTGAAAGATATGATGAGAGCAAGGTTTATACCACACCATTGCTATAATGATCTCTACCAAAGGCTCTAATCACTCAAACAAGGGAACAAAAGTATGGAAGATTATCATAAGAAGATGGAAGTCATGTTGATGAGAGCTCAAATCCATGAAGATCCTAAAGCAACAATAGTAAGGTTTTTGGGAGGATTAAATAGGGAAATTGCCAATTTGGTAGAATTTCACCTCTATGATCGATTGGAAGATATGGTACATGCCGCCATGAAGATTAAAAGACAATTAAAGAGAAGGGCATTTACTAGACCAACACTTCCAAACCCCAACACAACTAGCAAGATGCCAACTAAGAAGGATGAAGCCCCCAAGCCATTTCAAATAGACTTCAACAAACCTAGAGAAGCTTGGAAACCTAGGGAAGAATGGAAGCCTAGGGAGGATTGGAAACCTAGGGAAGGATGGAACAAAGATAAGGGGAAAGCCATGGAGAGGCCACAAAAGAATAGAGATATCAAATGCTTTAAGTGCCTTGGATATGGACACACTCCCCATGAGTGTCCAAGCAAGAGAGCAATGTATACTAATCCCTATAGTGAGGTCTCTACCGACGAAGAGGAAGAGGGAGAAAGATACCTAGGAGACCAAGAGGAAAATGGAGATGAGAAGAGTGATGAAGGGGAAGTTATTGGATAAGAATACTCTTTGGTGGGAGTCACTAGAAGCTCTTTAAGTTCACAAGCCATTGAGGATCAAGACCACCAACAAAGAGAGAACATTTTCTACACTAGGTGTCTAGTCAACAAGACTCCTGTAGTGTCATTGTGGATAGTGGGAGTTTCACTAACGTGATTAGTGTAGATTTAGTTGAAGAATTGGACATGAGTTGGATTAGACACCCCAAGCCATACAAACTACAATGGTTGAATGATAGTGGGGAAATGAGAGTAAACAAGCAAGTATTGGTGTTTTTTGAAATGGGGAAGTATAAGGATGAAGTGCTTTGTGATGTAGTACCCATGCAAGCGGGTCACTTACTACTAGGGAGGCCTTAGCAATATGATAGGCATGTAAAATATGATAGGAGGAAGAATACTTATTCCCTACTCAAAGAGGGGACTAAGTTCACCCTCACCCCCATGGGCCATAGTGAGATGAGCAAATATCAAAGAATCATGAAGGAAAAAGAGAAGAAGAAGGGAGCGCAAGAAGTTAAGCAAAAGCAAGAAATTGAGAGGAGAGAAAAAGAGAGGCAAGAAAAAGAATTGAGAGAGAGAATGAACAAACAAATGCCATTGAAAATTAAGGATATGAGTGAGTAAGGACAAGGGAGGGGAGGTAAAAAGAGAGTGAATTTCTTTGCAAAAGAGAGTGAGGTCATAGAGGCTATAGAAGCTACAGAACCGGTTATTCTTCTTTTATGCAAAGGTTCTTATGTTTCTACTAACGATTCCATATTGTCTTTGCCTCATGAAATTGCAGCTATCCTTCAAGAGTTTGAAGACGTTTTCCCAAATGAGGTGCCCGGAGGATTACCACCATTGAGAGGAATTGAGCATCAAATCGACTTTGTGCCTGGATCCGTCATCCCCAACCGACCGGTATATAGAAGCAATCCAGAGGAATCCAAGGAATTGCAAAAGTAAGTGGAGGCATTGGTTGAGAAGGGACATGTGGGAGAGAGCCTAAGCCCTTGTGCAGTTCCGGTTCTCTTGGTGCCCAAAAAGGATGGGACATGGCGTATGTGTGTGGATTGTCGCACTATCAACAACATAATGGTAAAATACCGCTATCCCATTCCTAGGCTAGATGACTTGCTTGATGAGCTATTTAGTGCATGCATTTTCTCAAAAATTAATTTGAAATTCAGTTACCACCAAATTAGAATAAGGGAAGGGGATGAATGGAAAACAGCTTTTAAAACTAAACAAGGGTTGTATGAATGGCTTGTCATGCCCTTTGGGTTGTCCAATGCTCCTAGTACTTTTATGTCATTAATGCACCATGTTTTGAGGGAATTCATTGGGAAATTTGTTGTTGTATACTTTGATGATATATTAATTTACAGCAAATCATATGTGGACCATTTAAATCATGTTCAAAGTGTGCTTATTGCCCTCCAAAGGGAGAGATTGTATGCTAATCTTGAGAAATGCTCATTTTGTTTGGAAAGGATTACGTTCCTTAGGTATGTTGTGAGTGCTAAAGGTATTAAGGTTGATGAGGGAAAAGTGAAAGCCATCCAAGATTGGCCAACCCCTACCACCCTTACCCAAGTCTGTAGTTTCCATGGGCTAGCTAGCTTCTATAGGAGGTTTATCCAAAATTTTAGTACTCTAGTAGCCCCTCTAACCGAAGTGGTAAAGAAAAATGTGGATTTAGGTGGGAGGAAGCCCAACAACAAGCCTTTCAAACCCTTAACGACAAATTAAGCCAAGCTCCCATTCTTATTCTTCCTAATTTTGAGAAGGCTTTTGAGATAGAGTGTGATGCAAGTGGGGTGGGAATAGGTGCAGTCTTGACCCAAGATAGAAAACCCATTGCATACTTTAGTGAAAAATTGTCTGGGGCAGCCCTTAACTATTCTACCTATGACAAAGAGCTTTTTGCTTTAGTGAGGACCTTAGAGTATTGGCAACACTACCTTTTGCTAAGAGAGTTTGTTATTCATACCGATCATGAGACCTTTAAACACCTCAAGAGCCAACAAAATTTGAATAAAAGGAATGCAAGGTGGATGGAGTTTATTGGGACATTTCCATATGTCATTCAATACAAGAAGGGTAAGGAAAATGTGGTAGTGGATGCACTATCTCGAAGGTATACACTCCTCAACTTTTTGGATACTAAACTTCTTGGTTTTGAATTTGTGAAAGATTTGTATGTTGATGATGAGGAGTTTGGGGATATTTTCCATGCTTGTGAGAAATGTGCATTTGCTAAATATTATAGGCATGATAGTTTCTTGTTTAGGAAGGTAAGGCTTTGTGTGCTAAAGGGTTCCATTAGGGTGTCGCTAGTTCAGGAAGCCCATAGTGGGGGACTAATGGGGCATTTTGGTGTTGCCAAAACCTTAGACATCTTTAAGGAACATTTTTTTTTTTTTTGGCCAAAAATGAAAAAGGATGTGGAGAGACATTACTCTCAATGCATTACTTATAGGCGAGCTAAGTCTAAAGCTCTTCCACATGGTCTTTATACTCCTTTGCCCACACTTAATGTGCCTTGGGTTGATATATCAATGGACTTCATTTTAGGATTGCCTAGGTCCAAGGGGGCAAGGATTCTATATTTGTGATTGTTGACAGCTTTTCCAAAATAGCTCATTTTGTGGCTAGTTCCAAGACTAATGATGTGTCCTATATTGCAGATTTATTCTTTAAGAAAGTGGTAAGAATGCACGGGATTCCAAGGACTATTGTCTCGGATAGGGATACAAAATTCCTTTGCCACTTTTGGAGAGTTTTATGGAACAAACTTGGAACTAACCTCTTGTTTTCCACAGCTTGTCATCCCCAAACGGATGGACAAACCGAGGTGGTCAATCGTACACTCACCCAACTCTTGCTGGCAAAAATAAAAAAGAACTTGAAGAATTGGAAGGAATGCTTACCTCACATTGAGTTTGCATACAATAAGGCTATTCACTCTACCACTTCTTATTCTCCTTTTAAAATTGTATATGGTTTTAATCCTCTAACTCCTTTAGATTTGGTTCTTTTGCCTATAGGTGAATAGTTGAACCTTGATAGAGCTAAGAAGGCAGAAATGGTGAAGGCACTCTATGAGAAGGTGAAGGAAACCATTGCAAAATGCAACGAAGAGATTGCCCATAAGCGCAATCAAGGAAGGAAAAAGGTGTCTTTTGAGCCGGGTGGTTGGATATGGGTGCACCTTCGCAAGGAGAGATTCCCCACGCAACACCGAAGTAAACTTGATCTAAGGGGGGATGGACCATTTCAAGTTCTTGCCAAAATTGGAGATAATGCTTACAAGATAGATCTACCGGGTAAGTATCGTGTTAGTGCCACCTTTTATGTTAGTGACCTCTCTCTTTTTGATGTAGATGATGGTAATAATTCGAAGATGAATCCTTTTCAAGGAGGGAGAAATGATGAGACTCCACTTCATCATGGAGGACAAGGACCAATGACTAGAGCGAGGACCAAGAAGCTTCAAGATGATTTTCAATTGATCATCAAACAATGCTTGTGGATGAATGAGGATTGGAGGGTTGAGGAAGCAAGCCAAAAGTTCGTGTTGATGGCCATCCGAGAAGGACTCCAACAAGAAGTTAAGCCGTCAGCAAAAAGGGATTAAATTTGACAAGGGAGGCTTCTAAAGGAAAACCGGCGCCGGCTCCATGCAGCCAAACCGGCACTGACTCCATTCTGTCCAAAACCAACACTCAAGCAAACGAGAATCGGCCGAAGACAGAACCAAACCGGCACCGGCTTGATGTCCCAAACCGACGCCGACTTTCCCCTGGGCCACCGCCGATTGCTCTACGTTTTAATGCTTTTCTCCATTTTTTTTCACTTTTAAGTGTTTGTAAAGACTTATTTTGACCCTAAATTGTATTTAAACCTTAGGGATTACTTAGTTAAGGTTAGGATAGTATAAATAGCACATTTATTGATTTGACAAGAGAACACACTTCACTTTAATTCAAAATTTGAGAGAGAATCTTGAAAGGCCCTAGCCTCCTTATTCATCTTGTTCATCTTGTTCAAGACCAAGCTTAAGGGTTAGTCCTTCTTTTGTAAGAGTCTCTAAAACTTTTGGATAATCTAATGTTGTCTTCTTTGAATGGGTCTTAGTTGCGTTGTTCTTCTAAGGTTTGTCTGAAATTTAATATTTGGGTGCCTATCTTCTCTACTCTATTTGTTCTTGCTTGCTTTTGTTACATCAAGGATATTAGGGTGAGAATATAGTAAAACTTTCTACTCATCATCAGGGTTTTTGAGGCTTTGTTCTTCAAGGGTATGAAAGAATGTAGATAGTTAGGTTACTTTATCCTTTGTCACAAGAAGAAATCTCTGTTTTGGGTTCCAATTGCTTGACTAAACACACAACCACCAAAAACACCAACAACACCAAGAAAAGCCACACAAAAAGTCGTATCATGGATCGACTGACAAGTCGGCCCATTTTATATCGGTGAATATGAGGGACTCGATGGAGAAGCTGGCTCAAACTTATGTTCGAGAAATAGTTTGACTGCATGGAGTGCCTTCAAGCATAGTGTCAGATCGAGACCCGAGGTTTACATCTCAATTTTGGGAAAAGTTTCAGGAAGCAATAGGGTCGAATATGAAATTTAGTACGACGGCGCATCCGCAAACCGATGGGCTGTCAGAAAGGGTGATACATATATTGGAAGATATCCTGAGAGCCTGTGTTTTGGACTTCGGAGATAAGTGGATAGAGTGTGTACCGTATGCAGAACTGTCATATAACAACAGCTATCAAGCTTCAATCGGGATGGCACCGTATAAGGCTTTGTATGGGCGCAAATGTCAAGTACTGTTGTATTGGAGTTGGTCTAAAGACAGTTATGTGAGCAAAACCGGAGTAGTATATGTCCAAGAAATGCTGGATAAAGTGAAATTGATTAGGGAAAGGTTAAAGGCGGCACAGAGTCGGCAGAAGAGCTATGTAGACAACCGGCGGAGAGAATTGGAATTTCAGGTCGGGGACATCGTATTTTTGAAATTGACGCTGAATAGGGAAATTTTGAAACATCCAAAGGGCAGAAAATTGAATCCAATATATTTGGGGCTGTTTCCGATTAAGGAAAGGATTGGACCAATAGCTTACCGATTGGACCTGCCAGATGGGTTAACGGGAATTTATAATGTGTTACATGTGTCACAATCGAAGAAGTACAATGCTGATCACGGTCATGTATTGAATGATGAACCATTAGTATTGCAGCCAGACCTGAGCTATGTGGAGAAGCCTGTGCGGATATTGGACTGCAGTGTCAAGACTCTCCCGAACAAATAAATACTGATGGTTAAGATTTAGTTGGAGCACCATTGCATGTAGGATGCCACATGGGAGTCGGAAGAATGGGTTAAGCGGAAGTATCCTGATTTGAAATAGAGGTATACTTGAATTTTGGGACGAAATTCTTCTAAGGAGGGGAGGATGTGAAACCCCAGTCAAAACCAACCATAGAGTGAGGGGGTTGGGATGTATATCATACTTTATTGTATGTTTAAATATATTTTTATATGATTTTGTGTGCATTGAATTTGTGTTTTATGGTCTAGAGGGCTTGATTATGATTATTTAGTGAGAATGGCAAAATGGTAATTTTTGCTTAAGGTGGAAAAGAGAGATAGCTTGAGGATTGAATAGGAAAATATTTTTAGAGGGAAAATAAGAACAAGAGTTGTTGTGATTTAGTGGTTAGAGCTTTAGAATTAATTCTTGAGGTCTTGGGTTCAAATTCCATCATAGGAGCTTTAGCTTAGTTAAATTTTATTTTTGCTTGGGAAGTATTACTTTCGGGCTTAGGTGCTTGGAGTAGGGTAGAGATATTGTCCTAAGAGAGACATGATAGGAGTATCCTAGTCCTACTCTTTTGCCCTACATAAAATTTCTAAGGGGAATTCATTTCCTCTTGATCCTTAATTTTTCTTATTTCTCAATCTATTAGGATGTTCAATTTGTTCAAGCCAATTTTATTATAGAAGAATTCCAGCAATGTGCTGTAGCTTTGAAGGTTCAAAATGTCTTAGAGAAAGACATCTTGTGGACCAAAACCATGAAAGAGGAGGAAGGATTTCAAGTGAATTAATTTCCCTAGTGAACTCTCTAAAACTTCACTTTAGCTTGGTTCAATTTCCTTCATGCATTGAACTGAAATTTTTTCAGCTTCTTGTGCCTTCAAGGGGTCGAAATTCTTAGCCATTATTCCCTTCCAAATGCTGCTAGAAAATGGCCCTTTTGATCAGCTGGAAACCTGAATATTTCTGGCCATTTTCGGACTGCACAAAAGCTGTGCAAAACTAGAAAAATCCCTGGGCAAAATCGCAGCTTTGGAGGTCCGAAACCAAGCTATTTTATTTCATTTTTTGTTCAGCATCTTAGCCACATTTTTCTTCCATAAGGAAGGCTGGAAACCAACCTTGAAAGCCCCTAAAATTCCCTTTAAACTCCCTGCAATCTGACTGGAAAAGGGCAGCCGAAAACTGCCCAGAAAATTCCAGCCTTGTTACCTTATTCAGCCCTAGCCGAAACTCCTCCAATTTTCTATACAGTCTTCCCTTAAATAGCCATGAACTGAACTCCATTGTCTTCCCCAACCTTCTGCATGAAAATCCAACTATGGCTGCCCTAAAGGATTTCCAAAAAAATTACTGCAATCATGCTTGATTAGTTGCCAAAATTCCAGCCACCATAATTTAACAACCTTTCATAAAATATCCCTCAAACAACCAGACCTTCCCTTCACCATTATAATCCTTATTTTCGGCCACCCTTAGCCTCCCTCAACTAGCTTTCATCCAGCTAAAATACAGCACAAGCAATCGGCCATGGCAGCATTCCAAAAGCTGTCCAATAATCAAAGATATTCTTGTATATTTAGTTTCCAAATTTACTTCCCAAAAATATTCTTCAAGGATTTCAACAACTAACCTTTCCTTTTCCCTTCCAAACCAGAAAATCATCTACCAAACCCTACAAGCAATTCGGCAGCCCTAAACCCTATAGAAATTCGGCAGCCACCAATCCCGAAAGCCTTTTATTCTTTTCAACCTTCAAGAACACATAGCACACCAAGAACACCTACACTTTCCTTTAACCTAATACCTCTCCAAATCACTTCAAACTTCTTCTAAAAATTCCATATTTCATCCATACACTACCGTGAATCCATCCATACCATTTTTAACATCAAACTACAAAATCCAACTCGCACTTTTGGATCAAAAACCAGAAATTTTGTGAAGGCTCAAGTACACCTTCAAGGTAGGTCTATTCAATCAACTTCATCTTCAATAATCTTCAATCTCTAATGAACATATATGTGTTTAAACATGCTAATGGACTATCTTCTTCTCTTATCTCTCTCTCTCTCTCTCTCGACCGAACACTCCCTCTCTTTTGGCCGAATGGCTTCGTCTCCATGGCCATGCTTCCTTCATCTTCTTTGGACGAATTTAGACATCTAGGGGTTGAGATTGATTCGAAACTCCTTCAAGGCATTCATCAATCAAGTAAGCCTTTTTAACCCTTCTTTTAAATTCTAGATTCATGTTTCTAGGATGATGTTGATAGAACATGAATTATGAATAGGACTTAAGCATGTATTGTTGTGATGAGTTAAGATTAAAGCATGAACAAATGGGTATATATGATAGAGTGGAATTTATGCATGGATGGGTTTTCTTGGTTGATTGTATGATGTTTTGAGGTTTAATGCATGTCTCCATGATCAACTATGCTAGAGATTATGTCATCTATGATAAATAGGATTTATATTCTTGTGTGATTATTAAAGCCATGATTATATTTATGCTAGTAAAGGTTAGATCATGCCTTAGTAAGTCTAGATCTATGCTTGTATTCATGATTTGGATGATTTGATGAATTGAAGGGATGCATATGTTCATGATTGTAGTTAGCAATAGAAATATGATCATGACCTAGTTATCCCTAAGCTAATTTTTATTTCATGAATAACATATTTCATAATATGATTTTGCTAGTAATTTCGAAAAAAAACCCTAGGAGGGGTAGATTTGGATTATTATATATAATAAGGATATTTTAGTCAAATAAATAATAGCTTTTGCTAGAAAAATAATATATATATATATATATATATATGTAGATATTATATAAAATAATGAAATCAACTAAAGCCTTTTATGGAAATAATCATATTTAGTAAAATATTTATTTCTAAAAATTTAATTATTATATTTTAATCAAAACCCACTAAAAATTTATTTATTATTTTTCAAGCAAGACTCATTAAATTTATTTTCAACTAATTTTAGTTATCAATTATTTTCTAACAACTAAATTATTAATAAATCATTATTTTACCTAATACCACATAGGACTCTTCATCAAATAAACTCTAAATTTTTCTTAGCAAGATTTAAACCTTCAACTTATTAGTACTTATTTCTCAAAACCTTAATTATTTTAAATATCAAATTAGGCTTAGCTTATAAGCCTATTTATTTATTGTTTTGCCTTAAAGCTTGGGACACTAGGATCATGGTAATAGTGAGTTAAGTTGTTTTAAATTGAGAAAGTGGATTTTGGCTTCAGTTTAATTGTGGTTTGTATTTGCCCATGCGGGGTTAGGTCAACTGTTGGAGACCTTTTATTGTGAGCAAAGATCAGGTAAGCTCCTGCATAAAACCTGATTGATGTAAAATGTTTATTAGTGCAAACCAAATATAGAGTGCATGGACACTCAGTTCTGCAAAGCAATTGAGGATTAACTTCTTTCTTTTTCAGACAAACAAATTATTTGAAAATCAATAAGCAGGTTTACTCAATCTCAAAACTCTTTCCAAAACTGAATTTGACAAAGACTTTGGAAACCCTTAATTGCTATTTCATGTGGAACAGTGTTTTATTTATTTTTCTCCCAAGTGGGAAACGTCGTTGAGTACTCAATAAGGGTGGACTGCTAGGACTAGTCTTTGAAGAGTTAGAGTGAGTCTCTCAGTAGGTGGCCACCTCTGAGGGGTGAGTCCTTCCCGGATAAGATGTCAGTCCAGTAGGTCATGCCGGTCTGAGCTAGCAGTTGTTTATTTTCAGCCAAGTGACTATATTTTGCCGGAATAGACACCCGGTTGTTGTTTGGGTATAGAGAAGGAGGAGTACGTTGCTCGGTAGGCCGATCACCTACTCTTTTTTTTTTTTTTTGTCAGTTTGCACAAAGTGTCGGCATTCTGACCGGTTATGGGGCCCAACGTGTCGTAACCCATGATCATTTCTTTTGAGTGGTTGATTTTATTAATTATGTATGGTTGAAAAAGCCAAAACACCACATAACCATTCAATTAATTCTAAAATCACCATTTTAGAGAATACATCAATTTTAGATTTTCAAAATCATTATTTTGATGAACAAAATTAATTGTCTCAAAACTAATTTTAAGAAAATGCTTTTGGGTCCCATCTCTTATCAAATAAGAATTTTCTCTTTCAAAGTTCTGTTCCGGAAATTTTTTTTTTTTTTAAATAGCTGGAAGTCAAAAACAAAGCAGAATCGGCGCCGGTTTGGAAGTCGGAGCCGGCGCCGGCTCTGTTCTGGTTTCCAAAAATTTTTCTCTTTGAAAAATGATTTTTGAACATCGTGAACAGAAAGGAACTGGCTCCGGCTTGGAGGCCAAAGCCGGTGCTGCCTGTGTTCTGCAACAATGGCGGCGATTTTCAAAAAATTCCAAAAATAGTTTCTAGTGCTTTCTTCTTCTGCAAATTTTAAGTGAGAACAATTCTCAGCAGTATTTTCTATTTTGAAGCTCTAAACAACAACCCATTTGTTAGTTTAAACAAAATCAAAATGGAAAATTAAGATGAAACGGAGGACAACATCCATATTGCAAGAAAATGTTTTTCTTACTGAAATTTTCAGCACCAAAGAAATCATCTTTTCGAAATACACTGTGACTTTTACACAATCATATTGTGCTACAGACCCAACACATAAAGATCGAAACGATTTCGACTCGAGTGAAAACGATTTTCACAGCAAACAAAGACAAACACGAAAACAATTTTTCATGCCAAAACAATGTCCGTAGACCACACATAGCATGGCTCTGATATCACTGTTGGGTATCTCAAGCCCGTATCCTATATGGTGCAGCGAAAAATAAAACGAAATACCCTCCCAGGACCCGTCTATGTGTGGAAAATAAGACATAAAGAGAGTAAAGGTAACAGCTTTTACCTTTAGGTGATCGTGCAAAGAACAAAATTTCCTTCTTCAAGTTGTGGCGCGATCCAGCAATCCTCGTGATCAACCTCCACGTGAGTTGAACGTCTACCCACTATAATCACAGTGTGTGATTATCTCTAATAGTAATCCACACAGAGGAATACTCAAGCACGTAGTTTTCTATGCTAGCAGAAATTCTAAGTGGCGGCTAGGGTTCCTCTTCAAGATCAAATCGAGAGAGAAGAAGAGAAAAAGTTCGTGGCTGTTGTTTCTTTTTATGTGTTGTTCAGCTATTAGCTAGGGTTTTTCGTGTGTTATTAGCTACTATATATCACACGAAATTCCCTTCCCAAAACTGAGAATTCTAATCCTATTAGAATTCCCTAATTGTAATTGGAAACATCAAGTTCTCACAATTACAACTTGTACCACAAATTATAACTAATTATAATTTGTCCACAACAACTTTTCTTTCTCTCAATCAACCTCACAATATTATCAAATAACATCTTGAGTATATAATCCTCTATTGTGTGTGACCTATTAGGTTTCCCAGTCAATTGGTAGAGAACATGAATTAATCCAAACGTCTTTGAGATTAATATTCCATAATTAATTAGAATTAATCCTATTAATTCTAATAAGGATTGGTTTAATAATTCATCAATTAATAAACCCATATTCCCAAATCATGAGCGGTATCTAGCAACACATCATGACCACCCAAGAGTCTAGGAAGTCAAGTGGCTTGACATGAACCCTTCAATAACAAACTTCAGTGGAATTAACTCCTTTCACCATACAATATCTCATTCAGTTTGGAGTACGGAATTTGTGCCAACTCCCTCCAGAAATAATTCTGGCCCGAATACAATAGTACTTGTACCAGGAACCCACTACTCTAGATATATATCAATTGGAACTATTTCCAATACACAATCGCCTTGGCCAAGGACTTTTCTAGTAGTAATTCCTATAAGTGGCCGTGAGATATTCGCCCCTACTATTAGGAGTGGTGAATCCTTTATTAACCCTCTCAACTACTTTCGTTTACCTCACAATATACCCAATATCCATCCCATAGGTGGCCCTCGATCAAGCTCTAGAGATTGGAATCAAAGTACAAAGCTCAGCAAACAAAGTACCTTGGAGATCTCAAGTCTAAGGATACTTGCACTTTTGCTATATTGAGATTATATCACTGGCACTAAATTATTATCCATATGATTATCTCAAAGCTAGGTCATCCAATGAACTTATTCCATTAACAAGCATCCATGTGTTAACTTTGAGTATCTCAATACTCACGGTTTTGAGAACCACCGCCTGATCAAATAAGGAAGTCTAACACATGCTAGTCTTAACGCATCAATGATGTCCTATCTCATTAATACTATGACTAGGGACTATTTAAGTACTAACACCATCCAGTGTAGTAAGAATCTCATATCATGATCTCTATCATGATTCCCTTAACATAGTGTTGTACTAGGGACTTTATCGAATAGTTATATTACTTAAATAAAATAAAAAAAAACTGTAAGATAAATAATGTATTTTATTAAAATAAAATGTGTCATATACAATATACAAGTGACCTCTAGGGCACAACACTAACAAGTAATATAAACGGATTGTGAACTATGATGTAAGATAGAAAACTTACTCCATTCTCAAAGAAGGATCCAATTTTACTCTTACTCACATGCCCCTAAGTAAGGTGAACAAAGACTAAGGGATCATGAAAGAAAGAGAATAGAAAAAGAGTGCAGAAGATTCCAAACAAAAACAAGAGTTAGAAGGGAAAGGGCAAGAGAATAGAGAAAAGAAGTTGAAAAAGAGAGTAGAAAATCCAATGTTGTTGATGACCAAAGACAAAAGTGAGCAAAAAGAAATAAGTGGAGGGAAAAGGAAAGTGAACTTTTATGCCAAGGAGAGTGAGATCACGGAGGCTACAAAAGCTAAGGAACTAGTTATTCTTCTCATTTGTAAATTTTCTTTTGTATCTACTAATGACTCTATCGCTTCTTTATCTCATGAGATTGTAGGAATTACCCAAATGATTGAGGATGTTTTTTCCAAGAAGACATCCAGAGGGTTGCCACCATTAAGGGGCATTTAACAACAAATCGATATCATACTCAAAGCCGTGCTCCCTAAATGTGGATTAGGTAAAGCACAGAAGACAAAAAACATTAAACACAACGGAAGTATGCACAATTTTACTTTTACACTTAGAAAAAACTTTATTCTATTAGGGTTTTGGTAGTGCACTCTGACCAACCTTTACTGTATACTTTGAGATTTCTGGAGAGAATCCCACAAGCCTTCGGCTTCTTCTCATGTATGAAAATCCTTCTAGATTTTAGAATATATCACTACCTGAATCTTGCTGGTGAAAGTAAGAAGGAAAGAATAATACGATCAGGCTCTCTAGATCAGCTGCTATCAAACAAGTAAAATCAAAACCAGAAGAGAATCATGTTTTTTTCTTAATGAAAAACTAAATTAAAAATAGAGAGAAAAAATGTTGTTTTTTAGGCTTCATTGTGAACTACTGAAACTTTATACTCCCACCAAAACTCTATCTGAGGATATATTCAAAAAGGTATGAGATATATGAAAACATGCATATCTCTATTGAAGTTAGATCACGCAAACTAGTTTACACGCAGCCAAAAAAAATAAAATGATATCCATGCAAAGGATCACTCGTATGTAATTTAAGGTACAAGAGAAGGGAAGAAAAATTAATTACCTAAAAAATGTAGCTTTTAAAATTTTTCTTCCATGCGAATCCCCTTTAAAAGTCGACCCAATCGAGGCACCAAATTCTAAAGATAGGAATTTCTCTAATATTGATCCACAGAAGGAGCACTCAAGAACAATTAAATTTTGTGCTAGAAAAATTCGAAATGGAGCTTGGGTTGTTTAAAAGAATTTGAACAAAAGAAAACTAATTTTCCCTTTGCAGTTTCCAATTCTTCCTCTATCGAAAAAAAAACATCGCAGCGCGCGCGCGCACACACACACACACACACACATACATACACACACACACACACACACACACACACACACACACACACACACACACACACACATACATACATACATACATACATACATACATACATACATACATACATACATACATACATACATACATACATACATACATACATACATACATACATACATACATACATACATACATACATACATACATACATACATACATACATACATACATACATACATCGATTTATATGTCCACGTGAATAGGAAACTAATTCCTTCAAGAATTGGAATTCTACATGTTGTAATTAGGATTGAAATTCTTCTAATTACAATATGGCCTATGAATTATAGTTAACTATAATTCGACCACAATAGTTTTTTCTTTTCATAATTAACCCCATAATGTTATTGAATAACATCTCAAGTGCTTTATCCTTTATTATGCATGATCCATTAGGTTTTTCTAGTCAATTGTAGTTAATATGAATTAATTATGTCATAATAGATTTATTAATCAATTTATAACTAGAATTAATATGTTAATTCTAATTAGAATTAAATTTATTAATTCTATAATTATTAAATCTATATTCAACAAATCGTGAACGATATTTAGCAACATATCATGACCACCCAAAAGTCCAGAAAGTAAAGTGGCTTAACATGAACCTTTCAATATGGAAACGTCAGTTTAATAAACTCCTTTCACCGCATAATATCTTATTTAGTTTAGACTATGGAATTAGTGCCAACTCCCACCAGAATATTAATTAATTCTAGCCCGAATATTTTAGCACTTGTTCTCATAATTCATTACTCATCATGTGTATTAATTGAAACTATTCCCAACGCATAGTCGCCTTAGACAAGGACTTCTTGAGTAATGATTCCTACAAGTAGCCTTGAGATATTTGCTTCTACTGTAAGAAATGGTGAATTATCTATTGACCCTCTGAACTACTTTCATTTACTTCATGCTATATCTAATGTCCATCATATATGCAGTCTTGTAAGGACTCCAGAAATTGGAATCAAAGTACGATGCTTAGGAAATAAAGTGCCTTGGAGTTTTCAAGTCTAAGAATACTTGCACAATTGCTATAACAAATCTATCATTTCCAATAAATAGTTATCCGTGTAATTATTTCATTGTTAGGTCATTCAATATACTTGTTTAAGTAACAAGCATCCACGTGTTAACTTTGAGTATCACAATACTCATGGATGTGATATAACACGTGTTAATCTTAATGTATTAATGATGTCCTATCTCATTAATACAATGGCTTGGGATAATTTAAGAACAAATACATTCCAGTGTAGTAGGAACCTTACATCACAATCTCTATCATAATTTTCTTAATACAGTATTGTACTTGGTACTTTATCTAACAATTTTATATATACATAAACATATGAAATAAAGAAACTGAAAGATAAAGAATGCCTTTTATAAATGAATTGTGAAAAATACATTGTATAAATGAATGCTTCTATGGCACAATCCTAACAATTTCCCACTTGCAATAAACCCAATCATTCATGTATTTAATACCAAATGACTGAACATGACCATCATGTTTCTTTTAGGATAATGCCTTTGTAAATGGATCAGCTATGTTTTGATCAGTGGGAACTCTCTCTATCATTACATCATTTCTATCAATGATTTCTCTAATCATGTAATAGAACCTAAGTACATATTTGGATCGCTGATGAGACTGCTGTTCCTTTGCTTGTGTAATGGCTCCACTATTATCACAATATAAGGGTATTAGATCAATAATGCTAAGCACCATGCCTAGTTCTATAATGAATTTCTTGATCCAAACTGCCTCCTTAGCTGCTTCGGAAACTGCTATGTACTCAGCTTCAGTGGTTAAGTTGGCATTTGTATCTTGTTTTGAACTTTTCCAGCTAACTACCCCACCTATAAAAGTGAACATGTATCCTAATTAGTATTTGTAATCATCTTTATCAAATTGGAAACTAGCATCAGTTTACCCTCTAACTTGCAAGTCACCATCTCTATATACTAAGAATATATCCTTAGTTCTTTTCAAGTACTTAAGGATATTCTTGACAGGAATCTAATGACATCCTCTAGGATCTGATTGGTATCTTCTGGTTAAACTAAGAGCTCGAGACACATTGGGCCTAGTACATATCACAACATACATGATAGAACTAATTTCTGAAGAATATGGTATGTTATTCATGTGGTCACTTTCATCTTGCGTCTTAGGACACATAAATTTCGAAAGGCTTAACCCATGGGTTAAGGGTAAGAATCCCATCATGGATTGATCCATGCTATACCTCTTTAGCTCTGTATCTATTTATGTAGGCTGTAAAGACCAAGCAAACTTTGCAATCTATCTCTATAGATCATTGTTCCCAGAATATAGGTTGCATCTCCAAGGTCTTTCCTAGAGAACTTCTTGGATAACCAAATCTTGACTGATTGTTACATAGAGATATCATTTCCTATTAGTAATATGTCATTTAGATATAGTAATAGGAAAATAATTGCACATCCACTAACCTCTTATATACCCAAGGCTCATCCATTTTTTGTTTGAAATTGGATTCTTTAATTGTTTCATCAAAACGGATGTTCCAACTCCTAGAAGCTTACTTTAGTACATAAATGGACCTTTGCATTTTACAAACTTTAGTGTGATCCTTGGATGTGAAACCCTCAAGTTGTATTATATACACTTCTCCAGTCAGATTTCAATTAAGGAAAGATGTTTTCACATCCATTTGCTAAATCTCATAATCATAATTAGCGACAAGTGCTAGGAGTATCCTAATAGATTTCAGCATTGCTACTGGTGAAAATGTTTCGTCATAGTCAATACTTGTTTCTGATGGTAACCTTTTGCAACCAATCGCACTTTATAGGTAATCATTATCCCATCCATGTCAGTTTTCTTCTTGAAAACCTATTTGCACCCTATAGGTTTTATCCCTTTAGGTAGAACAACCAAAGTCCAAACTTGGTTGTCATACATAGAATCCATTTCTAACTTTATAGTATCAAGCCATTTGTTAGATTTTAAACTATTCAGAACTTCTTCATAAGTGGTATGTAACACCCCACTGCCTAGGCCCATAGGGCCAGGGATGTCACCTCGTCCATAGGACAAGGGGTCTTTATAACTAGGTCACATAGAATAAAATAAAAGAAATAATTTAAAAATTAAACTTATTACAACCCAGAATACATGAACAAATTCAAAATAATTATCTGCTACAATCTCTCAAAACCATTACATAAGGAAAATAACAAAGCGTCTTCCAAAATCATAAGCAACAATCTATCAAATGACCTCCACAGCAGGATCGACCTGAAAACATAATATAAAAGGGTGGTGAGATAAAAATCTCAGTAAACCTGTGTGTGCTTTAAGTGTTTTCAGGTAAAACAGTTCATGTATGCAAGTTTAAAAAAATTCATAAGAGAAAGTGCTGGCAAGCATTAAATAAATGTTAAAAAAAATGAATGGCATTTTACTTTCAAAACCATACATGTGCACAATAAATACAACCACCCAAAGAGGTAGCCATGGCACCACACGTTGGGCCATATGATAATATAATGGTCAGAATGCCACACGTTGAGCATGCTACCGGTCAGAATGCCACACGTTGATTATGTTGACATAAGGTAGGTGTACGACTTACCGGGTGAGATACTTCTCCGTCTCTACACCCAAACTTACCGGTTGTCCACTCCGGAAACACACAGTTCACTTGACTAAAACTTGCTAGCTCGGACCGGTATGACCTACCGGACTGACATCCTATCCAGGAAGGACTCACCCCTCAAAAGCGGCCACCTACTGAGAGACTTACCCTAACCCTTCAACGACTAGTCCTAGTAGTCTCCCCTTATTGAGTGCTAAACATTGCTTGTCCCACTTGGGAGAAAATTAATCATACAATGTTTTACCTGGAAATAGCAATTAAGGGTTTCTAAAAAGCTGGTCAAAGTTAGGTTTTAGAAAGAGTTTAGTGTTTTGTGTAAAACTGTTTGTTTAATTTTCAAATGATTTGCTTAACTGAAATAAAAAAGGAAAAATAGTCCTCAATTGCCTTTACAAATGAATGATCATGCACATTGAATTTAGCTTGTCACAATAATTTTGGTCTTCAAATGACTCCATGTAGGAGCTTACCTGATCCTTTGCTTGCTTGAATTCAAAAATTCTACAAGGTCAACCTAACCCCTGCTAGGGTAAACACAAGGCATAAGATTATACTCGAACTATATCCGCCTTACATAAATAATTCTTAGCTTAACTAGTTACAACCATAACCTTAATGTCCTAAGCTTTAAGGTTGGATGATAAAGCATTTTATAAAATAAATCTAGCTTGGTAAGTTAAAATAACTGGGGTTCTAAAGTAATTACTGATACGTTATAGTTTTAAATAATAAAATTTGAGCATTATTGCTAATAAATAAACTAATGTTAAATATTGAATACAACTAAGTCCTAAATAATATTAGTAAATGGTAATATTTAAATAGTATTATTATAAATAACTAATAAATTAAACTTAATTTTTAAATAATAATTAATAGATAATAAATAATTAGTAATAAATAATAAAATTAACAATAAATGAATTATATTAAATTTTTTATTAATAAATAACAAATAAATTTTAATATAAATAATATTTATGAATATAGGTGAAAGTATTAACTATGGTCTACAAGGTCATTAATTAATTCTAATATTTTATTTATTACTATAAATGATTTTATTTATTATTATACATATATGTATATTATTTTTAATAAAAGATATTATTTATTTGACTAATAAAATATTAATATTTCATTTAATATTCCATTTCCAAATCTTCCTAGGAATTTCGAAACTCTTTGGAAAAATATAGCAATAATACTAATTAAAATAATAAAATTTGTTAATAAAAATAACTTAGGATTAACAAGAAAATAATCATGAGTTTCCTATTGCTAGAAAAGATTCATGAACATATGCTCAAATCAACACATACTATCACATGGCCAAATCCCTGCTAGGCATAATCATCAATCATGGCTTCAATGAAAAATAAAAACATAAGAGCCTAAGCACCTTTGGTGTCACGATATCTAACATGCTTCAAACATCCACAAAATTCATTAAGCATGAAGAACATACATTGATTCAAAAGGAAAATCCATAGAACTTAGTCATATACAATAATCCTCATGTCCTAACCCAAAACCCTTTATCCACATGCATACTCTCAATCCCCCATTCATATTTTATCTCCCTATCAACACCTAAGAGACATGATTTTAGAATTTAAAAAGAAGGATTTAAGAATAAATACTTACTTGTCGATTACTTTGATAAAGGCTAAAGAAGGTCCGAGCGCGATTGAGAATCTGGAGTTGTCCAAGGGAAAAAAAACAGCCATAGTTTATGATCAACCATTTCGGCCAAGAGAGAGAGAGAGAGAGCTTTGGTATGGTACATGGAAGATTGAATGAAAGAGGATGAACAAGGCAGTTGTTCTTGATTTACCTTGATGATGTTCTTGAAACCTTCAAGAAAAAACTAATTTTCATCCGATTGAAATTTTCTTGTTTGCGTGTTTTTCTGTTATAAATACCAAAAATGAACACTAGGGATTATGTAGGAGTAATCTAGAGTATTTGAAAGTGATTTGAGGTGTTTAGGGTAGGTTTAAGCTTGAAGGAGTGTAGTGTGTGTTCTTGGTGAGAATTGAGAGAATTTGAGAGAAAAGCTGTACGAAATCTGGATGATGTTGGCCGAATGGTCTAGGGTGATTAGGAGTTTCAGTTTCCAGCTAGAAGGAGAGAGAATAATCTAATTTTGTTTGAAATTCAAATGGAGAGAATTGTGGAGTTGTTTGAGGTAGGATTTAGCTTATGGTGTTTGATTAAGAGAGGTTTCTTTGCTCTTCAATGGAGCCGGTTGGACTGGTTTGAAATTCAAAATGAAGGCTATTCTGGCTTTATTGCTGGCCAAAATTCAGTGTTTAATGGCAGAGGAATTTCTGGTTTGGTTGCTTGATACAAGAGTGCTTTTATGGAGCAAAATTCTAGAATTTGTTTGAAGTTCAAGTGTGTTTTGGATAGAGTGATCTTAGGAGGTTTTTGAGGTATGATTATGGAGTCCAAGTATTCAAGGTAAGTATAGAGGTTAATGGTGTTCAGTCCATGGCTGAACAAGGTCCAATTTGCAGAGGTTTGAAGGTGTTTTTTCGGCTTAGGCCTAAAGAGACAAAACTGGAATTTTTTTGTGGTTTCAAAGTTGTTCAAAGCTTCGAAGGTTGCTAATTTTTCTGTGCAGAATTTCTACATTTTTTTAGCTTGCTTCGCAGCTGATTTTAAGGGGTGTTTGAGGGCCTTTTCAGGGTGGTTTCTTGCCTTCTTTCCAGAGAAAAAACAGAGGAGGTTTTGCTGGATTCATGACAAAAAAAACAGCTTCAATCTCAGCTTGGAGTGCCGCGAATTTGCACAGGAATTTTTCTGGTTGTGTAGTTTGTGCAATTCAAATTTTGCATAGAATTTTCAGTATTCAAGCTATATGAAATGTCCATTTTTCTAGAAGCAAATGAGCAAGAGTTTCGGCTTAATTTTCTCTAAAGATGGACTATCCAAAATTCTGAAAAAATTCCAGATTTCCTTTATTAAAAACATGAACAACATGGAGATGAGTTTGAAGGTTCTACTATGGTGATTTATTTCTCTTGGGATCCTTTCCTAACTTCTCTCCTATTTTCTACCAATCCACTATCTTTCAAGATTGATTTTTGAAATTCAAGACTGAAGAATTATCTCAAAATTTTTTGAATTAAAAGAAGAAATTTAATGAATTTTGAATAATTTAAATTGTGAAGATGTTAGGACAAAGCTATAGATAACAACAAGGACAAGAATTCCTTTAGAATTCTTTTTAGGACATGATTATATGATTAAGACATTCTCTTCATGTCTCCCCTAAGACAATATTCCTATCTTTATGGAATGTAAGAAAAACAAAACTTCAAACATAACTAAGATAATCATGAATAAAATCCAAGTGATGGGATTTGAACTTATGACCTTAGAGATTAATTTACAAAGCTCTAACCACTTAACTACACTAACTCTTGTGCTTATTTTCTCATCCCAAATATTCTTCTTATCTAAACCCCAAGCCATTTTCCTATTTTGACCTCAAGCAAAATTACCGTTTTACCCTTCCTTCCCAATAAGCATTACCAAGCCTTTTAACCTATAAACCACAATTTTAAAGAACATAAAATCATTCAAAAATATATATTTTTGTGCAGAAAAATATGATATGCATCCCAACCCCTTACCCTAAGGTTGGCTTTAGGTGGGGTTTCACATGGTAGGCTCATCTTCTTTGATGAGCAATACATCATTCTAGTCAGTAATGAGAAATCCATATCTCTCAGGTGCCACTCATATCCTACTTGACATATAAGATTCTTGCGTACTAGATGGTTCAACTATTTCAACGATAGATTCAGGATCGAATGGTTGATTGTTTTTTTGTGCTTTTTGAACTTCACTAAGTTCAATTTTACTCCCAATATCACCCTTAAGCACAAAATCCTTTTCTAAAAAAATAACATGCCTTGAAATAAACACTTTATTTTCAATAGGGAGATGGGAATAAGATCCATGAGATTTTGTTGGATATCCAACAAATAAACACTTGTCAGACATAGTCTTTAATTTGTCTAACTTTGTCCTTTTTACATAAGTAGGACATCCCCAAATTCTTATGTAGGTTTGCTTTGGTCTTTTACCATAACATAGCTCAAATAGGATAGTGTCAATAGTTTTTATTCAACTTTGTTTAAAATACATATTATAGTTTCTAATTCATATCCTCAAAATGATTTTAGTAGATCAGCAAAAGCCGTCATAGATCGAAGCATATCTAATAAAGTTTGATTCCTTCTTTTAGATACACCATTATGCTAAGGTGTATATGGTGGAGTCCTGAGATAATATCCCATTATCTCTAAGATAACTTATAAACTCATGGCTTAAGCATTCACCTCCTCGGTTGGATCTTAGAGTTTTAATACTCTTACTGAGTTGTTTCTCTACTTTATTCTGAATTCTTTGAACTTATCAAAGGCTTCAGATGTGTATTTCATTAAATACAAATACCCATATCAAGAATAATTATAAATGAAGGTAATGAAGCATTGATAACCCTCACTTGCTTGCAATGTCATTGGTCCACATACATCAGTTTGTATTTGTTCCAATAATTGCTTAGCCCTTTTCCTTTTCTTGGAAAAAGTGGTTTTAGTTATTTTTCATTGTAAGCAAGATTTACAAATCTCATATGATTCAAAATCAAATGTGCCTAAGTCAACACACTTATATAACTTAGAAATATGATTCTCATTTACATGGCCTAAATGATAATGCCATGAGTAATATGTGTTTGTGTTATCTTTTTTTGGTCTTTTGTTATTTATATTGAGAACTTGATTTTTTATTCTAGAACCTATAAACCATTCATCAAAATTGTAGTACCATAATGGATATCATTTAGTGAAAAAGAACAACTTTTATTCTTAAAATTTACATGAAATCCAAGAAGGTCTAAACAAACAACTGAGATAATGTTTTTAAGCAAAACTGGTAAATAAAAATAATTTTGGAATTCTAGAATTAAATCGGAAGGCATGTGTAGATGATAAGTCCCCATCAACCTTTGCTCTATTTGTTGTACGAAGGTCCACATCATTTTTCTTCAGTATCCTACTACTTTTTAGTCTATGAAAATTATTGCATGAATAATATCCACATCTAATATCCAATACCCATATCACATTGTAAAAAGTAGTGTTAATTCCAATCGTAAACATATCAGGAGTGGAAGTAGAAGTGCTTGCATGCTTCTCCTTTTACTTCTTTTCTTTAACAGTCTCCAAGTAGCTTTTGCAGTTATGCCTAATTGGATTCTTCTTCATCTTTTTACAAAAAAATTTTTCTCTTAGAAGAAGAATCAACCAATAAGACTGCATTATTTTCTTTCTTCATAGAAGAAACTACAGTCTTAAGAAGGTTGATCAACTTAGCCATATTGGTCTCAATCTTATTCATTTGGTAGTTCATCACAAATTGTGAAAAACTAACTGGCAAAGATTGAGGAATTAAGTCTATACTTAATTTGAAATCCATAGTGACCCTAAGTGATCCAAGCTTCTCAATTAACCCTAGCAACTTAAATCCATTAGTGGCTACCGAAGTGCTTTCTACCATCTTATATGGAATAATTGCTTAGATATCTTATATCTTTATGTCCTTGCTTTCTTATCAAAAAGCTCTATTATATGGAAGATAATAGTATGAGCATCCATATGCTCATACTATTTTTAAAGCCTAATGGTCATTGAAGCCAGTGTGATACAAGATGTTGTGTTACTGCCTTCTTTATGCTTCTTACAATCTTCAGGCTCTTTTGCAAGAGCATAATCAGTTGGTGGTGGTAGAATTGGAGAACACGTAAAATAACTTTTTCAATTTGAGAATGATTTTTAAATTTCTATACCAGTCCAAGATATTTGATTCGGTGAGCTTATATGTTTTCAAATGCCACGTAAGGTCAAATTTGTTATCATGATACATATGACCTAGATGAAAGATAAGAGACATTAGACTATGTATATGTATATGAAATGCATTTAATTAGATCTTTAATTAAACGCGTATTTAGCCAACTATTTTCTTCAAATTAATAGCCCTCACTATTAACTCAAGAAAGCCCGTTAGAAGGTTTCCTAGTGTTAGTGTTGTGCTCTAGAGGCAATCAAGTGTACCATGTACATTGCATATTAAATTAATAAGAGGCATTCTTTATCTTTCAATTTGATTGTTATATCTAAATATATATACAAACCATTAGATAAAGTCCCTAGTACAACATAGTGTTAAGGAAATCATGATAGAGATCATGATGTGAGATTCCTACTACACTATACAGTGTCTGTACTTAAATAATCCCCAGTCATAGTATTAATAAGATGGGACATTATTAATACGCCAAGACTGGCACATATTATATCTCTTAATTGGATCAAGCGGTGGTTCTCATATCCGTGAGTATTGGGATACTCAGGATTAACGTGTGGATGCATGTTTTGGAACAAGTTCATTGGATGACCTAGTTATGAGATAATCACTTGGATAACTATTTAGTGCCAGTGATAGAATCTCATTATAGCAAGTGTGCAAGTATCCTTAGACTTGAGATCTCCAAGGTACTTTGTTTAACGAGCGTTGTACTTTGATTCTAATCTTTGAAGTCTTATCTAGGACTGCCTATGGGATGGATATTAGGTACAACGTAAAGTAAACGAAAGCAGTTGAGAAAGTCAATAAAGGATTCACCACTCCTAATAGTAGGATAGTATATCTCAAGGCCACTTGTAGAAATCATTACTCATGAAGTCCTTGGCCAAGGTGACTATGTGATGGAAATGGTTCCAATTGATACACATATCGAGTAATGGATTTCTTGAACAAGTACTAAAATATTCGGGCCAGAATTAATAATATTCTAGAGGGATTTGGCACTAATTCCATGCTCTAGACCGAATAAGATATTGTATGGTGAAAGGAGTTTATTGCACTGATAATTTGCTATTGAAAGGTTCATGTCAAGCCACTTGACTTTCTGGACTTTTGGGTGGTCAAGAGTCATTGCTAGATGTCGCTCTTGATATGCTAAATATAGATTTATTAATTAGAGAATTAATAAATTTAATCCTTTATTTTATTAAGGATTATTAATTCTAATATTGTTAGAATTTATTCATATTATGCTACCAATAAGACTAGGAAACCTAATGGGTCACACACAATAAAGGTTTGAATGCTCAAATATATTATTTGATAATATTGTGGGGTTAATCAAGAGAATGGAAAGTATTTATAGATGAATTATAAGTTAGTTATAATTTATGGGACCTAATTGTAATTAAGTAAACTTCAAGGACCAATTTGTTGACAATTGGATGTTGAAGGACTAAGTTGCAATTTATGGTAATTATAAATCTATAAATATAAGGAAATGGTTTCCTTAGGGTAAGAGACACATACTATTCATGCAATAACAGAGAAACCATTTCTCTGCCTCTCTCTTGATCAAACCCTAGCCGTCTCTCTCTTATTAATCAAACCCTAGCCTCCCAAATTCTACTAGCATAGAATTGTGAGATTGTGAGGGTTCGACCTTGTGTGGATTATCATTAGATGGAGTTCTTTCTTGGACTTCAGTTGAGCTGTTGTGAACCGGTTTTGTGATCTGGATCACGTCTGCGTTCTTGGAACAAGAAAAATTTAAATTCCGGCTTCAAGAGGTAATAAGCGTGATCTTCTCTTTTCCCGTTTCTACTGCAAACCCGTGATCCATGGCTTGGATTTCTTGCTATTTTCTGCTGCGTTTAATCTATTTAATTAATTTAGAAATCCTACACCTAGTGGTCCGATATCCAAATTCTTTAAGAATGACCTTGGGTAAGCCCAACAAACCATTTTGATGTTCAATTGTAGGTATCTAATACCAATTACATCAAATATAACTACCAAATTGTTAAATGATTAACATCTTTTAATCTTAAAGCACTTAGTGCTACCCCAACCTAGCCTATAACATTCTCTATAATTCGGTATGCCCAACCGGGATAAAGATATTAGTTAAATCCAACCCATTAATCAAGAATCATATTCTATAGCTTAAACATGTTCAATGTCGAGTATGTTGGGTATCTCAAGCTCGTATCCTATACGGTGCAGTGGAAGAATAAAATAAGATACCATCCCAGGACCCACATATGTGTGGAAAACAAGACATAAAGATAACGAATGTAACAACTTTTTACCTTTCTTTGATCGTCTGAAGAACAAAAAAATTCTTCTTCAAGTCGAGACGCGATCCAGCAGTCCTCTTGATCAAACTCCATTAGAGTTGAATGTCTAACCACTATAATCACAATGTGTGATTATCTCTAACAGTAATCCACACAGAAGAATACTCAAGCACCAAAATTTTCTATGCTAGTAGAAAAAGTTGGCGGCTAGGGTTTCTCAAAAACAATTGTGAGAGATAGAGAAGAGAGAAATCATGTGCCTTAGGGTTTGGAGTTATTTTCGTGTCTTACACAAAATCAGCTAGGGTTTCAAGTGTATCTCTATATTACACGAAAAATCCTGCTCAAAATGTACTCCAATCTCAAAATTCTAAAACAGTTAGAATTCCCTAATTGTAATTGGAAACATCAAGTTCTCATAATTACAATTTGGGCAATTAATTATAACTAATTATAATTTGGCCACAACAACTTTTCTTTCTCACAATTAACCCCACTATGTTATCAAATAACATCTTGAGTATATAATTATCTATTGTGTGTGACCTATTAGGTTTCCCAGCTAATTGGTAGCGAATAAGAATTAATCAAAATGTCTTTGAAATTAATAATCTATAATTAATTAGAATTAATCCTATTAATTCTAATCAGGATTGGTTTATTAATTTATCAATTAATAAACCCATATTCCCAGATCATGAGCAGTATCTAGTGACACATTGTAACACCCCGAAGCCTAGGCCCGCCAGGGCCGGGGATGTCGCCCCGTCCAAAGGACAATGGGTCTTTATAACTAGGTCACACAAACAAATTGCGGAATAAAAATAATATTTAACTTAAAAAGTTATTACAACCCAGAGAAAACTTCAAGAATAAATTCATGAATTCCAAAACAAAAACCATAAATAAAATTATCCACTCTCGCCTCCCCAAAGCAATACATAAAATCAATAGACACATTCTCTTCTAAAGCAGATATTACTAGCCACTCAACTCCACAGCAGGATCATCCTGAAATCATGATAGAAAGGTGATGAGACAGAAATCTCAGTAAGTCCATGTGTGCTTTGGGTGTTTAGTGAAATCAGTTCGTGGATGCAAAGTGTGAAACTTTTATAAGAGAAACATTGGCAAGCATCAAGCATTAGTCAAAAGTAAGAGTGGCATTTTGGCTTATTTAGCCGTACATAAGTAATGAAATCAACCACTCGAAAGAAAGGGATATGGGTTACCACACGTTGGGCCCCATAACCGGTCAGAATGCCGACACTTTGTGCAGACTGACAAAAGTAGGTGATCGACCTACTAGGCAAGATACTCCTCATTCTCTATACCCAAACAACAGCCGGGTGTCCATTCCGGCAAAACACAGTCACTTGACTGAAAACAAACTGCTAGCTCAGACCGGCACGACTCACTGGACTGACATCTTATCCGAGAAGGACTCACCCCTCAGAGGTGGGCACCTACTGAGAGACTTACCCTAACCCTTCAAAGACTAGTCCTAGTAGTCCACCCTTATTGAGTACTCAACGGCATTTCCCACTTGGGATAAAATGAACAAAGCATTGCTCTTCACGAAAATAGTAATTTGAGGGTTTCCAAAGTTTTGGGAACAATCAGTTTTAGAAAGAGTTTTAAGTTTGGAAAATCTGCTCAGTAACTTTTAAATAATTTAAGTGTTGGAAATAAGAACAAATTCAACCCTCAATTGCCTTCAAATAAACGAGTGTCCATACACTCCAGATTTAGCTTGCCATAAGGAAAACATTTCACATCGATAGGTTTTATGCAGGAGCTTACCTGATTCTTGCTCACAACAACAAGGTCTCGAACAACTGACCTAACCCCACATGGATAAATACAAATCTTAATCAGATTCAAGCTACAATCCACTTCCTCAATTTTAAATCAACTCATTTCACTACTACCATGATCCTAATGTCCCAAGCTTTAAGGCAAAATAATAAATAAGTAGGTTTATAAGCTAAGTTTAATTTGTTATTTAAAATAATTAATGGTTTGGGAAATAAATTCTAATAAGTTGAAAGTTTAAATCTTGTTAAGGAAAATTTAGAGTTTATTTGATCAAAAGTCATAGGTAGTACTAGGTAAAATAGTGATTTAATGATAGTTTAGTTGTTAGAAAATAATTGATAGTTAAAACTAGTTGAGATTAATTTGAATAAGCCTTTCTTGGAAAATAATAAGTAAATCCTTAGGGGTTTTGATTTAGTAAATATTTTACTAAGCATAAATCTTTTTCATAAAGGCTTAAATTGATTTCTTTATTTTTAATATTATTTATTTATTTTACTTTCTAGCAAAATCATTATTTATTTGGCTAAAACATCATTTATATATATAATAATTCCAAATCTACCCTTCCTAGGGTTTTTCAAAATTTACTAGCAAAATTATTATTGAATATTTTATTCATGAACTAAAATTAGCTTAGGAACAACTAGATCATGATCAAGATTCTATGGCCAACCACAATCAATAATATACACAATCCTTCGATTCATCAAATCATCCAAATCTTGCATCTAGGCATAGATCCAAATGTATTAAAACATGATTTAACCTTTACTAGCATAAACATGATCATGGCTTCAATAATCTAATCATGCATAAACTCCTATTCACTAAAGGTGACATAATCTCTAGCATGCTTCATCACAAAATACTACCTATGACATGCATCAACCCTCAAATCAACATACAATCATCCAAGATGAACCTTTCATGCATAAATCCCATCTCCTTCACAATCATACAATTGCTCATGCTTCAATCTCAACAATAATTATATATACTCAAATCCTATCACCATCCACCTACTAACAACATCATCCTAGAGACATGATTCTAGAGTTTAAAAAGAAGATTGAAGGTACTTACTTGGTTGATGAATGCTTTGAAAGAGTTTAGAGTAGATCTCCACTCCTAGATGGCTAATCTTGTCCAAGAGAGATGGCGAAAGCATGGTCATGGAAAAAGAGACCATTCGGCCAAGGGAGGGAATTTCGGCCATGAGAGAGAGAGAGAGAGAGAAGAAGAAGAAGAAGAGATCATTAGTATGTTTATTCATATAGGTTTTCATTAAAGATCAAGTTTGGAGAAGATGAAGTTGTTAGAATAAGTTTACCTTGAAGATGTTCTTGTCCTTCACAAAATTTTATAGTTTTTGATCCAAAGTAGCAAGATGATTTGTGGAGTTTGATGTTAATAAGGGCGTTGATGGATTCACAGCAAGGAGTAGATCAAATCTGGAGATTTTCGTGAGGGTTTGAAGTGGTTTGGAGGTGTATTAGGTGTAAGAAGGTAGTATGTGTTCTTGGTGTAGTGTGTGTGTTCTTGGTAGTTAGAGAAAATCGAGAGAGAGAGAAGAGGAAGCTGCCGAATTTCTGTGGAATTGGGGCTACCAAAATTCTGTAGGGTTTAGGGAGTGATTTCTCTGATTTGGAAGGGAAAGGAAAGGTTAGTTGTTACAATCCTTGAAGAATATTTTTAGGAAGAGAATTTGGAAAGTAAATATTCTAGGATATCTTGATTTTTCTGGACAGCTTTGAAGTCTCCTATGGCCGACTGAATGTGTGGCTTTTCTGAGGAATTAAAGCTGGTTCTACAAGGCTTATGATGGCCGAAACTAAGGGGTACAAAGATGAAGAAGAAGTCTGGTCAATTGAGCAAGATATCATGGAAGGTTGCTAAATAAGATGGCTGGAATTTTGGAAGGTAATCAAGCTAAATTGCAGGGATTTGTTGGAGAGATTTTCGGACAGCCATTGATGAAATTTCGTGCAGAAGCTCAAAGGAAACAATGGAGCTCTGTTAATGGTGGTTTAAGGGAGGTCTTGACAGAATTAGGTTGGTGCTTTGGGCTGGAAGATGAACAGAAAACAAAGCTGGACATTTGACTGCCCAGTTTTTTTCGCTGCACAGAATTTTTCTGGGCAGAATTTCGTCCGCCTCTTCCAGCTGAGATGCAGCGAGTTTGAAGGGGGGTTTTAGGGGTATTCAAGGCTTGTTTCCATCCTTCTTTATGGAGGAAAAACATGGCTAAGGTGCTGCACAAAATCTGGAAGAAAACAGCTTGGTTTTGGACCTCCAAAGCTGCGATTTTGCCCAGAATTTTCACTGGTTTTGCACAGCTTTTGTGCAGTCCAAAAATGGCAGAAATAATTCATGTTTCAAGCTGATCTTAAGGCTATTTTTTTGGCAGCATTTGGAAGGAAATGTCAGCTAAGAATTTTGACATTTTGAAGGTACACAAGCTGGAAAATTTCAGTTCACTCCAAGAAGGAAGGTGAACTAGCTATAGAGTGAAATTTCAGCAAGCTTTCTAGGGGGATTTTTCCTCTTGAAATTTCCCACAATTCATTCACATTTTCCAGACCATGAGAAGCCTTTTGCTATGACATTTTGATCCTAAAAGACCTCCACACTTTACTGAATTTTCTGGAAAGGAAAAGGATAGAACACCTTGATCAAACTAAGGAGTTGAAAATTAAGAAAAACTAAAGATCAAGGGAGAATGAATTCCCTTTAGGAATTTCGAGAAGAACAAAGGAGTGAAATGAGAATTCTCCTCACATGTCTCTCCTAGGTCATTATCACCACCTTGATCTAGGCCCTTAAGGCCGAAACCAACTCCCCCCAAGCAAAAATAAAATTTATTCTAGCTAAAGCTTCTATGATGGAATTTGAACCCAAGACCTCAAGAATTAATTCTAAGGCTCTAACCACTAAACCACAACAACTTTTGTTACTATTTCCACTAGAAAAATTATTTTCTACTCAATCCACAATCTATCTCCCTATTTTCACCTCGGCCAAAAATTACCATTTTGCCCCTTTCACACAATACTCACCAACAAGACTTCAAAATAATAAAACTCAAACCCAAAGCACATAGAAATCATATGAAAATGTATTTAATCATGAAGTAAAGCATGATATGCATCCCAACCCTCTTACTCTAAGGTCGGCTTTGACTGGGGTTTCACACACATCATGACCACCCAAGAGTCCAAGAAGTCAAGTGGCTTGACATGAACCCTTCAATAACAAAATTTAGTGCAATTAACTCATTTCACCATACAATATCTCATTCGGTTTGGAATACAAAATTAGTGCCAACTCCCTCCAGAATTAATTCTGGCCTGAATACAATAGTACTTGTACTAGGAACCCACTACTCTAGATGTGTATCAATTGAAACTATTTCCAATACACAATCTCCTTGGCCAAGGACTTCTCGAGTAGTAATTCCTACAAGTGGCCGTGAGATATTCGCCTTTACTATTAGGAATGGTGAATCCTTTATTGACCCTCTCAACTACTTTCGTTTTCCTCACAATGTACCCTATATCCATCCTATAAGTGGCCCTCGATCAAGTTCCAGAGATTGGAATTAAAGTACAATGCTCAGCAAACAAAGTTCCTTGGAGATCTCAAGTCTAAGGATACTTGCACGTTTGCTATATTGAGATTATATCACTGGCACAAAACAGTTATTCATGTGATTATCTCATAGCTAGGTCATCCAATGAACTTATTCCATTAACAAGTATCCATGTATTAACTTTGAGTATCTCAACACTCACGGATATGAGAACCACTACCTGATCAAATTAGGAAGTCTAACACATGGTAATCTTAACGCATTAATGATGTCCTATCTCATTAAAACTACAACTAGGGACTATTTAAGTACTAACACTATACAATGTAGTAGGAATCTCATATCATGATCTCTATAGTGATTTCCTTAACACAGTGTTGTACTAGGGATTTTATCAAACAATTATATTACTTAAATGTAAAGAAAAGAAACTGTAGGATAAATAATGCCTTTTATTAAAATAAAATGTGTCATATACAATGTACAAGTGATTGCCTCTAGGTCATAATGCTAACAAACTCCCACTTGTACTAGAGCCAATCATTCATGTATATAATACCAAATGACTTAACATGACAATCATGTTTCTTTTGGGATAGTGTTTTTGTAAGCGGGTCAGCTATGTTCTCATCCTTGGGAACTTTCTCTATCTTTACATCATTCCTATCTATGATCTCCCGAATCAGATAATAGCGTCGTAGTACGTGTTTGGATCGTTGGTAAGACCGTGGCTCCTTTGCTTGTGCAATGGCTCTATTGTTGTCACAATACAAAGTTATTGGACCAACAATACTAGGAACCATACCCAGTTCTATCACGAACTTCTGGATCCAAATAGCCTCCTTAGCTGCTTCAGAAGCAGCTATGTACTCAGCTTCTATCGTAAAGTCAGCAATAGTCTCTTGTTTGGAATTTTTCCAACTCATTGCCCCTCTGCATAATGTAAACACGTTGCCAGGTTGTGATTTGCCATCATCTTTGTCAGATTGAAAACCGACATCAGTATACCCGTTTATTTTCAAATCACCTTCTGCATATACTGAGAACATATCCTTAGTCCTTCATAAGTACTTAAGAATGTTATTTACAGCCACCCAATGACCCACACCAGTGTCAGATTGGTATCTGCTCGTCAAACTGAGAGCACAAGATACATTAGGCCTAGTACATATCAAACCGTACATGATAGATCCAACTGCCGAAGCATATGGAATCTTACTCATGTGATCCCTTTCAACTTGTGTCTTGAGAGACATCAACTTTGAAAGGCTTACACAATGTGACATGGGTAAGAATCTCCATGCTAAATCTATTTAGCACTTTATCCATGTATGTAGATTATGAAAGACCTAGCAACCTATTAGATCTATCTCTATAGATCTTTATTCCAAGAATATAGGTTGCTTCACCAAGGTCTTTCATAGAGAATTTCTTGGACAACCAAATTTTAACCGTTTGTAAGATAGGTATATCGTTTCCTATTAGCAATATGTCATCCACATAAAGTAATAAGAAAATGATTGCACTCCCACTAACCTTCTTATATACACAAGGCTCATCCATGTTTTGAATGAAGCCAAACTCTTTGATTGTTTCATCAAAACGGATATTCCAACTCCTAGAAGCTTGCTTAAGTCCATAAATGAACCTTTGTAGCTTGCACACCTTTGTGCTATCATTGGACGTGAAACCCTCAGGTTGTGCAATATGCACTTTCTCAGTCAGATTTCCGTTTAGAAAAGCTGTTTTCACATCCATTTGCCAAATCTCATAATCTTGATGAGCAGCAATGGCTAGGAGTATTCTGATAGATTTTAACATGGCTACTAGCGAGAAGGTTTCATCATAGTCAATACCATGTTGTTGACGATAACCCTTTGCCAATAGACGTGCTTTATAGGTAACTAAGTTACCATCCATGTCCATTTTCTTCTTGAAAACCCACTTGCACCCAATAGGTTTAATTCCTTTGGGTGGATCAACTAAATTCCATACTTGGTTTTCGTACATGGAATCCATCTCTGACTTCATGGCCTGAAGCCATTTGCCAGATTCTGAACTATTTAGAACATCGTTGTAGGTAGCAAGCTCATCTTCATCTATGAGCAATACGTCATTGTGGTCACTAATGAGAAATCTATATCTCTCAGGTGCCACACGTATCCTACTAGATCTATGAGGTTCTTGTGTATTAAAAGGTTCATCTATTCTCTCAATAGATGTGGGGTTAGACGGTTGATCCTCATTTGTTTGAACTTCACTAAGTTCAATCTTACTCCCACTGTCCCCTTTAAGCATGTGCTCCTTCTCTAAAAAGACGGCATGCTTCAAAACAAGCAATTTATTTTCAGAGGGTAAGTAGAAGTAATATCTGAAAGATTCTTTCGGATATCCAACAAACAAACATTTGTCAGACTTGCTATCAAGTTTGTCTGACTGTACCCTTTTGACAAAGGCAGAACAACCCCATGCTTGTAAGTGAGATATCTTTGGTTTCTTACCAAAAAAATATCTCTTATAGGGTAGTATCAACCGATTTTGTCATAACTCTATTTAATATAAACAGAAGTCTCTAGTGCATACCCCCAAAAATGATTTTGGTAGGTCTGCGAAGCCATCATGGTCCGTACCATATCTAGAAGGTTTCGATTCCATCTCTCAGATACACCGTTATATTGAGGTGTATGTGGTGGAGTCCATTGAGATAATATCCTATTATCTCTAAGATAACTCAAGAACTCTTGGCTCAAGTATTCTCCTCCTCGATCAGGTTTTAAAGTCTTACTACTTTTGCCAAGTTGTTACTCAATTTCATTCTTAAAGTCTTTGAACCTTTTAAAGGCCTCAGATTTATATTTCATTAAATACAAATACCCGTATCGCGAGAAATTATTGAGAAGGATTATGAAATAGTTATAACCTCCTCTTGCTCATTGACATCGGGCACATACATCAGAATGTATGAGTTGTTATAACTCCTTGGCATGTTCTCTTTTTCCTGGAAAATGAGTTTTAGTCATTTTGCCTAGTAAACAAGATTCGCATGTACCATATGATTCATAATCAAATGACCTTAAGTCACCAAGCTTGTGTAACTTAGATACACGATTTTCGTTTACATGGCCCAAACCACAATGCCATAAGTAACAGGTGTTAGAGTTATCCATTTTATGTTTCTTATTATTTATATTGAGAACTGGATTATCCAAGTCTAGAACATATAAACTATTAACCAGAGTCGTTGAACCATAATGAATATTAATCAATGGAAAAGAACAACATTTATTCTTCAATATTAAAGAAAATCCATATAAGTCTAAACACACAACTGAGATAATGTTTTTCATTAAAACTGGTTCAAAATTATAGTTTTGTAGTTCTAAAATTAATCCCGAAGGCAGGTTCAGCAAGTATATCCCCACAGCAACTGCCGCAACCTTTGCCCCATTTGCAGTACGTTGGTCCATATCGCCTTTCTCTAGCCTTCTACTACACTTTAGTCCCTGCAAGTTATTACACAAATGAGATCTATAACCGTTGTATAATACCCATATCTCATTTCTAAAGGCAGTATTTATCTCAATCAAAAACATACCTGGGTTAGAAGTAGAAGTGCTTGTAAGCTTCTCCTCCTGCTTCTTGTCCTTAATGGTCTTCAAGTAAGCTTTGCAGTTGCGCCTCCAGTGGCTCATCTTCCCACAATGATGGCACGGGCCTCGAGTAGCTACATCCTTCTTGTTCAGACCACCTTTGGGCTTCATGGGATCCATCTTCTTCTTCTCTTGAACTTTTTTTCTTATAAGAGGAAGATTTTGCTATTAAAACTGCATTGGAATCCTTCTTCATGGAGGACTCCGCAGTTTTGAGAAGATTGATCAACTCAGGAATGGTGGACTTAATCTTGTTCATTTGATAGTTAATCACAAAATGTTAGAAACTATTAAGTAAAAATTATAGAATTAAGTCAACACTTAAGTCATGATCCATTGCAAACTTGAGAGATCCAAGCTTCTCTATTAAGCCCAGCATCTTCAACCCATAAGGGGCCACCAAAGAACCCTCTGCCATTTTTGCAACGGAATAGTTGCTTCGAGACCACATATCTCTCAATTCTGGCTTGGGCATCAAACAACTCTCCAAGATGTAGTATAATTGATTGAGCATCTATATGCTCATGCTATCTTTGCAACTCGGGTGTCATGGATGCCAGCATAATACAAGATGTTGTATCACTATCCTCCTTGTGCCTCTTGTGGACAGCATGCTCTTCAACATGAGCATCTTGAGCTAGTGGTGGCGGAATACGAGCATCTAGCGCGTAGAGCAACTTTTTCAATTTGAGAACGATTCTCAAATTTCTACACCAGTCGAGATAGTTTGATTCAGTTAACTTGTTGGTTTCCAAGATGCTACGTAGGTTAATGTTTGTAGACATGATGCAAGTGGCTTAGATGTAAAGATAGAGAGTATTAGGTACTTGTATATGCACATGATATGCAAATAATTAGGACTTTAATTAAATGCATTTTTACTCCACTATTTTACTCAATCCAATAGCTTCCACTATTGATTTGTAAAAGCCTATTGGAAGCTTTCCTAGTGGACTGGTATCCAAATTCCTCAAGAACAACCTTGGGTTTGCCCAACAAGCCACCCTTGAGTTCATTGGCAGGTATCTAATACTAATTACATCGTATGTAACTAACGGTTCATTTGGTGATTACCAGCTTTTAATCTTAAAGCCTTTTAGGCTACCCCACTATTCCTTTAAATTTCTTTATGTTTGAGTTTGCCCAATCGTGATAAAGAATTTAGTTAAACTCGACCCATTAATCAGGAATTCAATTCCAAAGGAATTTAATTCTATAGCTTGAACATGCCCAATGTCAAGTAGGCTTGGGTTTGCCCAACAACTTAGTCTCGAAAATGGACTTTCGTTCTTATTATACTAATTGAAGGAATTAAGTTTAATATTAATTGAGAGATTTGTTCCTTTTAGTGATTTCCTTGGATGACATGCATAAAAATCAATAAATCACATAATTGATAATCATGGTAATAAAGCGATTACGTGGTATGGTTATGGACTTTACCCTAAATTATTTTCTTTGAGCCATAAAAGAAATTAATATAGTTAACCCTATGTATTCATGCATGATTTAAGTAGAAGGTTTTACCTTCTCGCCTTGTTTTGGTTGCCATCTCCAAAATTAAAATAATTCTACTCCCATCTAACCTATGTAAACTAATTACATAATTTTCTAAAGGGAGAAAACCTCGAGTTACATTCGAGGGGAGTTAGATGAGAAGAGAATTACACAAGAATTCTAGAGAAGGCAGGACACGCATGCCCTATTTCATAAAAAACCAAAACTGTAAAATGTTTGAATAGATGTGATTGGTTTTAGCCCATAACCATCCACCATGCCATTGACTATGCTTAAACAAAATAAACATATAATTTTTGTTATTCCAAAATCACAATTTTGGAAAAATAAAAAAAAATTCTAAAATCAATATTTTAGAAAAATACATTAATTTTAAAATTACTATTTTGAAAAATAAAATTGTTTGTCTCAAAACTAATTTTGAGAAAATGCTTTTGGGTCCCGTCTCTGGCAACAAAAACTAATTTTAGTACTAATTTCGTACTCCAAACCAAATGAGATATTATATGGTGAAAGGAGTTATTTGCACTGTTGTTTGTTATTGAAGGGTTCATATCAAGCCACTTCACTTCCTGGACTCTTGGGTGGTCATGATTTGTTGCTAGATACCGCTCATAATATGGGAATATGGGTTTATTAATTGATGAATTAATAAACCAAACATGATTAGAATTAATAGGATTAATTCTAATTAATTATGGATTATTAATCTCAAAGACGTTTGGATTAATTTATGTTCTCTACCAATTGACTAGGAAACCTAATAGGTCACACACAATAGAGGATTATATATTCAAGATATTATTTGATAATATAGTGGAGTTAATTGCCAGAAAGAGAAGTTGTTGTGGCCAAATTATAATTAGTTATAATTAATGCTCCAAATTGTAATTGTGAGAACTTGATGTTTCCAATTACAATTAGGGAATTCTAACTGTTTTAGAATTCTGAGATTGGAGTCTATTTTGAACGGGATTTTTCATGTGATATAGGGATAACACACGAAACCCTAGCTAAGGTGTAAGACACGAATCCAACCCTAGCAACACTTAACATTCTCTCTTCTCTCTCTGTCTCTCTCTCGATTGTTCTTGAGAAGCCCTAGCCGCCATCTTGTTTCTACTAGCACAGAAAATCTTGGTGCTTGAGTGATCCTCTGTGTGGATTACTGTTAGAGATAATCACACACTGTGATTATAGTGGTTTGATATTCAACACTCGTAGAGTTTGATCAAGAGGATTGCTAGATCGCGCCTCGACTTGAAGAAGAAAACTTTTGTTCTTCAGACGATCAAACAAAGGTAAAAAGATGTTACATTTGATCTTTTTATGTCTTGTTTTCCACACATATGTGGGTCCTAGGATGGAATCTCATTTTATTCTTCTGCTGCATTGTATAGGATACGAGCCTGAAATACCCAATAGTAGTATCAGAGCCATGCTATGTGTGGTTTACAGACATTATTTTTTGCATGAAAACTGTTTTCATGTATTCGTGTTTATCTTTGTTTGCTGTGAAAATTGTTTTCACCCGAGTCGAAATCGTTTCGAGCATTATGGGTTGGGTCCGTAGCACAATATAATTATGTAAAAGTCACAAAGTATTTTGAAAGATGCTTTCTTTAGGTGATGAAAATTTTCTGTAGAAAAATGTTTTCTTGCAACATGGTTGTTGGCTTCCATTTTGTCTTAATTTTCTGTTTTAGTTTTGTTTAAATTAACAAATTGGTTGTTGTTTTGAGCTTCAAAATAGAAAATACTGCTAAGAATTGTTCTCACTGAAAATTTCAAAAGAAGAAGGCATCAGAAATTGTTTCTGGAAATTTTTCCAAAATCGCCACCATTGTTCCTGACTACAGCCAACGCCAGCTCCAGCTTCCAAGCCGGCGCCGATTCCATGCTATTTCGCGAACATCCAAAAATCGTTTCTGGAAAGTTTTTCCTTAAAAATCAGAACACAGCCGGCACCGGCTCTGGCTTCCAAACCGACACCGGTTCAACTCTATTTTGCACGTTCCAGCTATTGAAAAAAATATATATCTGGAATAGAATTTTGAAAGGGAAAAACCTCATTTGATGATAGACGGGACCCAAAATCCTTTTCTCAAAATTAGTTTTGAGATAAATAGTTTTATTTTTCAGAATAGTGATTTTGAAAATTTAAAATTAATGCATTTTTCTAAAATATTGATTTTAGAATTTGTTTTATTTTTCCAAAATAGAGATTTTAGAATAACAAAAATTATATGTTTATTTTGTTTAAGCACAATCAATGGCATGGTGGATGGTTATGAACCAAAACCAATTATATCTATTCATGCATTTTATAGTTTTGGTTTTTATGAAATAGGGCTTGTGTGTCCTGCCTTCTCTAAAATTCTTGTGTAATTCTCTTCTTATCTAACTCCCCTCGAATGTAACTCGAGGTTTTCTCTCTTTAGAAATTATGTAATTAGTTTACATAGGTTAGATAGGAGTAGAATTATTTTAATTTTGGAGATGGCAACCAAAACAAGGCAAGAAGGTAAGACCTTCTACTTAAATCATGCATCAACACATAGGATTAACTATATTAATTTCTTTTATGGCTCAAAGAAATTAATTTAGGATAAAGTCCATAACCATACCATGTAATCGCTTTATTATCATGATTATCAATTACGTAATTTATTGATTTTTATGCATGTCATCCAATGAAATCACTAAAAGGAACAAATCCCTGAATTAATATTAAACCTAATTCCTTCCATTAATATAGTAAGAACGAGAGTCCTTTTTCGAGACTCAGTTGTTGGGCAAACCCAAGCCTATTTGATATCAGGCATCTTCAAGCTATGGAATTAAATTCATTTGGAATTAAATTCCAAATTAAAGGGTCAGGTTTAACTAAATTCTTTATCCTGGTTGGGCAAAATCAAGCATAAAAAAATTTAGAGAAAAAGTTGGGGTAGCCGAAAAGGCTTTAAGATTCAAAGCTGTTAATCACCCAATAAACTGGTAGTTACATACGATGTAATTGGTATTAGATACCTACCAATGAACTTAAGGGTGGCTTGTTGGGCAAACCCAAGGTTGTTCTTGAGGAATTTGGATACCGGTCCACTAGGAAAGCTTCCAACGGGCTTTCCCGAATCAGTAGTGGGGGCTATTGGTTTGAGTAAAATAGTGAAAAATGTGTTTAATTAAAGTCCTAATTATTTGCATATCATGTGCATATATAAGTAGCTAATACTCTCTATCTTTACATCTAGGTCACTTGCATTATGTCTACAAACCTAAACATACGTAGTATCTTCGAAATCAACAAGTTAACCGAATCAAACTATCTCGACTGGTATAGAAATTTGAGAATCGTTCTCAAATCGAAAAAGTTGCTCTACGTGCTAGATTCTCCTATTCCGCCACCACCAGCTCAAGATGCTCATGCTGATGAGCATACTGTCCACAAGAGGCATAAGGAGGATAGTGATACAATATCATGTATTATGCTGGCATCCATGACTCCCAAATTGCAAAAACAACACGAGCATATGGATGCTCAATCGATTATACTACATCTTGGAGAGCTGTTTGATGCCCAAGCCAGAACTGAGAGATACGAGATCTCGAAGCAACTATCCTATTGCAAAAATGGCATAGGGTTCTTTGGTGGCCTCTCATGGGCTAAAGATGCTGGGCTTAATAGAGAAGCTTGGATCTCTCGGGTTTGCAATGGATTATGACTTAAGTGTTAACTTAATTCTATAATTTTTACTTAATAGTTTCTAACATTTTGTAATTAACTATCAGAAGAACAAGATTGAGTCACCATTCCTGAGTTAATTAATCTTCTCAAAACTGTGGAGTTCTCTATGAAGAAGGATTCCAATGCAGTTTCAATGGTAGAATCTTCCTTTTCTAAGAAGAAAGTTAAAAATAAAAAGAAGAAAGCTCCCATGAAACCCAAAGGTGGTGTGAACAAGAAAGACGCAGCTAACAAGGGCCCATGCGATCAATGTGGGGAGATGGGCCACTTGAGGCGCAACTACAAAAGCCTACTTGGAGACTATTAAGGATAAGAAGCAGAATGAGAAGCTTACAAGCACTTCTGCTTCTTCTCCAAGTATGTTTATGATTGAGATAAATATTGGCTTTACAAATGAGATATGGGTATTAGATTCCGGATGTGGATCTCATTTGTGCAATAACTTGTAGGGACTAAAGAGCAGTAGAAGGCTAGAGAAAGGCGATGTGGACCTACGTACTATAAATAGGGCAAAGATTGTTGCACTTGCTGTGGGGACATACGAGCTGAACCTACCTTCAGGATTAATTCTAGAACTACAAAACTGTTATTGTGTACAGTTTAAATGAAAAACATTATCTCAGTTGCATGTTTAGACTTATATAGATTTCATTTGATATTTAAGAATAAATATTGTTCTTTTTCATTGAATGATATTTATTATGGTTCAGCAACTCTGGTTAATGATTTATATGTTCTAGACTTAGATAATCCAATTCTCAATATAAACAATAAGAAACCTAAAATGGATAACTCTAACACCCCTTACTTGTGGCATTGTCGTTTAGGCCATGCAAACGAAAATCGTGTATCTAAATTACACAAGCTTGGTGACTTAGGATCATTTTATTATGAATCATATGGCACATGCGAATCTTGTTTACTAGGCAAAATGACTAAAACTCCTTTTCTAGGAAAAGGAGAACATACATGCCAAGGAGTTATTAGAACTCATACATTCTGATATATGTGGCCCAATGTCAATACAAGCAAGAGGAGGTTATAACTATTTCATAACCTTTATCGATGATTTCTCATGATACGAGTATTTGTATTTAATGAAATATAAATCTGAGGCATTTGAAAGGTTCAAAGACTTCAAGAATGAAATAGAGAAACAACTTGGCAAAAGTACTAAGACTCTAAGATCTGATCGAGGAGGAGAATACTTGAGCCAAGAGTTTCTGAGTTATCTTAGAGATAATTGGATATTATCTCAATGGACTCCACCACATACACCTCAACAAAATGGTGTATCCGAGAGAAGGAATCGAACCCTTCTAGACATGGTACGGACCATGATGGCTTCTGAAGCAACTAAGAAGATAAAGATAGAGAGAGTACCCATGGATGAGAACATAGCTGACCTGCTTACAAAAGTACTATTCCAAAAGAAACATGACTGTCATGTTGAGTCATTCGGTAATAGATACATGAATAATTAGTTCTAGTGTAAGTGGGAGTTTGTTAGTGTTGTACCCTAGAGGCAATCACTTGTATATTGTATATGACATATTTTATTTTAACAAAAGACATTATTTATCTTATAGCTTCTTTTGTTTACTTTTAAGTAATATAACTGTTCGATAAAGTCCCTAGTACAACACTACATTAAGGAAATCATGGTAGAGATCATGATATGAGATTCCTACTACACTGTATAGTATTAGTACTTAAATAATCCCTAGTCATAGTATTAATGAGACAAGACATCATTAATTCATTAAGACTAGCATGTGTTAGACTTCCTGATTTAATCAGGCAATGGTTCTCATATCTGTAAGTATTGAGATACTCAAAGTTAACACATGGATGTTTGTTAATAGAACAAGTTCATTAGATGACCTAACTTTGAGATAATCACATGAATACCTATTTAGTGCCAGTGATATAATCTCAATATAGCAAATGAGAAATATGATTCTCATTTACATGGCCTAAATGATAATTCCATGACTAATATGTGTTTGTGTTATCTTTTTTTGGTCTTTTGTTATTTATATTGAGAACTTGATTTTCCATTTCTAGAACCTATAAACAATTCATCAAAATTGTAGTACCATAATGGATATCATTTAGTGAAAAAGAACAACTTTTATTCTTAAAATTTACATGAAATCCAAGTAGGTCTAAACAAGCAATTGTGATAATGTTTTTAAGCAAAACTGGTAAATAAAAATAATTTTGTAATTCTAGAATTAAATCGGAAGGCATGTGTAGATGATAAGTCTCCATCAACCTTTGCTCTATTTACTGTACGAAGGTCCACATCATCTTTCTCCAGTTTCCTACTCCTCTTTAGTCCCTGCAATTTATTGCACAAATAAGTTCCACATCTAATATCCAATACGCATATCTCATTGTAAAAAGTAGTATTAATTCCAATTATAAACATATCAGGAGAGGAAGTAGAAGTGTGATACGTATTTATTTCGGTATAAAAATCATATAAAAATAAGCACATTCCCAATCAAGTTTAAATTAAAATGTTAACCCCAAATTACAGATATGAGCAAGCGTACTTATTATTAACATAGCATAGGGTTCAAATGTGTGTCGATTCTCCAGGAACAAGTATGCATTAATCACTTTTCTTTCATTATTTAACCGATTCAATAAAGTGAAAAGCATAATAAAACAAAAGAAAATAAAATAAAAGAATATATACATGTCAAGGATGGAGAATTATGTAACTCAAACCATTATTTTGACAAACATAATCTTAAAGTACTTAACCATTATCATAACTCATTATTCTCTTGGCATCATGAAGGATTAAGATAGATTCACTTCTTTTCCAATCCATGAAATCACTACCTTCTAGATAAATTAGCATCAAATTCCTGTCTCAACTAATTCACTAAAAGATGCATTAAACACAATCCTTGATTAAATTTCCATTCCTGGAAAACTTAAAACAAGAAATTATCCAATGAATCCATTTTTGGCAGACATCAATTAACCTTTAATTACCATTTCTTAGCAATTAACCCCTTTTCCAAGCAAGTTAATGAAAGCAACAACCGATTAATCTCGTAATGCATACAAGTAATTAAATACCAAGAAAACAATCAATTAATCAAAAGATCAAATAACTCTAAAAATCATGAATACCTAAAATAATGTTAAATTACAATAAAACCATTAACATATCATTGTTCAAGAAAAAGAAAACAAAGTAAAAGAAAGCACTCAAAGATAAGCCTTATTCTTCTTCCTTTATAGACCTTCTTATACAACCCTCCTTGAATTGAAGAATTCCTCCTTTTATTTGAGTGATTTTCGATGATGATCTATGAATTCCCCCATTTTGTCTTGTGTTTTCCCTCTATTTATAGGCTTAGGAAGTGCCTAAACTCGTTGGTGCAAGGTTCTTGGCCGAGTAGAAGTAGGAAGATACTAAAATTCTGAAGACTATCAAAAACCACGTGCAAAAATCAAGGTTCCACCTTATCTTCAGGGCATAGCCGACGCCGCCTTGGCTGCTAGAGCTGGTGCCGATTGTGATCTGTATCTTCAATCGTTTGCTGATTTTTTTTCTTGATTTCCACGCAATATTGTCCAAAGTACAGCCGGCGCTGCCTTGGCTGCTAGAGCTGGTGCCAGTTTGGATCTGTTACGATCCTATTTCAACAATTTTTTATCATCTCGAAGTGCGGGCAAGCAGCACATAGTCGGCGCCGGTTCCTCTGTCCTGGCCGGCGTCGCCTCTGTTCTATTTTGCGATGTTTTTGTTTTATTTTACCCCTAATATCTAAAATAATGCACAAAATAATTTTCCAATGGTACAATATCAAATATGAAGAAATATGACTAGTTATTGAACAAAATGCATTACAAAATAATCTCAAATAACTAGGAAAAATTTGACTAATTTAGGCCCTATCATATTCCCCCACACTTAGCTCTTTGCTTGCCCTCAAGCAAAGTATCAAATAAAAGTAAGAAAAACACAAAGGTTGATAAATCACTGAATCAATTTCAAAATAATATCTTCAATGCTTCCTTCATTCATGAACATAAAACACATGCTACTATATCCTTCATAACAAATGCAAGACTTGTGTAAGTGAATAGTGACTTAGTAGAACTATCCCAATACATTGACAATATTCTCAAACCATTGGAAAGAATTTAGTTCAAAAAGAGTATGTATTCCATAAACTTACTTTTCATATACTCTCTCCACTAATCTGAGAAATATCATGATTCTACTTAGGTCAAGTAGAACTTTCAAGCTTGTAATGTTAGGCTAGAGGCTTGTAATGTGTCTTGTCAAACGAAGGATATAGGAGAATCAAATATCAAGAAGATGAGAGTTCGCAAGAAAAGGATAAACAAAATGTATCAATAATTTCCAAACTCTTCTTGCTCTCATATCAATCAAAACCCATAACCTTGTATAGCAATTACAGTCCAACTAAAGCAATTCTTGCATTTTCTCTCTTTTTTTTTTTTCTTTCAGCTCCTTCATCAATCATTCTTTCATAAGATCATTCAAATTTTTTCAGAGAATAGTGCCAAGAACTTAATGTGAACTTAAGTTTTTCAGAGATTCCTACAGCTCAACCACTATTCTTCTCATAATCTTTCTTCTCTTTCTCTTTCACTTTTCTTTTCTTTTCTTCTCTCTTCTTCTTTTGTTTTTCAATGCTGCTATTGTTTGTTTCATAATTTCTTCTCTTTCCATCTTTTCTTAGCAGCTTTTTGTTTTCTTTTCTTGTTTTCAATCTTTCTCTTCCCAGCTCAACATAACTATTGATGCATGACTAAAAGCAACAAGTCATGATCTTTTCACAAGTATTCTCCCTCAACCTTTTCCTACATGTACTTTTATCCATCAAGAGTAATCAATGATTTCGAAGAATTATTCAAACTCTCAAAAAGAAAACAATGGACAAAGTATGATAACGGGTTTTAAGAAAAAAATTCATCCATTTAGGCTCAAAATAGGCACTAAGGATAATATAAAATAGGTAGGCTTGAAAAGATCAAACTATCCAAGGAAGGCCTATTACCAGCATCCCTAAGTTAAATTATGAATGTCTTTCTTATTTCTCCTCGAGAGGTATTCAAGTAAGTTTTAGAATGCTTAATGAATTTTAGTGGAAAAAAAGGTTTAAGAACAATGTAAAGCATATAATCAAGAACTACTTAGTCCAAGTGCATGCAGAAAGTCATGCATAAGCCATAAATGATATAGAACATATGTTCTATAATCTATCACAAAGACATGTATTAAGAATACAGCTTGAAATCTCAAAGAAAATTAGAAAAAAATTTAGAAAATTTTTGAAAAATTTTTGCTCACAAGAAGGATAAAGGATAAAAGAATGATGCATAGAAGAATTTTCAATCAAACCACTCTCCTACACTTAAACTGGACATTGTCCTCAATGGCCAAACAAATAGAACAAAGAATAAACACTGCCACGGAACCAAACATATAAAGGAAAAGAGATAAGAAAGACAATACTTCCAGATATTGTGCAATTTGCTGTACAAGCGTTGAGTTCCTGGAGAAAGAGGCATTGGTAAAGTATCTAAAAAGAAAAATACAAAAGAGTACACCAAAGCATAAAAACTAGAAAATAAAAACTAAAGAAAAAAAATAGTACAAACGAAGAAAAGTAAGCAAGAACGAACTAGAAAAGACATGAAAAGATAAAGGAAAAACAAGTGTGAACAACAAGAGAAAGTATGGAACAATCAGCTCATTCCTCGTCATCATCATCATCAATAGGGGCGGAAGTGCCGTCACCACCATATTGTCCCGAAAAATGTTGCCTCCATTCAGCCCATTGCTGCTTCATAGTAGCTTTTTGCTAGGCAATGTCATCAATAGAACCCTGCAAGCGTAGGAGCATCTCTGTCTGCTAGGCAAACTGTCCTAGCACGGTAGTCTCGAAGTCAGCCTGGGTTGGGACTGAGAACTATTAGGTCGTGCGCGTGCTGGTGGCGGTGGGTGCTCCTCCTCCACAAGGGGTAGCGTAACCTGACCGGGATACCTGACCTCATGGGGGGTTAGCCACTTTTTCAATTCTTGGTTGTACTTGTACCCACAACTCAACAGTGTTTGTTCTGTAACCATATCGTGCTCAGTAGTAGCCCCCATCAATTCTCCCTCAGTACCAACACTAAAGTCTTTCAAAATTTTCATGATAACTAGAGGGAAGATGAAGACTTTCGTAGAGAGACGGTGATGAACCACATCCCTAATGGATTTTATAATCAAGGGTGCAAGAGGGATAGGCAGGGAGTTCCTCATTCTATGCAAAATGTAGGTGTCAATAAGGCGGGTCTCATTAAATCCAGTGGCACGGGGTACAACATTGAACCCAAATATATAGACTAGAGCTCTAGAGTTGGCAGCAAGATCATTGTACGAATAGAAACAGTTGGCCTGGAAGGCATTATGCTTATACAACCCTAGAGTGGCTCTAGTCCCACTGGCATCCCAATTAGGGTCAGAAAGAATTTTTTTATTGTTAACATCTATTCCTGTGAAACCCCAGTCGAAACCAACCTTAGAGTAAGGGGGTTGGGATGCATATCATATTTTATTATATGTTTAAATATATTTTTATATGATTTTATATGCTTTGGATTTGTGTTTGATAGTCTCGAGGGCTTAATTGTGTTTATTGAGTAAGAACGGCAAAATGGTAATTTTTGCTTGAGGTGAAAATAGGGAGACAGCTTAAGGGTTAAATAGGAAAAAAAACATTTTAGAGACAAAATAAGAACAAGAGTTGTTGTGGTTAGTGGTTGGAGCTTTGGAATTAATTCTTGAGGCCTTGTGTTCAAATTCCATCATTGGAGCTTTAGCATAATTAAATTTTATTTTTGTTAGGGAAGGTTAGATTTTCGTCCTTGAGTGCTCTATAGAAAGGTAAAGGTGATGTCCTAGGGGAGACATGATAGGAGTACCCTAATCCTACTCTTGTACCCTACAAAAATTCCTATGGGAATTCATACCCTTCTTGATCCTTAGTTTTCCTTACTTCTCAATTTCTTAAGTTATTCAATTTATTCAAACTAATTTCATTCCAAAAATTTTAGTAAAGTGCTGTGGCTTTGAAAGTTCAAAATGTCTAAGTGAAAGACATCTTATGGACTGAAAACGTGGAAGAGATGGGGAAGGTTCCAAGAGAATTAATCCCCCTAGTGAACCTTCAAAACTTCACTCTAGCTATATTCATTTTCCTTCATGTAGTGATCTGAAATTTTTCCAGCTTTTTGTGCCTTCAAGGTGTGAAAATTTTCAGCCAGCATTCCCTCCCAAATGCAGCCAGAAAATGGCCCACTTGACCAACTTGAAATCTTAAATTTTCTGGCCAAATTCGGACAGCACAAATGCTGTGCAAAGCCAGAAAATTTTCTAGGCAAAATCGCAGTATATATAAGCTTAAACCAAGCTGTTTTCTCCCAACTCCTTAGCCACGTTTTTCCTCCATGAAGAAGGCTGGAAACCAGCCTTGAAAGACTTCTGAATGCCCTTTCAAACTCTCTGCAATCTACCTGGAAAATGGTAGCAAAAGCTGCCCAGGAAAATTCCAGCAATGGCAAAACTGTACAAGATTTTATTTCCAGCTTTGTTTACTTTTCCAACCCTGGCCAAAACTTCACCCTTTTTCTGCACAAACCTCTCTTGAACTGCCATGAACTAAACCCCATTATCTTCCCCAACCTTCTGCATGAAAACCAGTCTTTGCTGCCCTAAAATATCTCCAACAAATTACTTCAATCATGCCTTGATTGGAGACCAAAATTCCAGCAATCCTAATTTAGTAAACTTCCATAAAATGTCCCTTAAACAACCAAACCTTTCCTTCACCTTTATACCCCCTCTTTTCGGTCACCATTATCCTTCTTCAACCAGCTTTCATCTAGCAAAATCACTGAACATCAGTTGGCCATAGTAGCTTCCAAAAAGCTCTCCATTGATCAAAGATATTCTTGCTATATTTTGTTTCCAAATTTGATTCCCAAAAATATTCTTTTAGGATTTCAACAACCAGCCATTCCATTTCCTTTCAAACCAGAAAAATTATCTACCTAAACTACACAAACAATTCGGCCACTACAAACATACAGAATTTCGGTTGCTTCAAATCCAAAATCCCTCCATTCTCTTCAACCTTCAAGCACACATAGAACACCAAGAATACCTACTCACTTCTCTCGCCCAATACCTCTCCAAACCACTTCAATCTCCTTCAAAAAAATTCTAGATTTCATCTATTCACTGCCGTGAGTCCATCCATAACATTTTTAACATCAAACTCCAAAATCTAACTCTCACATTTGGATCAAGAATTAGTATTTTTGTGAAGGCTCAAGAACACCTTCAAGGTAAGTTTGTGCAATCAACTTCATCTTCTCTAATCTCCAATCTCTAATGAATATATATGTGTATAAGCATGCTAATGGATGCTCGTCTTCTCTTTTCTCTCTGTCTCTGTCTCTGTCTCTCTCTCTCTCTCTCTCTCTTGGCCAAATACCCTCTCCCTCTTGGTCGAATGAATTATTCACCAATGGCCATGCTTTCTTCATCTCTCTTGGACGAATCTAGTCATTCAGGAGTTGAGATCCATTCGAAATTCCTTCAAGGTACTCATCAATCAAGTAAGCCTTTTCAACCTTCCTTTTTAATTCTAGATTCATGTCTCTAGGATGATATTGGTAGGAGATGGATTATAAATAGGATTTGAGCATGTATTGTTGTGGTGAGTTGAGATTGAAGCATGAATAAATGTGTGTATATGATGGAGATGAGATTTATGCATGAGTTGGTTATCTTGGTTGATTGTATGGTGTTTTTAGGGTTCATTGCATGTCTCCATGTCATAAGTAGTATTTGTGATCAAGTATGTTAGAGATTATGTCACCTATAGTGAATAGGATTTATATTCATGTATGATTGTTAAAGCCATGATTATGTTTATGCTAGTAGAAGTTGGATCATGCCTTGGTAAATTTAGATCTATGCTTTTATTCAAGATTTGGATGAGTTGATGAATTGAAGTGGAGTATATGTTCATGATTGTGGTTAGCAATAGAAATATGATCATGATCTAGTTGTCCCTAAGCTAATTTTATTTCATCAATAAAATATTTAATATTATAATTTTTGCTAGTAAGGTAGACAAGGATTATTATATATAATAAGGATATTTTAGTCAAATAAATGATAGCTTTTATTTCAAGAAATAAAATATATAGATATTTTATATAATAATAATATCAAATAAAGCCTTTTATATAAATAATCATAATAACTAAAATATTAATTTTGTAAGTCTTATATTCATAAATATTATTAAAATTTATTATCTTTCAATTATTATCTTTTAATCAAAACCTATTAAATTTTATTTAGTATCTTTCAATCAAGACCCATTAAAATTTATTTTCAACTAATTTTAGTTTTCAATTATTTTCAAAGAATTAATTATTAATAAATCATTATTTTACCTAATACCACCTAGGACTCTTCATCAAATAAATTCTAAATTATTCTTAGCAAGATTTAAACCTTCATCTTATTAGTACCTATTTCCCAAAACAATAATTATTTTAAATATCAAATTAGACTTAGCTTATAAACCATTTTTATTTATTATTTGGCCTTAAAGCTTAGGACACTAGGATCATGGCAGTAGTGAGTTGAGCTAGCTTTATTTGTGAAAGTGGATTTTAGCTTGAGATTAATTATGCCCTATATTTACCCCAGGCAGGGTTAGGTCTGCTGTTGAAGACCTTTATTTTATCTCAAGCTAAGGATCAAGTAAGCTCCTGCATAAAACCTGTTTAATGCAAATTGTTTATTATGGCAAGCCGAATGTAGAGTGCATGGACACTCATTTGGGTAGAGGCAATTGAGGATTGTCTCCCGTCTTACTTCCGTTAAACAAATTATTTGAAAATCAATAAGTAGATTTACTTAAACTCAAAACTTTTTCAAAAATTGATTTTGACAAAGGCTTTGGAAACCCTTAATTGCCATTTTCAAGTGGAACTATGTTTTGTTCCTTTTTCCCCAAGTATGGTAAGTTACGTTGAGTACTCAATAAGGGTGGACTGCTAGGACTAGTTTTTGAAGGGTTAGGGTGAGTCTCTCAGTAGGTGGCCACTTCTGAGGGGTAAGTCCTCCCCAGATAAGATGTCAGTCCAGTAGGTCGTGTCGGTCCGAGCTAGCAGTTTTTTTTTTCAGTCAAGTGACTGTGTATTGCCGGAATGGACAACCGGTTGTTGTTTAGATATATAGAAAGAGGAGTATCTTGTCTGGTAGGCCGATCACCTATTTTTTGTCAGTCTGGACAATGTATCGGCATTCTGACCGGTTATGGGGCCCAACGTGTGGTAACCCATGATCATTTCTTTTAAGTGGTTGATTTTATTGATTATATATGGTTGGAAAAGCCAAAACACCACCCTTGATTTTGACTAATGTTTATTGCTTACCAGTATTTCTCTTATAAAGGTTTATACTTTGCATTCACGAACAGTTTTCACTGGACACTCAAAGCACACACGGACTTACTGAGATTTTTATGTCATCACCCTTTTTACCATGATTTCAGGTCGATCCTGCTGTGGGGATGAGTAGCTAGATATTGCCTGCCTTAGATGATTTTCCTGATATTTAATTTGTGTAATGCTTTGGGGAGTTGAGAGTGGATAATTTTATTATAGATTTGATTTTGAATTTCTTGGATTCATTCATGGATTATAATAAATTTTAAGCTAAAGTATTATTTTTATTCCGCTATTTTGATTGTGTGACCTAGTTATAAAGACCCCTTGTCCTTTAGACGGGGCAACATCCCCAGCCCTGGCGGGGCTAGGTAGTGGGTGTTACAAGTGGTATCAGAGACTAGGTTATAGGCAAATATTGATGATATATGTTCTATTTATTTAAGATTAAATCTTTATCTAACCTATCTTGTTTATGTTGTAGGATGGTTAGAATGCTTAGAACCGCGAGGAAAGGGTAGCAATGGCACCCGCCTATCCTTATATACCCGAAAGACCTTCCAGTCCCCCAGCCTGCCCCTCAGCCAGTTATCCCTATAGAGGATAGCAGTGATGATTAGGTCCAAATTCTTGAGCCACCCCTAATCCCGATGATAGACATAAGCTCTGACAGTGATGATGAGGTGATAGCAGTAGAGCATGTACCCCACCCTCCTAGTCCCATAGTGGAGTTAGCAGCAGATAGCGATGACTCGGGGGAGATAGACTATGAGTCTCCACCTAGGCCTTCTTTTGTTCCTTCTTTCAGCCGAGTTGAGCTCGGGGAGAGTTCTAGGCGCCCTGGGAAGGAGCCGATGGAGGGATTTGCCAATGGGGTTGGGGTAGATTTTTCTAAGAATTATGGGGGTTGGTTGTATATGGCTAATGATGAGGGTTCTGATGAGGACTAGAGGGCTAGGAGTTATTTTGAATTAGATGTTTATTTATTTACTGTTTTTCGAAAACTTTTATGTCAAAGATTTTTAATTCTATTTTCTATCAAAATTTCGAATTTATGGAAGTCAATTTTTGAAAGAGAATTTATTCCTTAGACAAAATTTACATCTAATGTCTTTGTACATATATCTGATGTGAATGTATATGCACCTAAAATGATTTGATCCTTGAATGGTTTAGAATGGTACCCAAGCGCCGTACAACTTCAACAGGCAGAAAAGTTCCGAAAGCTGATCATGTGGCACCGGAAGTCGAGACAGCCCAGATGCACTCACCCGACCGGGGTGATGGGAGTGGTCTGGATATGGGCGTGAGGTCTACAGTTCTGACTAATGTGTCAATGGGCCAGGCATTCAGCAAGATGGCTTAAATTCTATAGACTGTGACCGAGCGAAGGAACCCTAAGGGGGAAGATAAGGCGTTAGAGCGATTTCTGAAGTTTCAATCGCTCGTCTTCCTGGGTGAAGCTGAACAAGATCAGAAGGCAGAATAGTGGATCGAGCAGATGGAGGACATATTTGCAACACTCCAGTACACTGAAGAGCAGATGGTTAAGTTTGTTGCTTTTCAGTTGAGAGGACCAGCTCAGACATGGTGGCAGTGAGTTCAAGACGACTGGGAAATAGGCAAGCAAGAATGGACGTGATCCTACTTTGTTGAGGTCTTCAGAGCTGAGTACATCCCTCAGTGGATCGTGGAAAAATAGGAGGATGAATTTCAGAATTTGAAGTAGGGGAGTATGTCAGTGGCTCAGTACGCAGCACAGTTCACCCAACTATCAAAATACTGCCAGAGATTAGTATATACAGAACAGAATAGGACAAAGCAGTTCATCAAGGGGCTAAGGCCAGAATTGAGGAGGGCGTTGGCACCTTCTCCGCCAACGACCTATTTGGGGGCAGTGGACGCGGCTACCGGAACTCAAAATGAAGACCGTAGCAGGATGGCGGCAAGGCCTTTCCAACCGCCAAGGCAGCCGCAAGGGCACTTCCAAGGGCAGCAATCTAACAAGCGCCCCACTAACCAGCAGTGGCAGAACCGGGGAATGCAAGCCCAAACAACACCAATGGGTCCTGTCCAAAACCTTCCATCATGCCGGTAGAGTGGAAATAGGGGCCACACAGAGAAGAATTGCTGAACCAAGGGTGGTGAAAGGAAATGTTATCACTGTAGCGACCCGAATCACTTGAGGAACACCTGCCCTAAATTGCACCGAGTCAGGCAAAGAAACATGGCACAGAACCCGGGGCCTAACAGAGCCAACACCATGGGAGCATTCAGGAGTGGAGCACTGAAGTTACAAGTGAAGGCCAAGGTTTTCGCTCTCAATAGAGAGGAAGTTGGGACCGATGCAACAGTAGTGGAAGGTACGTTTACTATCCATGGACGCTCCGTTAATACATTGATAGATCTTGGCTTTACTCATTCCTATTTAAACAAGATTTGTGCATGTCATTTGGATTGGGATGGAGTAGAGCTACCTTTCACTTTAGTGGTAACCACACCTTTGGGGAAAATGGTGCAAGCAGATCGGTATGTGAAAGATTGTAAAATTGATGTGGGAAGAGAAAGTCTAGAGGGAGACATGATAGTATTGGACATTAAATATTATGATTTGATATTGGGGATGGATTGGTTAGCCAAGCATGGGGCTAGGGTAGATTGTAAGAATAAGTCGGTCTAGTTCGTTAGACCAGGTTGTGATGTATTGGAATTTGATTGCAAGAGAGTGAAAGAATTAAAGTATTTGATCACAGGGGCTCAGGCTCGAAAATTGCTGAAGTAAGGATGTTAAGGGTACCTGGCTTACATGATAAACAAGCCGAAAGACCAATGCACTCTGGAGGACACCAAAGTAGTGAAGGATTTTCCCGACGTGTTCCTAGTAGAACTTGATTCTTTACCTCCCAGCCGAGAGGTGGAATTCACCATTGACTTAGTTCCGAGAACGGAACCAGTATCTCGGACCCCGTACCGAATGGCACCGGCAGAGCTGAAAGAGTTGAAGGGATAGTTAGAGGAGTTAGCGAGTCAAGGATATATCAAACCTAGCACATCTTCCTGGGAAGCGCCGTGCTATTTGTGAAGAAGAAGGACGGGACTCTAAGGCTATGCATCAACTATCGGGGTTTGAACAACTTGACGATTAAGAACAAGTATCCCCTACCGCTTATTGACGAACTGTTCGATCAGTTGCAAGGATCCAGTTGCTACTCCAAACGGGATCTGAGGCAAGGGTACTACCAAGTGCGGATAAAAGAGGAGGATATCCCCAAGACGGCTTTCAACACCAGATATGGGCATTATGAGTTCGTGGTAATGCCGTTCAAGGTGACCAATGCTCCAGCAGTATTCATGGACCTGATGCACCGAGTGTTCTGACCCTGTCTGGACAAGTTCGTGGTGATCTTCATCGACGACATTTTGATTTACTCCAAGAGTCTGGAGGAGCATGCGGAGCATCTGAAGCTCGTATTGGAGAAGTTTCGGGAGCACAAGATGTACGCCAAGTTTAGCAAGTGTGAATTCTAGTTGGACATTGTGGCATTTCTTGGCCATGTGGTGACCAAGGAGGAAATCAAGATAGACCCGGCAAAGGTCGAAGCAGTGTCAGACTGGAAGCAGTCAGAGAATATCACCAAGATCCGAAGTTTCTTGGGACTGGCTGGTTACTACCAGAGGTTCTTCAAAGGGTTCTCGACACTCGCATCGCCAATGACCCGATTGCTGAGGAAGGATGTTCCATTTATGTGGAACGAGAAATGCGAGAAAAGTTTTCGAGAGCTGAAGCGGAGGTTGATGACGGCGCTAGTATTGAGTCTGCCAGAGGAGGGTAAGCGTTACACGCTATATACCGATACCTCGAAGGAAGGATTGGGAGCAATGTTGATGCAAGACTGGAAGGTGATCGCTTAGGCTTCACGGAAGCTGAGATCTCATGAAGTCAACTATCCTACTCATGATCTGGAGCTGGCAGCTATCGTGTTCGCCCTGAAGAAATGGCAACACTACCTGTACGGAGCCGAATATGAGGTGTTCACTGACCACAAGAGTCTGAAGTATATCTTTACTCAAAAGGATCTGAACTTGAGGCAGCAAAGATTGATGGAATTTCTGGAAGAATACCGATGTCCGATCAACTACCATCCTGAGAAGGCCAACGTTGTGGCAGACGCCCTTAGCAGGAAAGTTGGAATGGCCAGACTAAGGGTGCAGGATGTTCAAGTGGTTCAGGATGTGTTGGACAGAAGGGTGGAAGTGCAAGACAAAAGAATTGTCATCAGCAATTTGAAGTTGGTACCAGATTTGAAGCGGGAAATTGTGGAAGCTCAGCAAAGCAACGCCGAGTTTCAACTTTTCAAGGATAAGGAGCTCGAGCTGCTAGATAGTGAATTCCGTTAAGATGAGGTGGGAGTTTTGCATTTTAGGGATCGGTTGTGTGTACCCAGAGAGCAGCAATTAAAGGACATAATTTTGGAAGAAGCGCACAAGAGCAAGTACGCCATTTATCCGGGGGAAGTCAAGATGTATTAGGACCTGAAAAGAGCCTATTCGTGGCCCGGACTAAAGCGAGATGTGGTCAAGTATGTCTCGACCTGTCTCACCTGCCGAAAAGTCAAAGCGGAGCACAAGAAATCAGTGGGACTATTGCAGCCATTGCTAGTACCGGAATGAAAATGGGAGGAGGTGACTATGGATTTTGTCACTAGACTTCCCATATCAAAGACCCAGAAGGACGCCATATGTTAGGATTCGTGGACTCCTAAATGCAAAAAAACATCAACGAATCCCTTCTGAGGATCCAAGTAAACGATTAAGAAGATCGTAGGTTTGTATAATTACCTCTGTTTGGTGTAATCGATATCCTTCGATTCTGATTCTGTCACTGTACGTGCAACCCAAACAATCACCAGACGCTGCAGTGTGCGAACGTCCTCTATCGGATACACACCGTGAACTCACTCGTTACCCGGAGAGTACTAACGCCTAGGGTTTGAGAGGTTTTTTTTCTGATCAATGGAGGCATGAATATTCTCAACAGAAATTGGCACACCCAAGAAGACGGCTAGGGTTTTCTTAAAACCCACTCCAAACCTCTTAGAGTCCAACCCTAATAATATATTATCATATTTTAATTTAAATTCAAATTAAATTAAAATTGATATGATAAGGTTCTGCCATTATCTCGGTAATTTAACTAATTAATTTACCGAGTCTGATTCTTATAGTTTGGACATCATCCAGATCCATCGAATGTGGACATATTTCCAAATTCATTATATCTGGTAAATTTTCTAAGTTTGATTAACTTAGACATATTTCTAGATTCATCGAATCTGGTCACCAGAAAAATAACCTAACAAGTTCGCTTATTGTGTGACCCTATAGGTTCATTTAACACTGGCAATGTGACTAAATCATATTTAAATGGCCCACAAGTTATAAGCAGTTTCTAGCAAAACATTATAACTATCCAGGTTAAATGAAGATCGGTGATCTCTTTGAACCAAACCATAATTTTATATTTAGTCCTTTTGTCACACAATATCCAAATTAAGCATAAGGCACGGAACATGTCATCCTTATTAAGCTTAATCAATTATTTCTTGAATTCATAGTAGACTGTTCAAACAAATGATATCAATATCTTAGATTGATATATTTGAGCACGGCCATGCATTTTAACAGTCTAACTTATCAAGTGGCTCATGGATATCTCTCCCATAATTGAGAAGGACAAATTCCTTCACTATCAATCATATTTCTCTCATTGATTTATTCTATATCCAACAGTAGTCTAATTTATTATCTGGCTAAAGACAACTTTAGACAACGTCAAAATACAGAATTTATCAAGTAGGAAACTATGATGAATTTAGGTCGAAGGACTTTTAATATTATTATGGCTAGAAAGTACTTATGACATGTTCTATGAAGTACTCTCACAATGGGTTATGTCCAATACAATGTTCTCTAACACTTATTTATGTTTTGACTTGACATCACAAATATCCATGACCAGTAAAACATAGTCATCCAGTCACAAACATACTAATCTTAATTTATTATTATTTCAATAATAATAAACGATCAGGGATAGATTTAGAATAGTCATTGTATTCATTGTTGGGTTTTACTATCAAGTCACGTACTTAATAACCACAAAACAAACGCACTATTCATGGAAAGGAAAGCCTCATATTATTATATAAAACATAACGACAATAGTATAAGTACAAATTAACTCTAGGGCATATCCCCAATACCATGTGGGTAGTGGTGCATCGATCGACCAAGTCGGCCAATTTCATACTGGTAAATATAAGAGACTCTATGGAGAAGCTGGCTCAGACTTATGTTCGAGATGTAAACCTTAGGTCTCGATCAGATACTATGCTTGAAGGCACTCCGTGCAGTACTATCAAGACCGGAGGTCTCGATAGTACTCCGTGCAGTACTATGCTTGAAGTACTCTCACAATGGGTTATGTCCAATACAATGTTCTTTAACATTTATTTATGTTTTGACTTGATATCACAAATATCCATGACCAGTAAAACATAGCCATCCAGTCACAAACATACTAATCTTAATTTATTATTGTTTCAATAATAATAAACGATCAGGGATAGATTTAGAATAGTCATTGTATTCATTGTTGGGTTTTACTATCAAGTCACGTACTTAATAACCACAAAATAAAACGCACTATTCATGGAAAGGAAAGCCTCATATTATTATATAAAACATAACGACAATAGTATAAGTACAAATTGACTCTAGGGCATATCCACAATACCATGTGGGTAGTGGTGGATCGATCGACCAAGTCGGCCAATTTCATACTGGTAAATATAAGAGACTCTATGGAGAAGCTGGCTCAGACTTATGTTCGAGAGATAGTCCAACTGCACGAAGTGCCTTCAAGCATAGTATCTGATCGAGACCTAAGGTTTACATCTCGATTTTGGGGCAAGTTTCAGGAAGTAATAGGGTCGAGTCTGAAATTTAGTACGACAGCGCATCCGCAGACCGATGGGCAGTCAAAAAGGGTTATACAGCATTGGAAGATATGCTGAGAGCCTGTGTTTTGGATTTCAGGGACAAGTGGATAAAGTGTGTACCGTACGCAGAGCTATCATATAACAATAGCTATCAAGCTTCAATTGGGATGGCACTGTATGAGGCTTTGTATGGACGCGAGTGTCACGTACTGCTGTATTGGAGTTGGTCAAAAGATGGTCATGTAAGCTAAACCAGAGAAGTTTATGTCCAAGAAATGTTGGATAAAGTGAAATTGATCAGGGAAAGGTTGAAGGTGGCTCAGAGCCGACAGAAGAGCTACGCGGACAACCGGCGGAGAGGATTGGAGTTTCAAGTCGAGGACAACGTATTTCTGAGATTAACGACAAATAGGGTGATCTTGAAACATCTGAAGGGTGGAAAGTTGAATCCGAGGTATTTGGGGTCATTCCCGATTAAGAAAAGGATTGGACCGATAGCTTACCGATTGGACATGCCAGATGGGTTGATCAGAATTCATGATGTGTTCCATGTGTCACAATTGAAGAAGTACAATGCTGATACCGATCATGTTCTAAATAACGAGCCGTTAGTGTTGCAACCCGATCTGAGCTATGTGGAGAAGCCCGTGAGAATATTGGACCGCAGTATCAAGAGTCTTCGGAACAAGCAAATACCGATGGTCAAGGTTCAGTGGGAGCATCATGGCACGCAGGATGCCACATGGGAATCAAAAGAGTGGGTTAAGCGGAAGTATCCTGATCTGAAATAGAGGTATGCTTGAATTTCGAGACGATATTCCTCTAAGGGAGGGAGGATGTGAAACCCCAGTCAGAACCAACTTTAGAGTAAGGGGGTTAGGATTCATATCATATTTTATAGCATGTTTAAATATATTTTTATATGATTTTATATGCTTTGGATTTGTGTTTGATAGTCTCGAGGGCTTAATTGTGTTTATTGAGTAAGAAGGGTAAAATGGTAATTTTTGCTTGAGGTGAAAATAGGGAGATAGCTTGAGGGTTAAATAGGAAAAAAATATTTTAGAGAGAAAATAAGAACAAGAGTTGTTGTGGTTTAGTGGTTGGAGCTTTGGAATTAATTCTTGAGGTCATGGTTTAAATTCCATCATTCGAGCTTTAGCATGATTAAATTTTATTTTTGTTAGGGAAGGTTAGATTTTCGTCCTTGAGTGTTCTAGAGAAGGGTACAGGTGATGTCCTAGGGGAGACATGATAGGAGTACCCTAATCCTACTCTTGTACCCTACAAAAATTCCTAAGGGAATTCATACCCTTCTTGATCCTTAGTTTTTTTTACTTCTCAATTTCTCAAGTTATTCAATTTATTCAAGCCAATTTCATTCCAGAAATTTCAATAAAGTGTTGTGGCTTTGAAGGTTCAAAATGTCTAAGTAAAAGACATCTTATGGACCAAAAAAGTGGAAGAGATGGGGAAGGTTCCAAGAGAATTAATCCTCCTAGTGAACCTTCAAAACTTCACTCTAGCTATGTTCATTTTCCTTCATGTAGTGATCTGAAATTTTTTCAGCTTCTTGTGCCTTCAAGGTGTGAAAATTTTCAGCCATCATTTCCTCCCAAATGCTACCAGAATGGCCCTCTTTACCAACTTGAAATCTGAAATTTCTAGCCAAATTTGGACTTCACAAATGCTGTGTAAAGCCAGAAAATTTTCGGGGCAAAATCGCAGCATATATGAGCTTAAACCAAGCTGTTTTCTTCCAGTTTTCTCCCAACTCCTTAGCTACGTTTTGCCTCCATGAAGAAGGCTGGAAACCAGCCTTGAAAGACCTCTAAATGCCCCCTTCAAACTCTCTGCAATCTGACTGGAAAATGGCAGCAAAAGCTGCCCAGGAAAATTCCAGCAATGGCGAAACTGTACAGGATTTTATTTCCAGCTTTGTTTCCTTTTCCAGCCCTGGCCGAAACTTCACCCTTTTTCTCCACAAACCTCTCTTGAACAGCCATGAACTAAACCCCATTATATTCCCCAACCTTCTACACGAAAACCAGTATTGGCTGCCCTAAAATATCTCCAACAAATTACTCCAATCATGCCTTGATTGGAGACCAAAATTCCAGCAATCCTAATTTAGTAAACTTCCATAAAATGTCCCTTAAACAACCAAACATTTCCTTCACCATTATACCCCCTCTTTTCAGCCACCATTAACCTTCTTCAACCAGCTTTCATCCAGCAAAATCACTGAACATCAGTCAGCCATGGCAGCTTCCAAAAGGCTCTGCATTGATCAAAGATATTCTTGCTATATTTTGTTTCCAAATTTGATTCCCAAAAATATTCATTTAGGATTTCAACAACCAGCCTTTCCTTTTCCTTTCAAACCAAAAAAAATCATCTACCTAAACTACACAAACAATTCGGCCATTGCAAACATACAGAATTTCGGCAGCTTCGAATCCAAAATCCCTCCATTCTCTTCAACCTTCAAGCACACATAGAACATAAAGAACACCTACTCACTTGTCTCGCCTAATACCTCTCCAAACCACTTCAATCTCCTTCAAAAAAATTCCAGATTTCATCTACTCACTGTCGTGAGTCCATCTATTCCATTTTTAACATCAAACTCCAAAATCCAACTCTCTCCTTTAGATAAAAAAAATTAGTATTTTTGTGAAGACTCAAGAACACCTTCAAGGTAAATTTGTGCAATCAACTTCATCTTCTCTAATCTCCAATCTCTAATGAATATATATGTGTATAAGCATGCTAATGGACGCTCTTCTTCTCTTCTCTCTCTCTCTCTCTCTCTCTTGGCCGAATACCCTCTCCCTCTTGGCCGAATGAATTCTTCACCAATGGCCATGCTTTCTTCATCTCTCTTGGACGGATCTAGTCATTCAGGAGTTGAGATCCATTCGAAATTCCTTCAAGGTACTCATCAATCAAGTAAGCCTTTTCAACCCTCCTTTTTAATTCTAGATTCATGTCTCTAGGATGATATTGGTAGGAGATGGATTATAAATAGGATTTGAGCATGTATTATTGTGGTGAGTTGAGATTGAAGCATGAATAAATGTGTGTATATGATGGAGATGAGATTTATGCATGAGTTGGTTATCTTGGTTGATTGTATGGTGTTTTTAGGGTTTAATGCATGTCTCCATGTCATAAGTAGTATTTGTGATCAAGTATGTTAGAGATTATGTCACCTATGGTGAATAAGATTTATATTCATGTATGATTGTTAAAGCCATGATTATGTTTATGCTAGTAGAGGTTGGATCATGCCTTGGTAAATTTAGATCTATGCTTTTATTCATGATTTGGATGAGTTGATGAATTGAAGTGGAGTATATGTTCATGATTGTGGTTAGCAATAGAAATATGATCATGATCTAGTTGTCCCTAAGCTAATTTTATTTCATCAATAAAATATTCAATATTATAATTTTTGCTAGTAAGGTAGACATGGATTATTATATATAATAAGGATATTTTAGTCAAATAAATGATAGCTTTTATTTCAAGAAATATAATATATAGATATTATATATAATAATAATATCAAATAAAGCTTTTTATATAAATAATCATAATAACTAAAATATTAATTTTGTAAGTCTTATATTCATCAATATCATTAAATTTATTATCTTTCAATTATTATCTTTCAATCAAAACCTATTAAAATTTATTTAGTATCTTTCAATCAAGACCCATTAAAATTTATTTTCAACTAATTTTAGTTATCCATTATTTTCAAATAATTAATTATTAATAAATCATTATTTTACCTAATACCACCTAGGACTCTTCATCAAATAAACTCTAAATTATTCTTAACAAGATTTAAACCTTCAACTTATTAGTACCTATTTCCCGAAAAAATAATTATTTTAAATATCAAATTAGACTTAGCTTATAAACCCTTTTTATTTTTTATTTGACCTTAAAGCTTGGGACACTTGGATTATGGTAGTAGTGAGTTGAGCTAGCTTTATTTGTGAAAGTGAATTTTAGCTTGAGATTGATTATGCCTTGTATTTACCTCAACGGGGTTAGGTTAGCTGTTGAAGACCTTTATTTTATCTCAAGCTAAGGATCAAGTAAGCTCCTGCATAAAACCTGTTTGATGCAAATTGTTTATTATGGCAAGCCAAATGTAGAGTGCATGGACACTCATTTCGGTAAAGGCAATTGAGGATTGTCTCCTATCTTACTTGCTTCAAACAAATTATTCGAAAATCAATAAGCAGATTTACTCAAACTCAAAACTCTTTCTAAAACTGATTTTGACAAAGGCTTTGGAAACCCTTAATTGCCATTTTCAAGTGAAACTATGTTTTGTTCCTTTTCCCCAAGTAGGATTAGTTACATTGAGTACTTAATAAGGGTGGACTGCTAGGACTTGTCTTTGATGGGTTAGGGTGAGTCTCTCAGTAGATGGCCACCTCTGAGGGGTAAGTCCTCCCCGGATAGGATGTCCGTCCATTATGTCATGCCGGTTTGAACTAGCATTTTTTTTCAGTCAAGTGACTGTGTGTTGCCGGAATGGACAATCGGTTGTTGTTTGGGTATAGAGAAGGAGGAGTATCTTGCCCGATAGGCCGATTACCTACCTTTTGTCAGTCTGCACAAAGTATCGGCATTCTGACCGGTTATGGGGCCCAACGTATGGTAACCCACGATCTTTTCTTTTGAGTGGTTGATTTTATTGATTATGTATGGTTTGAAAAGCCAAAACACCACTCTTGATTTTAACTAATGTTTATTGCTTGCCAGTATTTCTCTTATAAAGGTTTATACTTTGCATTCACGAACTGTTTTCATTGGACACTTAACGCACGCATTGACTTACTGAGATTTTTATGTCATCACCCTTTTTACCATGATTTTAGGTCGATCCTGCTGTGGGGATGAGTAGCTAGATATTGCCTCCCTTAGAAGATTTTCCTAATATTTAATTTGTGTAATGCTTTGGGGAGTTGAGATTGGATAATTTTATTCTGGATTTGATTTTGGAATTCTTGGATTCATTCATGGATTGTAATAAATTTTAAGTTAAAGTATTATTTTTATTCTGCTATTGTGATTATGTGACCTAGTTATAAAGACCCCTTGTCCTTTGGACGGAGCGACATCCCCGGCCTTGGTGGGCCTAGGTAATGGGGTGTTACAATTCCTAGCCAAGAAACATCATCAAACACCTGGAGAAGATTAGCTAAGTGATTTTGTGTGATGATAATGGGATTCCTTTCACTCTCATCTTAATGTGGGGAAGGTGTTTATTGTCCTTGTCAACCATGTTGGCATAGAATTCTTTGATTACAACTGGACAATACTTCCCTTTTAGCTGTACTACCGATCCGCATCCTAGCCTCCTAAACATCATTCCTAATTTAAGGGCATGGTCTAGGGTAGGTGTGAATGTACGCTCTACAATGATCTTGTTAAATACTCTCCTATTATACCATTCCTCACATGATAGATCGATAAACTCAGTTGGTGTAAAGAACAAGGGATTTATAAATGAAAGGGCTGAGGAATAGGAAGAGGAAGCTCTCGCCCTTTTGGAGGGTTGACACTATGCTCTAGACATGTTGTCAAGTAAGTGGCGGTGAAAATAGGAGGATAGAACGGATGAGCTCAAAGAATTAAAAAGGGGTGTAGCTCCCCGTTTCAAACAAAATACACAACTCTCACTCAATCCTCAACCAATCTCACAACAATAATGCCCACTTCAACAACAACCAAGTCAATCTCCTTCAATCAATTCAACACAACTTGCAAGAATACATATAAAGCGCACAATAAAACAGAAATGTGTTGACCAACTCCACTGTATTTTGAATGTGCATACATGGTCATGTGAATGAAGGCATTATCATGGCATTAGAATGATCAAGTGGAAAACAATTCAAGGCCAATGTGCATCACTACTCAATCATTATAATAACCATAATCCTACCCTTAAGCATATGCATAAATCCCCTAATGATCATGTGAATGAATTAAGTACCAAAGTATAATTAACTCATCATAAATCCAAAATCATGAAGCTCAAGAGTTCTTTCACAGGCAAGAGAACATGAAAATTCCCAATTTTCGGCCAAAAATATACTTAATATTAGAAAAACTTATCTACAACATTTTAACCGTGGGAATTTAAGAAAATTCATACCTTTGTACTCTCTTATGCATGGGAAAGCAAAAGATGCAATCTTTTTCCAGAAATCCAAGCCATTTGCATGTGGATTGAGGTGGAGTTTGCTGGGGGAAATGGAAGATTTAAAGACTTTTGATCCTTAGGATCAACAAAAGAAAGGCAGATTGATGTTATAAAAGTATTTAGGTGGTGAAAAATTAAAGTTTGAGAAGTTTGGAAGGTGAAGCCTGCGCGGGTTAGAGAGGATTTGAGAGGGAGTTGGAGAGTTTAAAAGAAAAAGTGGCCAAAATAGCCTATTTTATGTGTCTTGCCCAAGAGGAACCGGTGCCGATCCTAGTCCTAGTCGGCGCCGGTTGCATTTTGTCTGGCCTTCAGCCTTTTTTTTTTCAAGAAAAATGATGAACATAAAATAATGATGAATAATGCACTTTAATTCATGGAAACGAATCAAACAAAATGACGAAAATAAAACTTGTTCCCAATCACAAAACTGAATGAAAATTTTGACTTCAATGTTTTCCATGGCTTTGATCTCGTGGATTATCTTCAGTGTTTCCTGGCAATGTCCTGGCTTGACGTTCCCCCAATAGTTTGGCAAGTTGAACAATTTGGTTTTCCAAGTTGCGCATGGAGGCCTCTAAGTTCCTTGTTGTGGCATCAACTCCTTGGAACTTAGTCTCCATTGTACTTACCAATTGTCCAATCAAGTCCTCCAATGGTGGCTTGGAAGGTGTTGCATTGTTATTTACGGAAGGTTAGTTCCTTTGATTTCCCCCGAAATTGAAAGAACCCTGTCTAGATTGGTTTCCATTGCTCCAAGAGAAATTAGGGTGATTTCTCCAACCAGGATTATAAGTAGAGCTATAAGGGTTGTTACCTGGACAGGCATTACCTGCAAAGGCTGCCTGTTCCGTGGTTTCTTGGATTGAACCCATATATTTGGCACTTATGATTTGGGTGTCCTTCTCCACAGAAATCACAACTTACGTTCAATACCTGGCCTTGCAGCATCACCGTTTGTTCCATCTTCTGAGTCAAGGCATCCACCTTAGCCTCCAAAGTTGCCACAGCATCCACTTTGTGCACTCCTTGCACACGAGCTCTAGACCTTGTACTTTTCCATGAATAGTTATTAGAAGCCAAATTTTCAATAAGATCAAATACCTATTCTGGAATCTTATAATTGATGGAACCTCCTAGAAAGAGTCCACCACTTGACGTGTTGCAAATGTGAGGCCATTCAAAAAGATGAGTATCTGCATTCCTAGCTCAAATTCGTGATGTGGGCATTTTCTCAACATTTTCTTGAATCTCTCCCAACTTTCATACAAGGGCTCATAATCTAATTGTTGAAAGGCAAATATCTCGTTCCTAAGTTTTGCTATCCTAGTTGGAGGGAAATATTTGGCTAGAAATTTTTCAGTTAGGGCATTCCAAGTAGTGATGGAACCTGTAGGTAAAGACTTTAACTAAGATTTAGCTCTATCTCTCAAAGAAAAAGGAAAAAGTCTTAACTTTATGGCATCCTCAAAAACACCATTCATTTTAAAAGTATCACAAATCTCAAGGAAATTAGATAAATGAGAATTGGCATCTTCTTTAGGTAGCCTATCAAATTGAACCATATTTTGGACCATCTAGATAATATTGGGCTTTATTTCAAAATTATTCACATCCACCCTAGGCCTAGTGATACTCGTGCCTGTGCCTGAGATTGCATGTTTCACAAAGTCATCCATAACCCTCCTATTATTCCCAGTATTGTTATTTTGAGCACCCTCCATGTCGACAATCAAGTTCCTTTGGATTGTCTGGCGGATCTTTAATAGTGTCATTTCGATTTCAGGGTCAAAATCGACTATCTTGCCTTCGAATTTTCAGGTCAAGTACCAAGGATAACAGCTAGAAAAGAGAATAAGCAAGTTGGATAACAGGATTCATGATTACAACAAAATTAAAATATTACAAAGTTAGTTAATAGAACATAGTCAAAGTTAGTAAGTTAGATTATAAAGATATACAAAGATACATAAGTTACAAAAGATGGCACCTTTTTTGCGAAAAGAACAATTGTACATATTCACATATTTAGCTATTTACATATTTACATGGTTAAATCAACAAAATCCAAGCTCTCATAATATTGTTTCCTAGCAACAGCGCCAAAAACTTGATGCGTATTTATTTAGGTATAAAAATAAGCACATTATTAAGCAAGTTTAAATTAAAACATTAATCCCAAATTATACATATGAGCAAGCGTACTCATCAATAGCATAGCATAGGGTTCAAACAAGTGTCGATCCTCCAGGAACAAGTATGCATTAATCACTTTTCTTTCATTGTTTAGCCAACTTAATAAAGTGAAAAGAAAAATAAATAAAAGAATATATACATGTCAAGGATGGAGAATTATGTAACTCAAACCATTGTTTTGACAAACATGATCTTAAAGTACTTAACCATTATCATAACTTATTATTCTATTGGCATCATGAAGGATTAAAATATATTCACTTCTTTTCCAATCCATGAAAGCACTACCTTCTAGATAAATTAGCATCACATTCCTGTCTCAACTAATTCACTGAAAGATGCATTAAACACACACACACATGTATCAATATATTTGTCAACGTGAATAGGAAACTAATCAAGAATTGGAATTCTACATGCTTTAATTAGAATTGAAATTTCTCTAATTACAATATGGCCCATGAATTATAATTAACTATAATTCAACCCCAACAACTTCTTCTTTTCATAATTAACACCGTAATGTTATCGAATAATATCTCAAGTGTTTTATCCTTTCTTATGTGTGACCCAATAGGTTTTTCTAGTAAATTGATAACCAATATGAATTAATTCTATCATAATAGAAAGTTAGTGCATACCACCCAAAAGTCCAGAAAGTCAAATGGCTTGACATGAACCTTTCAATAACAAAACATCAGTGCAATAAACTCCTTTCACCATACAATATCTCATTCGACTTAGAGTATGGAATTAGTGACAACTTCCTCCAAAATATTAATTAATTCTAGCTTGAATATTTTAGTACTTGTTTCGAAATCCATTACTCATCATGTGTATCAATTGAAACTATTCCCAACACATACTCACCTTGGCCAAGAACTTCTTGAGTAACAATTCCTACAAGTAGCCTTGAGATATTTACTCCTACTATTAGGAGTGGTCAATCCTTTATTGACCCTCTCAACTATTTTTGTTTACTTCACGTTGTACCCAATGTCCATCCCATCAGTAGTCTTGTAAGGACTCCAGAGATTGGAATCAAAGTACAACGCTTAACGAAAGAAGTGCCTTGGAGTTCTCAAGTCTTAGGATACTTGCATAATTGCTATAATAAAATTCTATCACTGGCACTAAATAGTTATCCATGTAATTATCTCATAGTTAGGTCATCTGATGTAGTTGTTCAAGTAACAAACATCCACGTGTTAACTTTAAGTGTCACAATACTCACGGACGTGAGAACCATCGCTTGATCAATTTAAGAAGTATAACATGTGCTAATCTTAACGTATTAATGATGTTCTATCTTATTAATACTATAACTAGGGATAATTTAAGAATAAACACATTCCATTGTAGTCAAAACTTCATATCACAATATCTATCATGATTTCCTTAACATAGTGTTTTACTTGGGACATTATCTAACAGTCTTATATACATAAACATATGAAATAAAGAAATTGAAAAATAAAGAATGCCTTTTATTCATTTAATATGCAAAATACATTATATAAATGATTGCTTCTAGGATACAATCCTAACAATCTCTGTATATCTTAAACCTCCACGAATCTAGCTGGTCAGTAGGTTAACTCTAGCCCAATTAGGCATGGGCTTACTCCTAAAATCCTTGGTCTAGAGCATTGAATTAATTTTAAATTATTTATTTAATCTTGAACTAATAAATGACCATAAATAAATAATTAACTGAAATGGATCATAATTATTTCGCAAGCCTTTTCCTTGTTTAGGCTCAGGTTAATTTTAATTATTCAATCTGGGTTCAAATGTTAAATAAATAATTAACCTATTAAACCAGATAATAAATGTACTCTTTCTTTAAGCCTTTTATTTTATTCTAGTCCAATATCAAATTAGACTACTTGAATAAAAGAAAATGTCTTCATATAAGACCATTTCTTCAACCCTAAATTAATGATGACTTATGGGCTACTTTGAGGACCAAAAGACATATCGTCATTAGCTACTAAAATGACCAAAATATCTTAGCTGTAAAAATAGTTATATTTTGCATTTTAAATACTTTCTATTTGCAGCATAAGGAAATATTGATCCCAAAGACAATGCTGCGTTTAGTAATGCCTCCAACCTACAAGTGTTGTGACTAAAATATCCGTCTATGTAACACTCATACTTAAGACAAAATAAATACACTAACACTTCACTTATTGACTTCTTCCATCCTTAGATATCTAATCCAATAGTTCATGACTTCCAGTATATACCCATTTATATTTGTGAGTTATCCAAATGTGTACAATACTAAGTCATGTTCCCAGGGCCCTAGACTGTATAGATTATTCTTGATAATCACAAGGGAGTAATCCTACTATTTAGGAGTATAGAAAATATTTTGTATGAGTTTGTCTTAACTAACTGGTTACATATATCTAATATACAAGTATATTGGTCTTATAGTAGAACTTCAATTACAGTTCATAAAAAAACATGCTTCCAACTTCTCTTAGCCACCAACCCATACTTAAGCCATAGGGTATCACTCCATGTTGTAGCTATAGTAGTTTGGGTTTCTATTGTTTCAATACTTTGAGAAAATACTATTATAGTCCAGTTTTATGTATTCTAAATATTCTATTACTATGAATTGAGAGGACTACTCTGTAACACCCCGCTACTTACTTAGCCAAAAAGGGGTAGAAGGGTCTTTATAACAAGGTAAATAAATAACTCATCCAAAGTAATACTTCAAATAAAACGTAAACTATCATAGCTTAAGTAAAACTTATACAGAGTCACAAAACAAAGAATGAAAGAACATTGTCTCTAAGAAAAACAACTAAAATAGAAACTACAAGATCTTTAACTCTAGCCCCAACCTTGTCAGTAGTGCTCACGACCTAAAAGCATGCACAAATATTGTGAGAAATAAATTTCCAAGTAAGTCCAGTGTGTGCGAGAGTGTTCATTTGAAACAATTTTGAGATAGGCATTTTAAAATACCAAAAGTGTAATTTCAATCATTATCAATAGTTTTAAGCACAAGAGTGGCGTTTTCAATTTCCATTCTAAATAAATAACTTTATTTCAAGGAAATCAACTAGTCAACAATAAAGTGGACTATGAAACCCTGCATTATAGTCTTGAGTCATGAAACTCTGCATTATGACCCTGTACTATGAAACCTTTCATCACAGTACAGTGGGTGATTGGCCCATAGGTAGGGAAACTTCTCGTACTCCCAAACCACTCTAACTTACCGGTTGTCCATTCTGAAGAAATATAGTCCCAATTGGAACAGGTTACTAGCTCAGACTGGCGTGACTCCATTCCATTGTTACCTAATAAAAAATGAGGTCACCTTCCAGAGATGGCCGCCTACCAAAAAGCTAGCTTGCTCCTTCTTACTCAAACGCTAGTAGTCTACTCTTATTAAGTACTTAACGTTTTTGTATTCAAGGAAACTCATTAGCAACAAGTAGTATTCAAAAAGAAAATATCTAGCATGACTTGGAAAACCATGATTAAATCATTTAGTACCAAAGTCAAGTAAATTGTTTTGAAATCACTTTTGTTTAAGAAATTAATGCCCAAGTTGAAATAGAGTAAGAAAACTAGCCATACTAAACATTTTAATACAAAACCCATATTTTCAATGGAAAAATGTAATACTTGACAATATTGCAATTGTTATATTTCACAAACAGTTTCAATGCAAGATGTAACACCCCACATTTTTACCTTGTCGTAGTGGGCCAAACTCATGTGGGAAAGTCTCAAACTAGGGGTCTTTATAACGATATAAACTTAAAGTAAATGGGTAAAGTCAAAACTTAAGTAAACATATGAAGCATGCCCTTTATTTATGTAAACATATGAGTCACGATAGGTACATTGTCATAGTTCCCAAAATACATGAGCTAAACGATCTCATAGTGTATGTACAATGGTCACTCCAAAAGATTAGCTATCCAGTGCTAGAGAAGAAGTCCAGGTAGTACCGTCGTTAGTGTTCAACTCTAATCCCTAAAATAGAAAAGACAAACATACATGTGAGTGGTATACTCAGTAAGTCCCGTGTGTGCTAATGTTTGGCTCAGAAGAGAGAGACGTTTTTTTTTCAAATTCTTTATTGAAATGAATTTTATAACAGGGAAACATCAGTAATTGATAAATTCAGGTCATTTTATCATGTCCTTTCGAAAAACGGTAATTTCCAAACACATGGCTCCTAATTCAGTAAATATGGGTTCTTCCCCATCTAGAAGTGCGACCCACGTGCAATGTTCAAAGAACTTCGCCTTCGGCAACATGGTCTCTTGTGCCAGGGACTGCGCCTTACAGCACGTCACCCGTGTTATACCGGAAGGGTGAGCAGCGTACCAATATACCTCACCGTGCACTTAGGGATCTTTTACTTGCCACCATAAGCCAGGGGTCTCAATCCTGACGTCAATCACCATCAAGGTGGCAAAGGGTTGAACACACCGAGTGTCCCCACTCGGTCTCATGTGAACAACCCACCAATCATAATCAACAGGCAATTCCTGAGCTCACAACGGCTAGCCAGGATGACTCGTCACAATGTCCTGTCGCCCTGTTTGGAGTAAGACATCCCCAGAACTAATCAGGTTTTTTGGAGTCGTCTATCCCTAACATGTGCTAGTACAAAGATCAAAGTCCCTGTTGAGTACTCAACACAACAACACCAACCCCATCTGACTGATCAGGCCAGAGGGTCATCCAATCCCACAAGATATTCAAATCACAACATTTCTTATTGTCTGGGGCCGTACTTGATCACAAAAGTCATTTTCCAAGGGTATTCGGGTCATTTCACCCATGCCAGATTCCAAAAGACTTTTTGAGGGTATTCGGGTCATTTTACCCTTACCCGATTTGAAAAATATTCACAAAAGTTCCAATAAGGATATTTCGGTCATTTATCGAATACCCGAGTTCCAAGAGTTTTCATAAAATATTCCAATAAGGATACTTGGATTATTCTCCAAATACCTGATTCCAAAATTTATCATTTTTCAGAAATCCTAAATATTTAATCCGAAAAGGACTAAATTCACAAAATTCGTGTTTTAAACATCCAAGAAGGTTTCCAAGCTGAATATGAAATTTATTCGAGTCTAAAATAGCATAAAAGCAAATGTTGCTCATGTAAACCTTAAACATATTCTAGGATTTCTAAAATGGCATAAAACATAGCATTTCATAGAAAATCAAAGCACACTAGCATTTAAAAATGTTTAGAAATCAATGAACTCACCTTATATATTAAGTCAAAGTGGCACTCGTATAGTCCTAAAAGGAGTTCCCTCGACTTGATTCACCTACACCATTAGTATATCTCCGTATTATTACCTAATAGGTTCAAATGCTTAATGGTTCAAATAAGGTTTCTATAATCTCTCTAAAGAAATAAATGAATTAACACTTTTAATGGTTTTCCTGGTTTTACAGCTTTACCACCCTCCAGCCTTCTTCGCATAACATATTCAATATAGGTCCAAATAAGGTGAGGTTACTTCCATAATATTCCTAAGACATCCCTGTATCAATTCCAGGTCGTGAGACATGCAAACTCCATCCCATTTTGTACAGTTTTTCAGTTAATTCCCCTATTCCGAGTTTGAAATTCAGTTTTGTCATCTTCTAGTATTTTATACATATCTCTTTCAATATAGGTCCAAATGAGGTGAAACTACTTCCAAAATACTTCTCGGACATTTCTCTATCAACTTCAGGTCATGGGGTATCCAAACCTTTCTCCATTTAATTCAGTTTTTCAGTTAAACTTACTACTCCGAGTTGGAGGTTCATGATTACAGTTTAGAAGCCCAACATGTTTTAATTTATTTCTATGGTTTCTTCAACATATCCTACCACACTTAAACTCTCCAATACCTAATTTAACATCCCAACATCATCATTCTAACAGGTTTTTATGCCCAGTACTTCTCTTTTGTTCAAACAAATAAATTATTCCCAACTTGCCAGACCAGTAAATTTTTGGCAGCTTTCACCCTTCTTGCTATTCATGATCTCTTAGCCATTCAAAATCCTCACAACCTCCACACAACTTGTTCCAAATCCTTTTTAACTAATCTAAGACATGTTTAGAGTCATTTATTCTCAATTTCCAATCATATCTACTCAGATTTCCTTTAATATTTCCAAACAACACAAGCTAGTGAGTTGTTACTTAACAAATGGCTTTTCTTGTTTTCTTTATCACTTCCATCCTTTTTCTTTTCAAATTTTCAGCATACCATCACTCTAATACACCTCAAATGAACTGAAAACCATACTCAACCCATCACTACACCAACCGGTCAATCCAACATCCATCACAACATCAAAATATTTTCATTACTCAATATCAACAAATTCATATGCAAATAGCTTCCAACTTCTAGTATCAATCTTTTAGCTTTTGAGAAGTGATCTCTTAGCTTTCCAAGATGAAGGCAAAGCTACAACACTCTTTCCTTTCCTTCCTTTTCCTTTCCTTCTCCTTTCTTTCTCCTTGCTGCCGGTTTCCTTTTCTTCCTCCTTGCTGCCGGTTGTCTTCTCCTTGCTCCCTTGCTGCTGGAAATCTCTCCCTCCCTTAGTCTCTCTCTTTTTTTTCTTCCTTTCCTCTCTTCACTTTTCTATTTTTCTCCTCTTCTCCTAGCCCTCTCTCCTAGCCGAATCCTTCTCCTCTTGCTCGTATTTATATAGCTTGCTCCTCTTGGTCTTATTTTGGTCTTAGTAAAAGATTTAGGTTGAGTTGGCATTTCTAGAAGTCTTTGGACTTCTCTAACATTCACAAGAAGATTAAGGATCATGCTAGAAGGTTGTAGAACCTTTTAAAAGTTTATAGAAACTCTTAGAATTTCTTAGGACTAATATATACTTAATCATGATTAATTTATCCTAATCTAATTTAGCTTAATTATGATCACTTGCCCTAATCTAGTTTAACTTAATTAAGCTTAATTAGAAGAACTCTAAGAATGGTTAATCTTGGTCAAATGAAGTCAAAGGATGGTCCAACTTGGTCAAAATTGTTGTGCTTGTGGGCCATCCTTATTTATTTCTTGTGGGCCCTCAAAAATATTCTTGTATATAATATAATATAATTAAGATATGTATGGTATTAATGGTATTATATATATATATATATATATATATATATATATATATATATATACACACACACATAATAATAGTAAGAATAATATAATATTCCAACATAAATATTGGATATAATAATACTATAATTTAATAACCAAGAGGTATTGGTATTAAATAATAGATATAAAAATAATAGTAATGGATAATAGAATAAAAGTGATAATAATATTATTATCATTAAACCACAATAATGATAACAAGAAAATACGATAATAATAAATATGATAATAAAATAAACTAAAATAAAATTGGATAAAATGAAATGAAATAAAATTAATAATGATATTAGCAAAATAATAATAATAATAATAATAATAATAATAATAATAATAATAATAATAATAATAATAATAATAATAATAATAATAATAATAATAATAATAATAATAATAATAATAATAGCACTTGTGATGGCTATATTATAACACTATGAATAATATTATTAATTTGTAGCCTTAATAATGTTATTAATAATAAAGAAAAGAAAATATATCCTTAATTTCTTTGTATATGTATTTTGATTTTAAACAAGACTATTCTACACACATGCTTTACGCAAGGCGGGTTATTACACAAGAACTTACCTCGGTATAAAAAATTAATTTCTTAATCCCAATGAGTGGATCCCTGCCCTTGACCTCTTTCTAAATCTAAAAGTCATAAAATAAATAAGTCACAACCTACATCTAGTATTTTTAGGAAATCACATTCCTTATATAATTAATTCGCTATTCACATACAACCATCAAAGCTTCAAATAAATTATTATCCAAATCTTTAATACATCCCTAAGTGTCAATACTTATAACTATTACACCTAAGTATACAAATTAAGAATAGGGACTTTTCATTGAACTTCTTAAGCTAATCATAATTTCCAAAAAGTTAACTCTTCTTTTTCTTAAGAGTATAATATATAACAAAACACCTCTGATTGACTTCAATTTTTACACAAACATACCAAAACTCATATAGAACAGAATATAGATGGCCTTGCACAAAAGCAGACTTTATTTGCACTCAAAAAATTATTTTTTTTGCTACAGGAGTATTCTGCCCAACATATACCAGCATGAAATAAAAATTCATAACATTTAATTCCCACAGTAGAAAACTTTAAAATTTACAGTGTGCCTTTACACACATAAAGCTATAGTTTCTCTATTTTGATCTTTCTCAAATTTAGACTTTATCACACTAAAATAATAGCATCAAATTGACTATACAGCAAAAATAGGGTACTCTGTCCCTTTAGTTTCTTTCAAAAATTCCTAAGGTTTTTCCCAGGGTTTTCTTGCATGATTTCTAACATAAAACATATTCTAAACATATGCAAATTATAATATCAAAAGGCCCTACCATAATAAATTACTTTGCTATTTTATTTTACCTTTAATCCTACAACTAACATATTATCACAAAATTTTTAACTTTCAAGGATAAAGGGTAAATGTGCTTTATTTTACAAAATCTTTTGAAAGGTGGTTTATTTCTTTCTTTCTTTCTTTTTTTTTTTTTTTTTTAATGTCTAAGCATGTTTGCATAATGATCACTAATTTTCATTTAAGGAACACATGTTACAAATTTTAAAACCTAAAGCCCTAATTTTTTTTCTCTATAGTGGAAGCAACAAGAAAATCAAGGAAAAGAAACGACTTTCGTCATTATGTCTTATTACGTATAATTCAAACAACCGTACAAGAAAGAATGGGTGTCTCCTAGATTTTGTTGCCACCAAAAAATCAAGGAGTCGATCCATGAATGAAGCTCTAAGGTTGTGATTTTGTGTAGAAATTCTTTGTGAGCAATAAAATAATTAAACTTTGGCAAAAGGGGGAGGGGATTTCTAACACTAGGGGGGAGAGAGAGAGAAAAGAAAGGTGACAACTACAAGAGGATTTTAGGGCTCCAAAATCTGAATTTTTTTAAGCTCTTAAAGCTGAATTATATGAGGTTTAGGAAATTAGAAGAGATAGGAAGAATTTTAAGGGAAAATCCAACTTTCTCTAGGTTTTATCTAATAAAAGGATTCCTTTAATTAATTTATCACAATCTGAGGAGCTTTAGGTTGCAAGGTGGTGGTACATTGGAGTGGAATTAGAGAATAATATTCTCTAAAATTTCCTAAGCATTTAAAGGATTGGAAACTAAAAATTCTTCCAATATACTTTCCTAAATATACAAGAAATAGGTTTTCTCCTTTTCCTTATACTTGGTGGTAGTAATAAGGCTTCTAGAAGGCTAGGAGTCTCCTCAAAATAATCTCCTTCTTAGAATAATTATGTAAAGTAGGGAAATCAAAATTTTCTCCCAAAATAAAAATAAAAACGAGAGGGAAGTCTTGCTAGACTAAAATTTAGATACTTCATCAATTAACTCCTAAACAATTAAATATATTAAACATAGAATGAATATTTCATGAATATTTGTAAATTAATAAATAAATATACATATATATAATAAGTATGAAAATGTATATACATACAAGAATTAAACGACTACCTAAATTATTTATTATTTTATTTATTAAATACATAATAATTCAATACACAAATTAGGATTAATTATATATATATATATATATATATATATATATATCCAATTAATAGTTTTATACAAAATATTCTATCCATCTTTTCTTTTTCCAAGTAGTAACTTCTCCATCATTGCTTAAACACAACAATTTCCTTCACATATCAAACTCAATTTAATTCATCACACCATGCAAAATATGTCTATATGTAAAGATGTCCATGCTACATGGACAACATATTGCCTCCCATTTCTGGGTGCATTTAGGATGGGGTGTTTCGTTGTTCCCCTCTTACGAGAATTTCGCCCTGAAAATCCTACGGTGACGTACATCACCACATCTTTGAATTTTTTGTTTCACAACCCTTCTTCTTATTTCCAAATGGTGTCCTAGATAACCTGATACCCTCTCTAGATAGTGTCGCTACTCCTGTAAAGAACACACCATCATAGCTATCTTCAAATTAGGTGTAGAAAACATCACTTTGTGCTGACATACGCGATAGCTTTATTTTCTTGCACTCACAAATACTAAAAGTTACATTGCAAATCCAGGACACATTAAAAGGAATGTGTAGTAGAGAAGGTTTTCAATAACAAGTGAAAAATGATAATCAAGAGACATCGGAGAGTAAGGAAATAAAATTGAGAACAATTAATTGTCAAAGAAGCTAATATAACTGATAAATACATAACTTCCATCAAATCATAAGGAGAAGTCCTTGACTAGGCAAGCTTTAGAAGAAGAAGAAGTGCATTGACAAGAAGTAACAAAAGGTATTGAATAGAAACATGATCACATGAAGTCAATAACATTTGAAAAAGAAGAAAAGAGTCTCAAATGATATATAGTACTACAATATCAAGAGGATGAAAAGGTTGTGCAAATGGTGTCATTAGAATTTGGTGGAAAAGAAGGAACCAAGAGTGTGGAAAATTCAACACCGAGAGAAGATCGATGGTCAGTGCAAGAAAGGACATAAGTCATGGTATGCTAAATCAAAAGGAATGAAATTATAGACCCCATAATAGATGGAATAAGTTCCATGAGACAAGAAATAGATAGGCATCATGAAGATGATGTGGAAAACATTTAGAAAACAAAATGTTGAAAAGTTCGATGACTAATAATTGTGAACATTAAATTAAATAGCAAAGGTTGCTTTAATCAACCAAATCTTAGAATAAATTTCCCAACAAATGGTGGCGAAAGTGTTGTACGAAGATGTTCTAATAAGAAGAAGCATGTCAAAATGTACAAATGAAAGGGATGGCACAAGTCTAATGTAATAAGAAATAGGAAGCCAACATGAAGTTGTTATTGGGAAAAATAGCATAATGTTGATGGATTTGACATCAAGTAATTTGAAATAATGAGTTAAGTGATAATGGTTGCCTTAACCAACTCAGTCCTGAGGGAAAGCTTATGATAACATGAAAAGGTGAATGAGAAGAGTTAGCAAGAAAAAGATCGAAAGAAAAAAAGAACGAGCCTTTATTTGTGAAAATTACCAACATGACTCCTATTCTTCCCTTGCTGCATTCATATATAAGACATAAGGGTCCCTTCATCAAGTAGGGTCTGCACAGTTGCAGACATGAGTTTTCTCTTAAGTTATTAGGAGGCTTTTTTCACAGTTCTCAACTATGAGAACAATATGTTATTCAATCATTAGTTGAGTTAAGATGACGTAAGAGTCACGAATCCATTAATAAGAAAATAGTATCATCTTGCTAATTGTAAGCACCTTCTAATCTTCGCGACTAAATCCGATTACCTCCAATTGGTGATATCCTTCACGTTACATAAGTCAACCATAATCCCATTCTTAATTAATACATGTCTCACAATGAATCCTTGCTCAATCAAAATTCACATTTACTAGTCTTGTCAAAAGTCCATCAATATCAAATATTCAACAACATACGCATGCTCGTGATTTTCAGATAAAATAAGTTTCATGGAATTTTCTCAACAAAGTAATTTTTGAACACACATTAGGTCTCAAAGTTGATATTGATCCATAACAAACATTTTTCTCACATGAAAATTATTGGCTCCTCACAAGAATTATGTTCTCAACAGGTGTTTAATAAGTGATACTACATTATGATATGGTTATCAAACACTGATGGGATCTCGCCCCATTTACTCGGAAGGATCTCAATCCAACTGCATCATAGGATTTCGATCCTATAATTATAACAATAACATACTCGACATAAAGCCTGAGATCAATAAAATGTAATATTTTTCAAACCAAACCCTTTTCCAAAATTGAATTCCTAGAGTAACTCATAAAATCCATATTTTCATAAAATAATCAAGTAGGTGCATATTTATATTCTAAGAAAATCTGAAACAAAAACGGGATTTAGAAACTGGGTGACTCATCCCCATCAAGCTAATTTTCTCAAGTAATCAATCCTTGTATGTTATATTCTCTCTTTCTCTTTTCCTTCTCTTTATTCTCCAATTCTTCTCTCTCTCTCTCTCTCTCTCTCTCTCTCTCTCTCTCTCTCTCTCTCTCTCTCTCTCTCTCTCTCTCTCTCTCTCTCTCTCTCTCTCTCTCTCTCTCTCTTCTCAATTTTCCTCCTTTACTTCTTCCTTCTTTCTTTCCTTTCCTTTCTCTCATTTTTCTCTCTATTTGGCCACCCTTAAGCTCTCCCCCTCATCCTCATTTATAGGGTTCTACAAGGCTTATGGAGGAAGTTTTATATAAAAACTTAGGTAAGCACTTATGTAAATTGCTTAGGTAATGGCTTATGCAAGATGCTTGTATGAAAGCTTAATTGGGAAGCTATAAAATAAGATAGGAATACATGGAAGATGACTCACCACTTCTAGAATCTTTTAGAAGCTTATGGATGATGATTCACCAAGTCTAGAATATTTTTGAAGTAATTGGAAATTCATAGAATAATATAGAAGCTCATAGAATAAGTTAAATGATATAGATGGCAACTTATGGAAGCTTATAGAACATGACTCATCAAGTTTCTAGAAGCCCTTGGAGGATGACTAAGCATGTCTAGAACATATAAAAATATTATGGAAGATATAAATTAGCATTTAATATTAGAATTAATGTAATAAATATCTAAACTTTATAAAAGTAGTCAAACGTAATTAATAAAGTATTAATGAAATAGGCCACCTATAAACTTTTGTGTGTCGTACATATAAAAATCTAGAAACTTTATTATAATTGTGTGCCCTATACAATCCTTATAAAGATTAGGAAGATAAATTAAAATTCTCTTCCTATTATAAAAATAGAGTTAGTAGCAAAATTGGATTTGTCTTCGTAAAAATATAAAATATATTTCTGAACAAATACAAAACATAATATTTCTTATCAAATCATCTATAATATATATATATATATATCAAACATAATATATATATATATATATATAATATATTTTGCATAAAATATTTATTTCAAAAATAATGACTTTGAAAGAAAATAGCTTTATAAAATACATTAAAATTCTCAAAAGATCAATATGATAGTAAAAATCTCCTATTTTAAGATGGCCCAGGGCGAGATCTTACAGTTTTTATCTTCTTTTTTTTTCGTTCTTTGATTCTTGGGTCTTCCTAAGCAAGAACAGACTGGGTAGAATGCTGAAAGTTGAAGTCATTTCTTAGCAGAAAATCACAACTTCAACCCGATTTCAAAATTTGTCCGACTAATTTTCTGACGATGGTGTTGCTGAATTTGAGGCATAGCTAACTGATTTTGGGGAACTCTAATTTTTGAGTTCCCTTGAATCATTCATTCAGCTCATCCCTAAGTAATTTCTAATTATGATCATTCATTTCAGACTATTTTATATGAAAGCATGCATTAAATTTTTATGTTATCGTGAATCTATTGATTTTTGGTGATATGTAGTTGATTTTATCATTTATGTTTTCCTCATATCTGTGTATTTTCAATTTGTTTGAAGAAGCTACAAATATCTGCATTTATTTACAAATTAACTATTCTAAGCTGCCATAATTTGGCTCGGGAGTTGAAGCATTATTCCATTGTGCCAAAGAATTTGTTTTTATGGGCATGCATGTAAATGAGATCTCAATACCTTATTAGTCTTGAATGCTGCAATCTGATCAGCTTAAATTGTCTCTAAGTTTTGGAAGTTATGGAAACATTCAATCGTAGCTTAACTATTCAATGTATTTGGCTTAGAAGTTTTTTAGTGGGAAAACTTTTAGTAGAAAGTTTATTGGAAGTGGTTAGAATTATACACTAATTATACTCTTTTGATAAAATTTCAATTTCCAGAACATCTATGAGCTTTATATTCTATTTTCTAGATTGCAGGATACTAAGGAAATGTTCCATCCATGGATAGATCTCTGAATATACTCGGAATATGAAAATTTTGTAAGGAATTCATTATAATTATAATAGTCTATGTAGTTGTGTAATTGTATTAATGTAAGTCTTTGTTTCTCGAGAATAGGAAAGTTAAAATATTTTTTGGGATTGTGGATAGCTTTTCGGTTACTTAGGAGCAAAATTCTGTGTTACATAGTTTTGGGGATGTGATTGTAATGATAGAGTAAAGTACAAGAAATGGGGCTAATGGGTAATGGCTCTGGCATTGTGATTTTCCCTGGGACTTGCTTAAAATTTTGTATTTGCAATCTTCTATCTAAATGAAACTTATTATTTAGTTGAGCACATAAATGCTTTTAATGATGTATTAATCAATTTGGTAATGATTGTTGAACTGGTAAATTGGTTATTAAAGTGTCATTCTCAATGTGCATAGAAATATTTTCACTATTTGTGGATTACTTTTGAGGCCCATGGGTCCATAAAATCTTCGTTCATGTTCATGAGTTTTGTAAAGCTATTTTTGTTGAGAGTTAAGTTTTTAATTGCTTTTATGGGCTTGTATCATCATAATCATCTCTGATATTTTGTATTTTCTTCTAGTCTATAATTTGTTTACTGCCTTCTCAGGTAAGTTTGATGTTTAATGCCTTCTTAGTAGTGTGATCTTTGGTGCATTTTTCTAATAGAAAGTGTCCAATCCTTGTTACATCCCAAACTGGGTTGTGAAATAAGTTAGAGGCACTTAACTCATCTAAGGATTCTATTTAGTATAGATAAAGTATGAACTATTAATATAAGCCACCAATACCTAGCAGAGAGTCCTAGTATTCATGATAAGCTTATAGATTGTTTGAAGGACTAAACTCTCTAACAATGGTGATTCCATTTATGAGTATAATTAGTCTTGATCAACAGGATAATCATTGATAGGACTAGAGAACAGAAAAATCATCATCAAGAGAAGCAGCAATACAGATAGAAGCAAGATTAGCAATTGTGCAAGTTTGGTTTTATTTGACAACAAACTTTAGCAAATGCTTCTGCTTTGTGCTTATCATTTTTCCATTTTTTTGTTTGGAGGGAAAATCTAATGATTTATTTCATGGTTGACAGTAAATTAAGTTTCTGCATTGGCATTTCATACTTTTTTGTTTTAGTAATTTTTGTGCAGTGAGGACTGCAATTTGGATGTGCATTATTTTCATCAGGATGAATTTCTACAGTGAGTGTTTTCGAATACCTCATGGCATTGAATCCTTTGAAGCTTGTAAAAACGTACTATTTACTGCCATTACTAACCATGCCACTATTTTCTGATGGCAAAAAAAGATTCCTTTAGTAAAATGCAACCCCTTTTTTTTTTTTTTTTTTTGTATGTTTGTCGAACTTAAAGTTTTAGAATCTTTGAAACGTTAAAATTGACATATGAGAAAGTTAAAAAGATAAGTTTCATAATTATCAGGTGACAAATGCCATACAAACTAGCAACTAGAGGATTCTATAGAATAGTTTATAAGTTGCTACTATACTACAAGCAACATGTTAGTCTATTTCTTGAAATATAGCTTTTCATTAGCAAACAAAGTTTCTAAGCTCCTTATTTCAGAAAAGGTGACTTCTTGGCCTTGTTATACCAGAAAGAATAATATATGCTTGTTGATATATATTTGATTTTGTACAATCACTAGCCTCAGTGTTTCTAAGGCATCTTTCAAATAAAAAATTGTATTTCTTGTTTCTATTTGTGTGTTTTTTAAATTTTCAAACTTATATTTTTTATATTATGTGGTTGAATATTTGATATATGCTTCGTGTTTTTCCCTTTATCCAAGAACAATCTAAGATGTGTGTTCATTATATGTTTGTTTCCTTGCATGGCCTAATGAGAAATCTGTTGGTTTCGGTCATGTAATCAGATTGCATAGTGAAAAAATATATAGACAAAATTGAGACAATCAGATCACTTACATATATTAAAACATATCAAAAGAAAGAGATGAGCATTACTTTCTAACTGTAGCTTACAAATTTTTTCTTGAGCTTTCAGTTCCGAGATCTCTGAATCCACACCAACAAAACCCAATTCTGATTGCACCACTATGTTCAAAGGATATGAACACCTCTAACAAAAAATCCACATGAGATTTGGTACTCCAAAATCCAAATTAATTGTGTTAGCAATTTTCAGTAGAATGGGGTTATCGTGAAAAAAAAAGAAAGGCGAGGCTCTGTGCATTTGTTTCACACACAGAGCAGTTTCCAACACACGTACACACACAAACTCTCTCTCTCTCTCTCTCTCTCTCTCTCTCTCTCTCTCTCTCAAATATAAGACTAAGAAACTCCCTGTAATACCCGTTTTCCTTTTGAATAGCATTAGTAAATAGCATGCATTCAAATATTCTTCTTATTATTTTGTTTTGTATGTTTACCTTCTTGATGAGTTGAGATTTATCAGGATAATATTGAATGAATAAGTTATTTGATTTAAATAGATAGATGAAGTTGCTTTATGTGTTTATTATTACATATTATTAGTATATTTAATAAGAAATAGTATTTCTCTATAAAATTATATTTCCTATTATCTTATTCCTTATAAGAAATATTCTACCTTATATATATATATATATATATATATATATATAAATATATATATATTCTGTACGTATAATTTAAGAAATATTACATTTTCTATATACTATTATTATTGTTGTTGTTGTTGTTGTTGTTTCAACTTATGTTACATGGGGTTCACATCATTTATTAAAACTTTTAGATATTTTAATTATTATTATTAGTTTCTATTATAAAGTTAGGTGGCCCCATCTTAATTAATACTTTAGTTGAGTCATTAATATGGTGGCCCACCTTAATCCTTTATTATATAATTTAAGAATAATATTATCTCTACAAACATATTTTATATATATATGTGTGTGTGTGTGTGTGTGTGTGTGTGTATTTTAGATTCTATAAACTTATTGTATTACTAAATTATTAAATTACTATTTCGTTACTACAAGGATTAGTACTATTCTACATAAAAATCCGTGATATTATATTATATTATATTATCTATAATTTTTCCATAAATTTCTTTAATGTTCTAAAACTTTCTAGAAAGCACTAAAAGCTTCCATATGCTTCCAAGTTATTCTACAAAGTGATAAGTGATTACATGAGTCATTCCTAAATACTTTCCACCTAAGCTTCTTGGGCACCTATAAATAAAAGAAACAAGATTGGAAAAATTAAAAGAGTAAAAGCAGCGATATAAAGAGAGGCCTGCCAAAATAATAGAGGAAAGCAAGAAAGAAAAGAGGAAAGGAAGAAAAAGAAATAGAAATAGAAATAGAGAGAAAGAAATAACAAGAAAAGGAAAAAAGGCTAGCAACTTAGTTAGTTCAATTGGAAAGGTAAAATTTTGTTCTTCTTAAGTTAAATTTGCTATGCATAATATAGATTATTATGATGCATGCTTAACGGTGATTTATGAATACTTGAAGAGAGTTGTGGTACTTGATATATTAAAATGTTGTCATGATGTTTTTGTTGGAGATTTATGTGGCACTAAACTTAAAGATGGATTTGGCATGATTTTGTGCTATTTGATGATGTCGTGGAAGAGTTTTGGAAAGATGTTTATGGCTGAACTTATGAATAAATGATGGAAGAAACAAAATGAATTAAAGTGTGAAATGCTTTGCTACATAAACATTGTGGGATGTTTTCCTCCTTGTAGTTTTTTGTTGGTTCAGGAATAATCTAAAAAGATTTCATAATTTTGTAGCCAAGGATCTTAGGAGCATTTTGACACAAAATTGAGATTAATCGGACATGTAAATCAAGAGTTATGGCTAAAATACAAAAGTGTGCCATGGTAAGAAAAATGTAGAATTTTAGTATAACTAACAAATACTTATACTGTTTCCATTAGTTAATATCATTGTATATTTATGTGTGACATGTTAAGTATGTGCTAATTGTGGATGATGTTAAATACCACGACATTTGTTGGTGACAAATGATGTGAGAGATGACCTAGGAAACCTAGGAAAGGGATTAGCGAGATAACTTAAGGTTGTGAATAATGAGATGTGTGTTTGTTATAGACGATAGGAAATTGATCTATGTCCAATTCATGTGCTAGATTTCATAAGAGGTGAAAGTGAGGAATTCCAAACCTAGAACTTAGCACGTTTTCTACATACTTAAGTTAAGTCCCCACATCCATGCAACATTTCCAATCAAATATTTTTTTGAGAAAATACTGTGAAGCATGCTAGTTTATTATATTGAAAATATTATGAAAATTTTGGAAGCATAAATGATTATGCCACACTCAAACATGCTATATTTTGAGAAATCATTTACATATGACAAGACAATTTGGAAATCCTATATTAAGTTCACCAAGCAATTGTGAATGTATCTTCATGTATCCGGTTGCAAAAATCACAGCATGGATTTACTATCAACTATTAAACCCTTGGAATGGATTTATTATTTGGAATGTACTTTTAGGAAAGGAAACATTTTGACAATAAGTCAGTACTTGAAGTATTGAGCCTGAATGAAACATTGCACTAACCTCTGGCTTTAGCCCTTGTGATTCTTGAGTGCTCAAAGAGACTTTACGCCTATACTAACTTAAGTAGGTTTAAGAATGCTATTCAATTGGCGGCCATCTCTGGATTGTGATCTCTTTCTTTATCAGGTGCCAATATTTTATGTTTAGTTGTCTTTAGCTAGCAACACATTCACCCAAAAGTGGAAACAGAGGACATGTGTAAGATACCTTGGTCGTAGGGCAAACCATAGTGATGGTTATCGTATGTGTAATTGCAATATACGCATTGGGTAATTAATACATATTTTAATATTATTGATTGGAACAATGTTCCTTTCAAATGAGATCACAATGTGATTTTGGACAACAAAATATGTTTGAAGTACTACATGGTTTATGATCCAAAGGACTGAATACTTATTTAATACATAATGGCAAGATTTTAATATGTTTTTTTTCCCAAAAAAAAATAAAAAGAAGAATGATCAAATGATTTTCTGCAAATGAAAAGCAATGACTTTTATCACTATTCCAACAAATTTCTGTCATGCATCACTAAAAATAATATTGACAAATTTCACATGATATACTATGGGACTTACTGAGATATATTATCTCACATGACTTTCTTCATAATTTTCAAGCAGGTTTTTTGTTACCCTGGATTTGTATAGAACTAAGACTTGATGGAGGAACTATTGATGTTTTTAAACTATCTTCTTTAGATACTTTGGTTTATATCCAGGAGGTTATGTACTAGAACCTTCTAAAAGACTTATGTTCGTAGTTGTAATCAGATTAATATACAAAGTCTTTTCATTTCCAAATTTTATTCATTATTTATATCATTATACATCCCTAACTACTCGAACCCTATGGTTGTGGGGTGTTACAATTAGTATCAGAGCCTAGGTTTAAACACTTTCTTGAAATGGTCTAGTAGCCAAGTAAATTATAAAATCCAAACTTATCGGATTTGGATAAGATTGATCTTTAGAAATTGAAGGATGCTTAGGACTACATTTTCGACTGCAAGAGATTAGATAAGTTCGATAATGATTTTATTTACTTTAGAGATGTTTGCATTTATGTGCTTATTTCCATTGGAAATATGTGCTTATATGCTACAATTCTAAATCTTTGATATGTATGTTGCAAATGTTTATTGTTGCCTATTTACATCTATGTTTCTTTTATTATATATTATGAACACCGTATGCATAGATATGAACATTTTAGCCTTAGCCAAGTTTCAATTATTATAAAGGCAGTATTACAATACTAAAAAAACTCATACTGCTATACACTATAACAAAGCCTAGGCAATAAATCCGCCAGTTCAAGGAGTTACTCCAAGGGCAAATCCTCCACAAGCAGGTGCAGTTAGTGGAACAAAAGAAGTTATGGTTGCCCATACTTTTGGGACAATGATGGAGATATTCCAGAATGTAACTAAGAAGAAGGATTTGAAAAAGGAGGATGATGCTTTGGAAAAATTTTTGAAGTTGCAGTCTTTAATTTTTTAGGAGAAGTTAAACAGGATCAAAAAGCCGAGTTATGGCTTGAAAACATAGAGGACATCTTCCAAACATTGAAGTATTCAGAAGGAATGACGGTAAATTTTGCAACCTTCCATCTTTGAGGTTAGTAAAAGAATGGTGGACAAGAATTTAGGAAATATAGGAGCAAGATCATAAGGAGTGGAGTTGAAGTACATTTGTGACGGTATTTCAGGCAGAATATATACCGCAATAGATAGTGGAGAAGCGGGAAGATGAATTCCAAACCTTGAAGTTAGAAAATATATGTGTGGCACAATATGTGGCACAATTTACTAGATTATTCACATATTGTCGTCGCTTGATAGATACGAAGGAGAATCTTGCTAGTCAGTTCATTACGGGTTTAAGGCTAGAATTACGAATGGAACTAGCTCCTTTTCCACTTATGACCTATTTTGCTGCTATTGATGTTGCTACCAGGATAGAGAATGAAAATAATAGCAAATTTTCCAGTAAAGTAGCAGTATTTATTAGGAAATTCCCTGCCAAAAGGCCATTGAGACAACTATAGAATAATAAAGAAAGCAAGTTCAACCTACTCTGGTTGGGAATAATTTGAAGGAGACAAGGTGCCATTTTTGTGGGAAAAAGGGGCACAGGGATAGGTATAAGAACAGTCAACAGAGGTGTTATAACTATAGAAACTCTACCCACTTATGAGACTCATGCCCAAGGCTACGGCAGACTACTCAAGAAAACTCCAATCTATTAGGGAACCAAGTGGATCATTCAAAACCCCAAGTAAACGTAAAGGTGTTTGCAATGGACAGAAATGAGCAAGAAACAGATTCTACTATTGTTGAAGGTATGCCTCACTATCCAAGACTATAAAGTTAATATATTGATTGACCCTGACTGTACTTATTCCTATGTAAATGAAGTATTTGCTTGCCATATGGGGTGGATTAGATTAGAATTGTGTTATACTTTGTTAGTGAGCACACCTTTAGGAAAATCTATAGAAGTTAGGGATATGTACCTAAATGTGTAATTACCTCTTTAATCTATCTTTATAGATATTTATTCCAAGAATATAGGTTGCTTGTTCGTGGCCTTTAATATTGAATTTATTTGATAACCATATCCTGACTGATTGAAGAGTACATCCATCATTTCTTATTAACAATATGTTATCTACATATAGTAATAAGAAAACAATTGCATAGCCACTAACCTTCTTGTACACACAAGGTTCATCCATGTTTTATATGAAACTAAATTCTTTACTTATTTCATCAAAATAGATGTTTCAACTCCTAGAAGCTTGTTTAAGTCTATAAATGAATCATTGCAGCTTGCATAATGTAGTATGATCTTTGAATGTGAAACCCTCAGATTGTGTCATGTACACTTTCTTAGTCAATTTTCCATTGAGGAAAGTTGTTTTCACATATTTTTGCCAAATCTCATAGTCATAATGAGTGGCAAGTTCTTGGAGTATTCTAATAGATTTAATCATTGCTATTGGTGAAAAAGTCTCGTCATAGCCTGTACATTGTTGTTGACGCTAACCTTGTGCACCCAAACGTGCTTTATAGTTGATTACTTTACCATCAATGTTGGTTTTCTTCTTGAAAACCCACTTGCCCTCTATGGGTTTTATCTCTTGGGGTGAGTTAACTAAAGTCCAAACTTAGTTGTAATACATGGAATCCGTTTATGATTTCGCAGCGTCAAACCATTTGTGAAATTCCGAATAGAATTTCCTTGTAAGTGGTAGGCTCATTTTCTTTTATGAAAAATACGTCATTATGGTCACTTATGAGAAATCTATATTCCTCAGGTGCCACACATATCCTACTTGATCTATGAGGTTTTTATGTATTAAAAGATTCATCTATTTTATCAATAGACTCAAAATCAACTGATTGATTATTGTTTGTTTATTCTTTTTAAACTTCACTAAGCTCGACATTACTCCCATTGTCTCTCTTAAGCATGAATTCATTCTCTAAGAAAATAGCATTCATAGAAACGAACACCATGTTCTAAGAAGGAAGATAGAAATAATATCAATGAGATTCCTTTGGATATCCAACAAACAAATACTTATTAGACTTATCTTCAAGTTTATCTGATTTTGTCCTCTTCACATCAGTAGGATATTCCAAAATTCTTATGTGAGTTAACTTTGGTCCTTCACCAAAAAATAACTCATATGGGGTAGTGTTAATCATTTTTTATAAAACTTTTTTTATAATATAAACAGCAATTTCCAATGCATATCACTAAAATAATTTTGGTAAGTTTGCAAAAGCCATCATGGATCGAACCATATCTAATAAAGTTCGATTACTTTTTCAAATACACCATTATATTAAAGTGTATGTGGTAGACTTAATTGAGATAATATCACATTATCTCTAAAATAACTTTGAAACTTTTGCTTAAGTATTCACCTCATCGATCGGATCTTAGAGTTTTAATACTTTGACTAGGTTGTTTCTCTACTTCATTCTTGAATTCTTTAAACTTATCAAAGGCCTCATATTTGTATTTCATTAAATACAAATAGCCAAATCGAGAGTAGCATTGATAAAGGTTATGAAGTATTAGTAACCCATATTGCTTGCAATGTCGTTGGTCCACACACATCACTATGTATTTGTTCTCATAATTGTTTAGCTCTTTCCCCTTTCTTAGAAAAAGTGATTTAGTCATTTTTCTAAGTAAAAATGATTCACATGTATCATATGATTCATAATTGAATGACCCCAAGTCACTAAGTTTATCTAACTTAGAGATTCAATTCTCGTTTACATGACCTAAACGACGATGCCATAAGTAAGATGGGTTCGTGTTAACTTTCCTTGTTATCTTGTTATTATGTTGGGAACTTAATATTCCATATGTAAAATATACAAACTATTCATCAAAGTTGTTGTACTATAATGGATATCATTTAATGAAAAAGAACAATGTTTTTTCTTAAAAACCAAATAAAATCTACATAAATCTAAAAAATCAGTTGAGATAATGTTTTTAGACTAAATTGGTACAAAATAGTAGTTTTTTTGTTCTAAAAGTAATCCAAAAGGCAAGTGTAGATGATAAGTCCCTACAAGAAGTGCAGCAACATTTACTCCATTTGCAGCACGAAGGTCTATATCACTTTTCTCTAACTTCCTACTACTCTTTAATCCCTGCAAATTATTGTATAAATGATATTTACATCTAGTATCCATTACCCATATTTCATTGTTAAAGACAGTATTGATCTCAATTTTAAACATACTAGGAGTAGAAGTAGAAGTGCTTACAAGCTTCTGCTTCACATTCTTTTCCTTGACAGTCTCCAAGTAGCTTTTGTAATTACACCTCTAATGGCCTATCTTTCCATAATGGAGACATGGGCTTTTGGTGGCTATCTCCTTGTTTTTGACACCACCTTTAGGTCGGTTTGGATTCATCTTCTTTTTCTTAGAAAACATTTTCTTCATAGAAAAAATATTAACCAAAAAGACTATATTGTTTTCTTTCTTTATAGAAAACTCCATAGTTTTGAGAAGGTTAATCAGCTTAGGTATAATAGTCTCAAACGTTGTCATCTGGTAGTTCCTCACAAATTGTGAAAAATTAACAGACAAATATTGAAGAATTAAGTCTATACTTAATTCATGATCCATTCTGATAAGAATCCATCCAATCAAAATCCCAAAGCTAGAGAAGGGAGATGGAACTACAAGCCACACTTCATGGCACCCTGAAAAAATCCAAGACATGAGGCTTACAAGGGAGAATTCAAGCAAAACCCACCAACAAGCTAAGGAACATTAAGAGCATGAAGAGATGGGTGCCAAAGAGAAGGCCTACGAAACCTACATTTGCCCAACAATTTGTATGGAAGGCCAACGGAGTACAAGAGAAAGGTTGAGGACCAGAAAAATGAATCGGCTATGAAGAACAGTACGGGCCAGGCACTAGGCCCAACAAGGAGACCCGGCACTGGGTCCGCTATGCCTATTGGCCAATTTCTTCTAGAACAAAGCCGGTGCCAGGTTCTATAAGGCAACACCTAATTTTGCTCAAATTTTCCATTTTTGTTCTATCTTGTTCCAAATTAAATTTCCACGGCTTTTATTATGCAATAGAGATATTTTGGACCTTTTAAAGGTTTGAAAGGCTAGATTTCATCTCTTCTTAGTTAGGTTTAGATGCATAAATATATGGCATTATATCATTTCAAATGTAAGTGGGATATTATTATTGAGATCAAAAGATACTCTTTCCTTTAGAGTGTTCTTTGAGGGTTCTTCCATGAAGGTCAAGACTAATATTAGGATTCTATTCATTGCCTTTGAATTGTGTATATAAGCTCTTAAGAATAGATCAAACTAACCTATCAAAATAGAATATTAGTTTCTTGCTAATATAAAGGTCTAGAGGAGAGGTTATCTTTGGTTACCTTGTTCATCTTTTTCAAGTGTTCTTGGTTGCTTAGTTGGATTGAGGGTTCTTGGGTATGAATTAGTAGACTTGATTCTCATTTCTAGAGTTTTAAATTCTTTATTTGGGCTTATGGTCCTAGTATTTGAGTTGGGTGTCATGTTTCTTCAGTAATTTCACTGTTTTCAACACTTAATTGGGTCTTGAGTTTTACCTAAAATTTAGCCATGAAATTCATTGAGAAACCAGTCCCATGATCATTTCACATTCTAAACCCAAGTGATCCAAGCTTCTCAATTAATCCCAACAATTTGTAGTCCATGAGTAGCCATAGAAAATCCCTATACTATCTTAGAATGGAATAACCATTTCGATATCTCATATATCTCCATTCTCACTTGATTATAAAAGATCTCCCTTAGATGGAAGATAATAGTATGAACATCTATATGCTCATGTCATTTTTGAAGCTCAATGGTCATCGACAACAACATGATACAAGAAGTTGTGTCACTGTTCTCTTGATGTATCTTGGGGACTTCATACTCTTCAATAGGAGCGTTATCTACTGCTGGTGGTAGAATAGGAGCATCTAACACATAGAGCAACTTTTTCGATTTGAGAGCGATTCTCAAATTTCTATACTAGTCTAAGAAATTTGATTTGGTGAGCTTGTTTGTTTCTAAGATGCTATGTTAGTCCAAATTCGTTGTCATGATGCAAATGACTGAGATGAAAGATAAGAAACATTAGACTATGTATATGCACATGAAATGCATTTAATTATATTTTTAATTAAATATGTATTTATTCTACTATTTTACTCAAATCAATAGCCCCACTATTGACTCAAGAAAGCTCATTGGAAGCTTTTCTAGTCGACTAGAATCCGAATTCTTTTAGAACGATCTTTGGCATTTCCAATAAACCACACTTAAGTTCAATGGTAGGTATCCAATACCAATTGCATCAAATGTAACTATCGAATCATTTGATAATTAATGTCATTGAATCTTAAAGCATTTAGTGCTACCCTAACCTTGCCTCTAATATTCATTATGCTTGGGTATGCCTAGCTAGGATAAAGATATTGGTTAAAACCAACCCATTAATCTGGAATAAAATTCCATAACTTCAACATGCTTAATGTCGAGTAAGCTTAGGTGCACCTAACAACCAGATCTCGAAAAAGAACTCTTGTTCTTACTATATTAATGGAAGATATTAGATTTAATATTATTTAAAGGGTTTAATTATTTAATTTGTGGTTTTATCGTTTGGAATGCATAATATCAACACTTTGACAAAATTATAATAGACTCGTTTACATAGCCTGGTTATGTACTTTAATAGATTAATTTTCTTGAGCCAAGCAAGAAATTAATTATGGTCAAACCTATATGTTCATGCATGCTGAAGAAGAAAGTCTTACCATCTTCTCGCTTTGTGCTTGATTTCCATCTCCATAATTGTGTAAAATAATTTCTAATCCTATCTAAGCTATTAATATAATTACATAAATTCCTAATGAAGAAACCTTGAGTTACATTCTAGCTGAATTAGATAAGGCAAGACATGAATGTCCTATTTATTCCAAAAAAAAAAAATGGTAAATATGCATGACACAAAATTAATTCATTAAAATTAATTGGCCTAAGTCCATAACCAAGTCGGCATGCCAAAATCACGATTAAAACATAATAAAATTAATACACTACACATAAATCCAAAATCAATATTTTTTGAAGCCATGGGTCCAAAATCATATTTTGAAGACATTTGGGTATTTTTGTGGGATAAATATTTTAGTGGGTACCTCTTTAAAATAAACAAGGAACTGGTGCCTCGAATGGAAAACTTAAAATATTTTTTTAAACATAAAACAGTAAACTAACCACGGCTTGGTAACCAATCCGGTCGCGACTTGGAGACACAAAAATAAATTTTTTTAAGAAAAAAAATTCCGATTTCTTCTTACTTTTGCAAACGTTGTTTTATCAGTTATTGTTTTTATAAAAAAAAAAAAAAAACTTGTTTTTATCAATGGAAAAGACATAAGCAAGTCATTCTATATTAATTTGTTCTTCTAATAATTATCAGAAGAGATCCTGTGAATAGAACTACAAAAACTGTGTTTGTGAAAATTTCTCAAATCCTCACAGTTCATCTTTCTCAACTGAACAAACATTCTGTTCGTGAACGCAAAACCGAACGAAGAAACCTTCTTCGTAAGTGCACAAGCATAGAAATAAATTTCTTTTCTTTGATTTGTTTAGCCATTTAGAAAACCTAATTTTCACTAAAAGCATTATGCCATTCACAAAAGAATTCATGAATTATTACTGTAACCAATCACAACAACATACACGCAGAAAAATAATAACCCACTGAACAACAATATTTCGAAACCCAAAACTTCATCAAACAATTTCTTCGACCCAATAAAAATCAAGTAACAATTTCACAGATCTGTAATAACATATGGAAGAAGGCTCTGAAGCCACTTGTTGGTTTTGGTCATGCAATCAGATCAAATAGCGGAAAAATAAACACACGAAATCATGACAATTAGATCACTTACATATGTTAAAATAGATCAAAAGAAGAACACAAGCATTACCTTCTAACTATAGCATTTGATAGGGCTTAAATATATATATATATATATATATATATATATTCCTAATTATTTGAGTATATTTTGTGATACTTTTAATACAATAATTAGTCATATTCCTTTCTATTTGATATTTTACTTATAAAAATATTTTTGTAATTTTATACCAAAAAAAATGTAAATTTGGAGGAAAATTGAAAAAATTACAGTTTAGACCTGACACCAAGCCAGAAGATGGACCTGGCGCTGGGCCAAGTCTGGAGAAGAGAACAAAACAAAGTAAAAAAATAAGAAAGACAGTGAAGCAGAAAACAAAATTGGAAACAAGAAAATAAATCGCAAGTGCTTGCATGATGTCAAGAAAGGAAGCCACGGCTTAACAAAAGATAAAAGGAAAAAGAAATAGCTCGGTGGGTCATTGGAGGAAACAACCAAACAAAAGGAAATGGAAAACAAAAAGTAGAAAACATCATGGAGTGGATGTTAAACATCCTAGGGAGGACGCAACATAAGAAGACAACCGACAGCTCGGCAAAGAAAAGAGGAATCGGCTCGGGTGAGGCCGAGTTGAAAGGAAGAAAGCAAATGATGAAGCAAATGATGGCTTTAGTGGCTCAATTTAAAGGGAATTTCAGTCAGCTATGGCTTGGGCAAGTCGGTGTGGAAGAAAGAAATAGAATTCGGCTTCAGTCAAAGAAAAAGAAAAGGAAACAATCTTCAGTGGCTTTTAAAAAACAATGCGACTTCAACAAGTGCTTAGTACTTTAGTGCAAAATGACAACAGAGTGTCCAATTCTTTCTCAAATTAAGTTGGTGGATTGCAAATTAATTCCAGAATTCTAATTGGAAATTACTTCTTCTCTTCTTTTTTTTTTTTTTTTTTAGGAACACTGTAAACTTATAAATAAGGTTGTTCACGTATGTAATTGGTGTGCTCAATATGGAGACTTAGAAATATTTTTTAGAGTACACTATTAATATTTTCTCTAGAGAAATTACTCAAGGAGCATTGATTTTGGGAAGAGTTTTCATTGGAAATTGAAAAGCTTGTCTATGAGTTTTAATCCCCTTCCTTTGTTTTCTTTTTCTTGAACAATCATGAGTTTAATACTTTAATTGTCTTTGGATATTATTCTTGGATTTATGATTTTGAATTTATTTGATCTTTGATTAATTGATTGTTTTTCTTGGTATTTGATTACTTGATTTTATTTGATAGGTTGATGGAATTAAATTTATATCTAATGGGACTTGGGAAACGAAGTTAGATTAAGTTTAATTTAATCAATTCTATATTGTTGTCTTAACTAGATTGGGAAAGAAGGTTGAGAATTGAACATAAGTAATGAAAAATTGGTTAATTTCACCTAGAGTATAAGGTTATAAACTAATTTCGTTTTATTATTACCTAGAATATAGGGATAATTTATAAGGAATAGAGTTTAATGCATTTTTTTTTTTTGTTATTTTAGTGCGATTGGGAAATTTGCTAATTTAATCAAGAGATAGTGATTTCATGGATTAGGAAAGAAGTAGAGTTTATACAATTTAGGACTTGAGAAATGATTAAATTTTACTTTATATTCCTTTATGATGGTAAAAAAATAATTGGTTGTGAGAAGTGTTAAATGATTCATGTCATGCTTTTGAGAATAACTATTTAATTACATGTTTTTCTCTCCTTGAGTTGTACACACACACGCACACACGCACACGCACACACACATATTTGATTTTTATCTTTATTTTGATTTCTTTATGAATCTAGTTTGTAGGTTAAACAATGAATGGAAAGTGATTAGTGCTTGCTTGTTCCTTTGAGGATCAATAATGGTTAATTCACTATACTATGCATGTGATGAATATACTTACTCATATGTGTAATTTGGGATTAATGTTATAATTAAAACTTGGCTAAGGGGTGGATCTAAATTTAAGGATTTTTATACATAAAAAATTTACACATCAAGTTTTCAGCGCCGTTGCCGGGAAACAATATAATGAAAACTTGGATTTCATTGAATTAGCCATGTAAATATGTAAATAGGTAGATACATGTTAATAATTACTAGCTTGTCTCAATTGTATGTTGTATATATTGTATATTGACCTATTTAGTTTTACTAACTCAATATTAATGTGAAATATGTGTATTAATTGTATTTGATTATTCAATGATTTTTAAGTCATAAATTTTAAGTCAATACTAACTCTTTTTATTTTTAGATTTGGACTTTTGATGACACGATATTTTAGACGCACTGAATTTATTTTATTTTATTTTTTAATTTTAGTTTAATGTTTAATTTATGCATTCTTATTTTACATGTATTGTACCTATACATTAATTTAGAATTAATTTTTATTTACATATTTATTTTTTATATTAAAAAAATAAAAAAAAAATTTACCAAAGCCATTACCCACCCCATTTTCCCTTTCTTTTTCTTCACCTCTTCTTTATCTTTTCTTTTACTTTTTCCTTTTTCTTCTTTTCCTTATTATTCCCAGATTCCTATAAATATTCTTTTTAAGTGCCATGTAAATAATTTAATTTCTTGTTCAATTATGCATTTTTATTTATTTTGAAAAAAAAAAATTGTTGTGAATAAACTAAATATTAGTGTATTATAAAAATTATTATTGTATATTTGTTAGCTGCTAATTATTTCATATTAATACTAACACTAATAATATTTATATTTGTACTTAGACTATATGGGTGTATTTTACTCGTGTATTGTAATTGCTCAATTGTTCCACACAATAATAATAATAATAATAATAATTGTAAAAATAGGTGTTATTTGTAATTAATGTTACTAATTGCTTTGCATTCGTGTCACTGTGTTGTATATTTCGCAGCTATTGGTTGCTCTCAGAATCTTGTCGTGAATGCCACTTAAAAAAAAAAAAAAATGGTTTTTAGAAGCTAAGCCAAGCGACAACTTGGCTGTCGTCGGTCAAAAGGTAGCGGCCCTACTTCACGTGGCTATGTGCCATTTTCTACTCTGCAATGCACTAAACCGACATGCCCATCTACCACAATTCGCGTGAGGCTACAAAGATTGGAAAAGCTACTAGGTGCCACAATTTTCTGAGAGTAATGGTGACTACTTTCTTCTTGAAATTTCTTAATGCTTATTGATAGGAGGTATCTACTAGTCTTGGTAGTTTTTGTGCTATTCCTGTTGAGATACATTCATGAATTTGTTGATTTTGTCAATCCGGTGAGCACGTCATGAGCATGCCTCTACTATTTTTCTTTTACCTTGTTGAGGTGGCAATTTGACTGTGAATTTGTTGACATTGTGGATTGGAATTGTGCTATTATAATTATGGAATGGATTCATAAAAGAAATTGCTGTGGGAACAAAATTATTTTAAGAGTGAGTTATTTAAGAGTGGTGTTCTTGAGCTTTATGGCATATTTTATTATTCAGTGCTGTGTTTTTTGTTGTTGTTGAGCAAAACCATCTATAACCATCAAGCAACACCACGATTTACTTTTGTGCTTTCTCAAGCTCAACTGAGATGACTGTGATCACTAGCGCCACTTTTGCGATTGACATGGAGAACCTCAAAGCCCATTTGGAGGCTCTACTTTAGGGGGTTTTTGAGTGCTTTGTTTATTTTTCTAGTTGTCTTTTTTGTTTAGTTACCTTTTATTTTGTTTAATTTTCTGTTGTTACTTTTCTTTTAAATTCTTTTTATATTTTTACTTGGTGTGATTGTTTTTCTTTTTGTAGATTTTTTCACCGTTCTCTCACTGACAATAATTCTTTTGAATTCTTGAATGAACACTTCCCTTTTCTTGGTGCTAATCTGCCTTGGGGAGTATTATTTTCATTTCCTTCTTTATATTATTGGTCCCTTAGTTATGCTTTATTATACCATTTTAGGCATATCAAGTAAACGCCGCCCCTGTCAAAGACAAAGAAAATAATTGCAATTTATGCCAGTCACTATTCCCATGCTCTCCACATTATGCTGTAAACCTCCCTATATACTCCATGGTTAACTTGTTGTCCTCTCCAGAGAATGTGAAAAACTCAAGCAACTTAAACCCTCATAGTAGCACTGTAATAGAATCCACCCATTCGAGATAAAGCTTCTGATACACTGGCCGATCTCTCGCTTGTCAACGCAACGCCTCAATCATTGAGTTGACGTTGGCTGATGGTACTAGCTATTGAATCTGCATGGGAGAACTCGTTACAGTTGATCAAGAACCTTATCCTGGGAATAAAGCCATATCAGGGTACCATATTCCCGGCATTGGATAAGTGGTCGCCATGACAGGATACGTGGCAGGGACAGTTGTAATATAACTTTGGTGTCCTCTGTACAAGGAACAAACATTCCTGTTAGGAGCTGTATTCTAGCAATAGTATAACTATGCCCCTATCGGCACCTGGGCCCCTGTGACCGAATATGGTGGAGTTCTTCCTATGAAAGGTTCCATAGGCCATGCCTAGTGCATTTAACCCCGAACTTCCCTAGTGCCCCCGGGCATTGGCATAGGCTGCTCCCGGTGCAACAGTTGTACTGGCCCATAAAATGGTACAATAACGGATGAGAGGGGAGGGTACATGCCTATTTGAGGTGTCCCATGAGCATTTTGTCTTTGTTCAAAATTATGAAGCTCATTCTGATGTAGAGGTTGAAACACTGTGGCGAACTAAGGAATATGGCTCTGAGTGAGTTCACCTATATACTACTCCATGGCTTGTCGTATGGCCATTAAAGATATGGGTGCCAACTAGGACACCTGGGGAGGAGATGGGGACTATGCCCCTTGTTGCTCAGGGACGGTGACCTAGGCATTGCCGGACGTCATCACTATAAGATCAAATATTCCCCGTAAAGCCCGAATTGTAGGCCGATTGAAGGAATAAGATGAAGGCCCGGAAGATTGCTGCTGAGAATTAGCCATAATGCGTCCTAAACGCACATGCATGCAACAACTACCTTTGGTCCAACTGGGCGTGCCAATTTATGTTGCCCTATGAAAAAGGGAGCCGATGGAATTGTTGATCGGCTACTCTTCCGATGAACATAAACAATCCGATAGAAAGATGAATGGGTGAGCCGGACCTTTTAAAAGACGTGGGTTCCTTGAACTTACTATAGAATAGGTCCAAGAAAGTAGAAATATTACATACTGAAGCAAATTAGGACTGAAAATAGTGAACTTCGATTGAGGTGATGAACAAAAACAAAAGTATTGGAATTTGAAATCAAAGCAACATACAGATGGAAAGATGGTAATCAATAGAGTAAGGAAAAACTATAAAGAAAATGTAAATAAAGTCATAAACAAAGCTGTAAAGAAACACTGTAAAGAAAATGTAGAAAAAAATTGAAAACTAGAAGAAAATTTGGTAATTTGGTTGTGACTATTATTGTTGGGTTCTTCATTTTAGGGCTCCTTGCTCATTTTATGCTTGTTACAGCGTGGTTGTTAACTATCCGAACGTAGAGAAAATCCCGCTTCATGACCCTTCCTTAGCGGTTAGGAACAGTAGTGTTTTATTGATCATGCCGTGATATGGGGATGATGACATATCGGCTCCTAGTTCCGATGCTGATCGAGTATATCAGCTGAAGATTTTCTTGACGTCATCATCTGCTTGGCGGAATTCGCATCAGCTTTGGCTCAAAGTTACCATTGCAACGGATCAACTAAATATGACGTCAACACATAGTAATTTCAACAAATCTAACAATTGGATCATTAATTTGGCGTGACTATAATTGTATATATGTTAGGTTTTGGACATTTTTACAGAGATTACGCTAGATTATGTGCTAAAATATATCCTGTTATATTTAAATTTTGTCATAACACTTTTTATAGTAATTTTAATAAATCTATAGTTAGATCATTCATTTGATGCACCTATGTTTGTATATGTGTTAGGTTTTGTGCATTTTTATACATATTATGCCATTGTATGTACAAAATTTATCCAATTACCTTCAAATTTGATCATAACACTTTTCATAGGAATTTTAACAAATCTAACGGTTAGATCATTAATTTTACTTGCGTATCTTTGTATATATGTTAGGTTTTGGGTATTTTTACAGAGATTATGCTAGATTATGTGCTAAATATATCCTATTACCTTTAAATTTAGTCATAACACATTTCATAGTAATTTTAATAAAGCTAACGGTTAAATCATTCATTTGATATGCCCATTTTTGTAAAGGGGAGCATTTTTATAGAGATTATACTAGATTAAGTGGCAAAACATATCCGATTATTTTTAAATTTTGTCATTACATTTTTCATTGTAATTTAAACAAATATAACGATTGGATCATTAATTTGACTAGCCTATTGTTGTATATGTGTTATGTTTTGGGCATTTTTACAGACATTATAGAAGATTATGTGCTAAAATATATCAAATTACCTTCAAATTTAGTCATAACACTTTTCATAATAATTTCAATAAATCTAACAGTTAGATTGTTCATTTGATACACCTATTTTTGCATACGTGTTCAATTTTGCATATTTTTATAGATATTATGCGAGCGTATGTGGAAAATATATCTGATTACTTTCAAATTTAGTCATGAAACTTTTTATAATAATTTTAACAAATCTAACAGTTGGATCATTAATTTGACATGCATATCTTTGTATATGTGATAGGTTTTGTGCATTTTTACAG